>QNUK01001030.1:83320-140228 GCA_013621035.1 Clarias magur
CGCCTCGCTCGTCTAAACGTGAGTACTCACTTTCTTGGGTTATCGCTTCTGATTGGGTGTGTGTATTTAGAACGCGGGTTTATTTGTGTAAACTCTTGCTCTCGCTTCGGGAGAGTTCTAAGAATAACTAGCGTGGTTATCCTGCCTGCTCGCGCTACTTCCGCGTTTGGGTTTACCATCCACGCTACAGGGCTAACTGCTAGTCTTCTGATTCATCTCCGGTTAGTTTGTGACAGTCTAATTATTTAAAATCAAAATACTTGTAAAATTCAGAGACAATTATTTATATCACCTTGACGTTTATCAAATTATCCGATTACAGTACATTTATGTTGCCATTTAGCAAACTCATCTACCAAAATGATTGCATTTTTTTAAATGACAGCAAACAATGCCAGATAAATAATCTAAGACAACTTATTAAGGATATTTGCATATTAGGATGATGGCTTAGGACGCATGGGGTCCAGTCCAACAAAGAGCCTTTGATATATCTCAAAAGTATACACCATTTTTGAGGAATACTTTTTGAGGGCATAGGTTAAGGCCAAACAGGAGGCAGCATGCTTTCGACAGGCTTGGCAAACCTCTGACCACGGGCTGTCCTTCTATGATGATCCCAATCATGTCGGGCTGATGGCACATGTACATTTTCAGTGGGCAACTGCCAAGCTCAGCGTGCACCTCTGTTTCATCACGACTCTATTGGTGGAGACAAAAAAAGAATCAAGAGTTTGGTCAGACAAACCGGTAATGAGATGAATATATGTGCCTCTCAATATGAATACATGCAAACAGAAAAATAGACAAGGAGCTTTAAGCCTAATGCATACTGTACATGGTGGACACTGGTTTTCCTGTCTCTTCCCCATGTACTCAATCAGGCATCTCAGGACCACTTCGCTCCTTTTCTCCACAGAGGCAGATAGATCATGTTAAAAAGTAAAATCTGATCAAAATTCACAGCCTTATGTCAGATTACTGTTAAAGGTCCTATGTATGTACTATACATACACCACTGTACTAAAGGTCTCACGCGATCACCAGCATAGCACCCTGCTCCATGCCTGGTGGCACCGCACAACCTGTGTGTTATTTGAGTGTGTTAAGACCTCGAAAAAGTCATCGCCACCCGGTTGCACCGCACAACTTGCACACATCACACACTATACAGGGCTAATGTCAGTTTATGCCTTAAATATTGGTTGAGTGTGTTAGGGTGTGTGAGTGCGTTAGTGTGTGTGTGTGTGTGTGTGTGTGTGTGTGTGTGTGTGTGTGTGTGTGTGTGTGTGTGTGTGTGTGTGTGGTTGTGTGTTCTTTTTTCTGAGGGGGAAACAGGGGGGGGAGAGAGGTGTGTGTGTGTGTCTGTGTGTGTGACGAATAAATGAGTTTGTTTGTGCGTTTGTGTGTGTGTTGTGTATGAGTCTGTGTGTTAACAATAGTGATGTGTGTGTTAGTACAGGGTAAAGACTGAAAAAAAGAGGCAGTTCATGTTTTTAGAGGTGCAAAAGCATCCAGGAGGATCTGTAATTCAGAGTTGTACTGTAGTAAGATATCAAGTTGTCTGGGGTGGATAGATGTTCACTGTATGGGAGATTCTTGCATCAGAATATAGACATCAGATTATAGACAATACTGCTTGCTACCTTGCACAATGTTTTATTTTAACATGAGAATGAATAATTTTTCGATTTTACTACATTTTCTGCTGATATTCTGATTACCACAATGCGTAATGGAAAATAATGAAAATGCACTTTATTAAGGTCTAATTATATTCACTGAGAAGAAAATATTATAACCATCATAGCTTCTTTATAGTTAGCCAAACACCCTAAGGCACCTCATCTTCCGCAACACCATTCTCATACACCACAACATTTAAGGCCAGTTGCGGGAATTAGAATTTAAGCATATTGTGAATGACTTTTAAATATCTCTTATAAATTTAATATTAACTTACAGTGTTAGATTTGTCATCTCTCTTCACCTTTCCCTATCTTCTGCATCCTCAACACTTGCACCCACTATCCTAATTTATTACATCCATATACTGTACCTCCCCTTTGGCCTTCTTCTTTGCCTCCTGCCTGGAAGCCTGCACTCGTTTGTTTACCTCTTTCCCACACTCTCCATTACCCAAATATTAAACTCCTGTGGCTTCTTCACCTCTTCACCCTGTATTCCTCCTGTTCCACTTCCCTACCTTACAGTAGAACTGTTGTGTTAACCCACTACACAATTATGTGTTTTGTTTTGTTTTGTTTTTTTTGCATTACCGAAATAATTAACCTTATTTCCGAAACCTATACAGTGGAACCTTGGACTGCGAGTAACTTTTTAAGATGAGCGAGGTCTTTATATAGGAGTCGTATGTACAGTATGCGCTTTTTCTGCCAAGCATCACGTGATCACAGCTAAGCCAATGGTTCTCTAAGCCAGTGATGTTTGTGCGTGTCCTATATGTGTGAAAGCCATCCTACACAGTAGCCCCGCCTTTTTTGTCTCCTTTCTTATCTAATTTTCCATTGGAGCAGACCCTATCCCATGAACCAGGGCCTAGTAACGTACCCACAAATCGCCTCTTTGCACCCCTTACTCTACGATCTCAGGTTCTGCAATGGGGGCAAGGGTCCATGCTCTCCTGCCACTCTGGTGCTGCTTGCACCCTGTCTCAAGTCCAACAACGTTTTTGGTGGCCAACATTGAAGCAGGACGTGTCCAGATTTGTGGCAGCATGCGATGTGACCTTCCTACTCTGCATCATGTCAATCAACTCTTGCCTTCCTTGTCATAGTCCCAACATTCAAAGTCCTTACTGTCAAACTTGAAATCTTGCATTTCCTCTGCTATCTCTGCCTATGAACATGCCTTCCTCCTCTCCTTTTTGGACAAACAGTAGAACAATTTCCACCGACACCCTGTAAGTCAGCAGCACTGGTGGTAGCAGTTGTTAACCCAGGCCGCGACCGATCCAGTATGGAAGTCATGTTAATGATTTGCATGATTAATTTGGAAAATGTTTTATGTTGAATGCCATTCTTGCCACAACCCTCTGCATTTATCCAGATTTGAGACTGGCACAAGAAAACACTGGACTGTGCCCCCAGATGTCTGTAAGGGAAGAGACAGAAAGACTATATTTACCTCACTATTAACAGTAATAATGAACAAAATGGTGCATGCTATGTGTGTGAGCAGTTTTAGGATGTTGGTTCAGCTGGTATGTGGAACATATTAATCCTCAAAGACTGCCTCAATTTCATTAAATATTATGTCACTTGTGATGTGTTCCTCCAAAGGAACTAGTCCATGTATGCTATATGGACAAAAGCATTTGGCCAAACCTGCAATGTCATTGTATTAAAAATACATATAATTCAATATGGAGTTGGTCACCTTTTTGCAGCTGTAACAGCTTCCCCTCTTCTTGGAAAGCTGTCCACATGATCTTGGAGTGTTTCTTTGGGAATGTGTGCCCATTTATTCTGTAGAGCATTTATGAGGTCAGACACTGATGTTGGATGAGAAGGCCTGGCTCACAATCTCCATTCCAGTTCTTCCACATCAAACTTTATAGTCCTTGCTTTGTGCACTGGGGCATAGTCATATTGGAATAGAAAAGAACTTTCCCCAAACGTTTATCACAAAGTTTGAAACATAGCATTGTCCAATATGTCTTTGTTTGCTGAAGCATTAATATTGCCATTCATTGGGAATAAGGGGCCTGATTGAAAAAACCTGAATTCAATAATTAACAGGTTTGGACAAATACTTTTGTCCATAAAGTACATTTCATCTTTACATTTCACACATTGGAGGACCTGAAACAAGTATTAGAAATGTTTCTGTCTGTCTGTCTGTCTGTCTGTCTGTCTGTCTGTCTGTGCAGCCAGATTTTGTCACAGCATAAACTGGCTGGACAGAATTTAATGAAACTTTAATGAAACACAGTGGTTTTTTTTTTTTTTTTAATATTTAAAGATCTGCCTGAACATTAACCTGTTCCATAAATAATATCAAATATCACAATTTTGCTCAAAAACACAGCCATGAATAAAGAATGGTACCAAAACACCCTCCAACAGCAACTTCTTCCGACAATCCAACAACAGTTTGGTGATGAACAATGCATTTTCCCGCACGATGGAGCACCGTGCCATGAGGCAAAAGTGATAACTAAGTGGCCAACTGTGTTGTTTTGTGCAGTTTTTTTTTTTTTATCTGAGTATTTTTTTAATTAAATAAAGCTGCTCACAATGACACTCACTTTCACTTTGCAAAAGGTAGAATTTATTTAGCAAGTACTGTATATGTTTGTGTTTCTAGAGGATAAGTCATAATATACTCAGATCACAACAAAAATAATCAATGCTGGACACAAACAGCAAAAAGCGTGATTTGTATTCACTATATTCATGTTGAATATAGGTTGCAGAGCATGCCACACCATCTCATTGGGATTCATGTAAGGATTCTCCGGGAATCTCTTCTCACCTTTCATTCATGATAGGTGTGAAGTTATCAAACCGGTTTCGCTGCTGGCAAATGGGGGGTTTTAAGATGAATTAACAACGAACAAAAAGCAGATGACTCTGCCTAAAATGTATTTCTCCAGCAAAACATAAAATAGCTAAAAATAAAAATGTTTAATGGTAGCAATTAAATCAGACTTCACAGTTGGATTTGATACTTTTCGATTTTGATACTTTTCTTTTTATTTATGAAGAGTTGTATTATGCTTTTCCCTGTGATGGATTGGCACCCTGTCCAGGATGTACCCTGCCTTGTGCCCTAAGCCTCCTGGTATAGGCTCCAGGTCCCTGTGACACTCAATACAGGATTAAGCGGTATAGAAGATGAGTGAGAGAGAATGTATTATGCTTTCTCTGGAGAATAAACAAACCTGGCAGATTGTTTTAAACACAGAACTGAGTTCGTGAAGTCTTGGGCAGTGGCAGACTGGCCATCTGGACAGAGTTTTCCAGATGGACCACTGACCAACATAGGCCGGCCCAGTCAGCATCTAAATATATAAAAAATGATGAAAATCATAATATTGCATCTCTTTTCTACCCACATAGATGTGTGTGTCAATCGCACGGGAGCCATCGTGTTTGTGTGTCCTTGGTCCTGGGTATGTCTATAGTAAAACAACTAAATTATAACACTCAGGAAGAACTTTTTGTTTGGGGTAAAGTGACTGATGTGCCTAACTTTTTTTTTCAGGAGAAACTCTGTTTCACTGAATAATCCATGACTTTTCATGAATATGTAAAACCTATTGACACCTGCTGTCTCGTATTGATGTCAGTTGTTCACACCTATACATTGAGATTCTTCACACAAACACGTTTCTTTTGAGAGAAACAAAAACATAAAATATGACTACTGAAACATGCATAGAAATGCAACTTCTCCTAAATTTGCCCCAGTGAATTAGAACCATCCCAAAAAATCCCATAGACTTAACATTGATACCAACTTTGACGGATTGAAGTGCCGAGTGAGAATTTGATAGAAATCTTACATTTACCACATTTGTAGAGGCTTGCAATCTGCAACAGGCTCCCAAATTTGCCCCAGTGAATTATAATGGGGACTTTGGAGTGTAACTAGAACTGTATCATTTGTCATACACTCATGAAAGAGGTGTCAAATCGTGCGTGCGTCTCGTTCGGGATTGGGGTGCTAACACTTTTCAGAGGCGATTACCACCCCAAAAAATCCCATAGACTTAACATTCATACCAACTTTGACGGATTCTAATGCAGAGTGAGAATTTGATAGAAGCTGGCAAGCTGTGTTGGAACATACCCCACACGAGGGTATATGTTTTACCCCCGGGCAACACAGGTGCCCAAATTTTCCCCATTGCCTCATAATGGTGAATTTGGTGCATGACTCATCACTTTTACGTTCGTCGTAGACCCATGAAACAGGTGGCAAATTGTGTGCTTCATTCGAGAATCTATTTTATTTGGGTTTATTCAGGGAAAGGGGGCTTGACATCACTTTTCTAATGGGCGAGTGGTAAACTGCCCCAGCAGGGGGCAATTAACATACAATGGTAATTTCCATAGGACCTTTTAACCTGAATTTAACTGTGGATCCCAGTGTCATAGAGACATGGGGGAGGGCTCATTTTACTCAGGCAATCAATCAGGCTTTCCCATTTATCATGATGCTCATAAGCCACGCTCCCTAGCAAAATCATTAGCATGCTGTTAGCATGTTGCTAATGCGATTAGCATCTTGCTAGCATTATGCTAACAATATTAGCATTTCGCTAGCATTATGCTAATTATATTAGCATGTTGCCAGAATGATGCTAGCAATATTAGCATGATGCTAGCATTATGCCAACTATATTAGCATTTTGCTAATAACATGATTAGCCTGATAGCATGCTGCTTGTGTGATTAGCATGTTGCTAGCATGACGCCTAGCTCATTAGCATGTTGCTAGCATTATGCTAACAATATTAGCATGTTGCTAGCAATATCAGTAGAATGTTGATATCATGATGCTAGAGTGCTTAGCATGTTGCTAGCATGACTCCAACGTTTTGCCATGGCAAGCACCACTCACATTTTCTTCAGGAAATGTACCTCTCTAGTTATGATTACAATTATAAAATTGTTTGTGTCGATTCATGCAACAAGTCATTTTTTTGGGGAAAGTTTCTTATGCGCATATAACCATATTTACTTAAAAATATACTGTAGATGTTTTTCAGAAATTGTGTTTTTGACATATTCACGAATCACAACATTTGCATGTTTAACACTATCAGATAGACTTGGGTGGTATCAAGGTGTATCTTACCTACTCCACTTTTAGAAATCCAAAAACTGCAGGTACGAACCAGAGAAAGGTTTAAAGCTCGTACTGAAGGTGAGTGATAATATCAGCTAGCGAAGGTAACAAAAGCCAGACAACTTTAAAAAGCAAATACAAACAATTTCCTTTTTATTATACATAAATTCCTCAGTTCAGTAACAAAAAAGACAAAAAATCATGAGGACAGAATCAAAACAGGTAAATCAAACGAGTCAAGGGCAAATAAATAAAATATAATTCAGACAGGGCTCACTACAGTGCTTACAGACTCAAGTTACAAACTGCTTTAGTTCTTCATGTCCTGCCATAAGAAAGCGGAACCTGAGTGTATCTTAATGTTTTTGCATGCTGTAGTGTCAGTTTTTGGAGCATTTTCATATCATACTTCAATGTAATCAATATACCTCCTTGAAGGATATATGTGCAATAAAAGACAAGTAACTTGATAAATTGCTTAAAAGTGCAATAAACTACAAAAAACTTTTAATTCCAACATATTTTTCTAAATAGAAAAGTGCCACAAATGTCAACCTCAACCTTCAATGTATAAAGTTGCAGAGAATACTTTAAAACACCAAAGAATTCTTGTATTTATCTACATCAACAAACAGCAAGTTATGTAGTGTTAAAAGTCTATGTCAGGATATTTTTTTTATAAAAAAGAGGAGAGCACTAATATATACAACACATGAACACAGGTAATCTGGAGTAGATGAGCAGACGCACAAATCATCATCTTCCTCCTCAGAGAGTGTTAAGAAACAAAGTCTCTCGGGCATGACGAGAGAGCAAGACAGAAGTGATGAAGATAGCAGAGAATAAAATACTGTGGTTTTGCACCTAATGTAGAACTAGAGAATGCATGAGAAGACAAATCCCGATTATTCATGACATCATCGAATACACACACATATATGTGATCATATGTGAAAGTATTCGCAAAGCTTTTTTGTGCATTTGCTGGAAACACACATATATAAGTGTATACAAGTATGTAAACCTTTTTAGAATTTCATGTTTTTCTGCATTGATTTGTTATAAAATGTGATCTGATCACTTAAGGTTATCTAAGTATAAGTCTGACAAATATAATATGCCTAACAGTTTTTTACTCGCTTGGGAATGCATATTCCCCTCAATGACTGCAAGCTGGCCACGCCCCGATGCAGCAAAACAGGTCCAAATCATGATATGTCATCCTCCATCCTTTACAGTTGGGATGATGTTTTTCTTAAGATATTAAGTGCATTTTTCCACCAGATGTAGTGCTGTGTGTTCTTTTCAAGTAGTTAAAGTTTAGTTTTTGCCAATACCGCTTTGGTGTGTCAGTGTGTGTTTTATCAGTCACAGTAGCTCTAGTTCACACCTCCCAACTCATTTTCCTAATAAGACTCCAGGTATGCTAACACCTGACTCCAATGAGCTTTTTTGAGGTCATTGACACAAGGAATTTTCTCCCAAGGAATGTACAAAGCATTTACAGCACTGGAACAAACTGAACGCCAGCTTGTTGGGGAAGTTGTGCATACAGTGTGAGCCATTTAAAACTTTTACATCACTGATGCAGTCAGTGGAAAGCAAAGCAGTTTATTAATTTTTTATTGTTTTCATGTTTGTTCTTTGTTTGTTTTGTGCAATATTTAGTTGACATAGCACCATGGGTCCCAAGAAGATTAGCAAGGACAGTTTCAGTTGATGTAGATGTACCCAACATATTATTTTTCACCACCTTGTCCAGAAACTGAGGTAATTGTTCACTGATTTGTATCAGTTTTCAATTAAAATGTGCGGTGGCATGATGGGAAGTGAGGAAATAAACGAAAAAAGTAATAGTAAAAAGAATTATTTTGTACATTGGCTGAAAACTGCAAAATTGACCAATCATAAATGCTGTTACATTTCTTCAGCCTAAAACGACCTTGGAAGATAAGAGAGTTGGTTATGTCATGTTACAACCAGTAACACTGCCACAAATTCATGCATGAAATATATCACTGGTCATCATTTAAAGCAATAAACATTAATTAGTTGATGCGTTCCATTTCACAGGGTACGTTAAACAGTTATTCTCTGCTCTCCGGTGGGAAATGTCAGTTAAGGAAACTTAAAATTTAAGTTACCTTAAAATTTGATTTGGCTCAGAAATATTTGGGGTTTAGAAGCCACAGACCACTAAAGATTTATGTTTGTTTTGAGCTTGACAGTGAATCCTGAACTCAGGTCATCATCTCACACTATCATCTGATTACTGTGCAGCTGCAGGATGAATCCACTGCTGAAGGAAAGCTTTAGATTCTTACATCTTACATTATAAAGTGGGGCAATAACGGCACAGTAATGGTGTACACTCTGCATCTCACTGCTCGGCACTCTGACGAGCTGCAACATATCCACTTCTTAAAAAAGCTGTGTTAAAAAAAAAAAAAAAAGATTATCTTGTATTAAGATAAATAACATTTTATGTGACAAACATTAAAATAAATGTTAAAATGTAACTAACTACATCATTTGATTTTATATATATAAATCTTCTCCTATAATGTTTCACAAAATTAGAGAACACAGAAAGAGGGATCTTTGACCATTCCTCTTCGCACAATGTCTCATCAGTCCAGTTGACCCGACTCCTCTCATCTCCACACTCCTCTTCAGCTCACTCCACTGGTTTTCAATGGGGTTGAGGTCTGGGGACTGAGATGGCCATGGGAGGAGCTTGTTTCTGTGTGTGGTGAACCATTTCTGTGTAGATTTGGCCACATGTTTTGGGTCATTATCTTGCTGAAAGAGCCAGTGACGACCCATCTTCAGCTTTCGGGCAGAGGCCACCAGGTTTTGCTTTAAAATGTCCTGGTATTTCAAAGCATTCATGATGCCATGCACCCTAACAAGGTTCCCAGGGCCTCTGGAAGAGAAACAGCCCCACAGCATCACCGATCCTCCCCCAGACTTCACAGTGGGCTTGAGATGCTTTTCTGCATACTCATCTTTTGTGTTCCACTTAGAGTGTTTGCTGCCAAAAAACTCTATCTTGGTCTCATCTGACCAAACAACACGGTCCCAGTTGAAGCCCCAGTACCGCTTAGCAAACTCCAAACGCTTGTGGTTATGATTGTGACTGAGAAAAGGTTTTTTCCTTGCATGCCTCCCAAAGAGCTTGTTGGCATGTAGATAGCGTCTGATGGTTGTTTTGGAGACTTTGTGACCCCATGATGCTATCATTTGTTGCAGTTCTTTAACAGTGAGCTTTGGAGAATTTTTTATTTCTCTTACCATCCTCCTCTCTGTGCGTGGAGGCAAAATAAACTTGCGTCCTCGTCCAGGCTTGTTTACTACTGTTCCAGTTTTTTTTTTTTTAAACTTCTTAATGGTTCCTCTCACAGTAGATATGGCCAGGTGCAGCGGGTGGATATTTTCTTGTACCCATCGCCTGACTTGCGAAGGTCGACACACATCTGCCTTACTTGAATGGTGTGTTCCTTTGTCTTTCCCATGTTGAAGAGTGGATAAGAGAAATGGCCTCTGTGTCACGTCATATTTATACCCCAGGGAAGCAGGAAGTGATAAATTACTAATTAAATGTTTCTAGATACTCTGATCAACTTTGTAAACTACTGTAGAAATGACAGAAATACTTCAATTACATTTATTTTCTAGGAATTGTTAGGGGTGCCAATAATTGTGGAACAGGTTATTTTATGAAAAATAATTATTTGTTAGTCAGGGATTTTTATTTCCCCTTAAAATTCACTTCATATTCACGTTATATTTTTCTACAATTATCTACCACACTAATGGGATTTAAACAGTATAACCACTGAAGAGCATGCACAGGCGCACACACACACACACACACACACAGACATGTAAATACAAACCTAGAAAACCAGCTTAAAGAGACAATGAGACTTTTTTGAGACAAAGGTTTTAACCCATTTTTAAAAATCTCTTCTTTTCTCAGATAGAAACTGTCCTGCATGAACACACGACTGCTACTGATGTAATCAATGTTTTGAAATGATATAAAAAAGCTCGTTCTTTTCGACAAACTCAGTAACGAGTTTTGATACAAGGGTCAGGTAGCTCAGTGCTTAAGGACTTTGACTATGGTTCAGAAGGTTCCAGACTTAAAACTCCCTGACCACCAAGTTGCCCCTGTTGGGCTCTTGGGCAAGACCCTTAACCCTCATTCTGCTCATGTTACAGAAATGTAAGTCGCTCTGGATAAGCCTGTCTGCCAAATACTCAAATGTAAATGATACACACTGAAAATCTGTATTTTTTACTGACTAACACTAGACTTAGACTGAAGACGAGACTGTGTGTGTGATGTCTAAGAGACAGATTCTGTTCTATAGAAGGTCTGTGAGTTGAGAACATTGTCCATACCGGTGTCCTTAATTAAGTTCTAAAAATATCACATCTGCTGTAATATGAATATGAACATTTGTACATTTTAATACAACTTTTAGTGAAAGTATTTTAGTTTTTTTTTTTTTGTTGTTCCTTACCACAGAGCTTCGTCTTATAGATGACAAATCCAACAACAGCAGCAGCAACAAGAACAAGAAGAAGAACAACCACCACAGTGACGGCCGTCTTCCTTTCATCTGATTGTTCATCTGATCCTCCTGTTAAATTACAACAGAGTCTTTAACATCTGCTGCAGCAAGAAATCAACTTTCACTCTCGACGTCTGTAGTGTATTAGAACCTTCTCACATTAGAACTCTTATAGTGTGTTTATTATAAGAGAGAGAGAGAGAGAGTGTCTGTGTGTGTGTGCTGTAATAAAGGACTGTGTATTGAATAGTTAGACAGACATTTCCTGTGGGTCCCAGCTTGTTCTGTTATCCAGGAAAACAACAGAGCAGATGAGTTGGCAAAAGCAGCAAACAAAAAACTTAATGTTCAAATCAAATTAGTCAGAGGGAAAAGATCTACTATAGAGAAATGGGAAAAACACTGGAAAGATGATGAAACAAAAGCGAAATATTTGCATTTTATACAGGACAAAAAAAAAAATAACCAACACGAATCTGTGAGGAATAGCAAGAGACTGAGACTGTCGAGTGTGTTCTGCTCTCGTGCAGGAAATATACAGTATGCAGGAGAGATTAGATATGATGTCACAGCTGCAAGAACTAGAGAGAGAAGAGCAATGTTAAGAGTCTGTTAGAATGTGGAGTCACTGATCAGGAAGGAAGTGTTTAATGTTGTTTTTAAAGAAGACTGAGGAGAGAGAGCGAGAGAGAGAGAGAGAGAGACAGAGAGAGAGAGAGAGAGAGAGGAGGGTCTATAGGTGGGGGTGATGCAGATGCTGAGTGACTCTGAGAGGAGCTGTGTCGAGAGGAAAGTGTGTGTGGAAGTACCAGATAAAGCGAACGAAGAGTGCAAGACACAGAACAGGACAAGGAAGGTCGGGGAAGGAAGTGTGTGTGTGTGTGTGTGTGTGTGAGTGCAATAAGACGAGGCTTTGTGTAATAAGTGTGTGTGATACAACTACAGTTACAGTTCACACACTTTACCTGGCTCCTTCTTTGTGCTATGAGGAATGTAACTCTTTAAGCGCTCAACACACGTTCTATTCACAAAGTTCTTCCAGAAAGCAGCATTGTTGTATGCAGGATTCCAGTCCTCTGTAAAATTCTTCGCTCGCTCATCTACTGCAGTCCAGGTTCCAGTGTTCAGATCCAGACTGATGAAGTCCTTTCCATTGTATATGGACTTATCATATCCTCTAGTGACACCGTTATCATCAATCTCACAGCCGTACACCCTCTGTAGTGTATTAACACCCTCTGTAACTGTAGTAACACACACACACACACACACACACACACACACACACACACACACACACACACACACACCTTTACAATGACATCTACTAGATAATAAACAGACTTACAGCATTTTTGTGTAAGTGGAGACCAGAGTACAATATGAGAGAAGCTGAGTGTGTGAGCGTCAGTGTCAAATTGAGCCTAAATAAATAAATAACCAGAAGAATATAACATTGTTTAATTTCTATATAAATGTATATTCTTTAGAGTTTTATGACTGGATAATATCCGTAATGTTGATTCTGCGCCAGAAATTCTGTTCATGCTTATGATATAATAATAATAATAATAATAATAATAATTAATGAAATAATGTAATAAGCATAAAACTTTCAAACACATTGTGGTGTAAAATATTGTTATTAACACAGACATGTCGTTGTGCTTTGGGAAGTATGGGAAATAAAGATGATGAATATTTTATGAGAATTATTTGGGAAGTGAAATCGTTTCTAAAATGTGATGGGTTTCAGGAACAGGCAGTGAAATGATCTCACCACTGCTCCTGGACGACCCTTTGTCCTGCAGTTTTTGAAAATAACAATCAATAACTAAAGATGCACCGAGTGCAATTTTTTGGTTGATACTGATTTTGCAATTGACAGAATAGACAAACATTTTTAGGTTTTCTGTAATGGAAAAAAGTACACGTTTATAATAAACCTCACTCACTCACTCACTCATGGTCTATACCGCTTTATCCTGTACCCGGGGTCTCGGGGGGCCTGGAGCTTGTCCCAGGAGACTTTGGGCACGAGGCTGGGGGTTAACCCTGGACAGCATTTATAATAAAACATGACATATTAAATAACCCTCACATTTTCTTCATAACTGGACACGGGTACAGGACTTTCTCCAGTTTACTTAGACAAATAAAATCCTCAAAATCAACATGCTTTTGATCAACATGTCCATTTTCTTAAGACATATAATTTGTATAAATCACAAATAGCTGTTACAAATGACAGAACTCAGCTGAGTGCAACTCTGGTTAGTGAGAAACGTTCTCTATGAGGACATTCATCAGAGTTGTGTTGAAAGCTGGAGGCTCTGAAAAAATCACCAGAGTTGATGGACTTACCAGCCTCACAGGAAATTAAAACCTTGGATATGTTTATTTACTTCAGAGTAAAATACTTGCCATCGTCTTGATTTTGCACATCTGGAACTATATGAAAAAGTAATTCTCTCTAAACTTAATAACTGGCTGTAACACCCTTTGTGGCAACAACTGCAATCAACCATTTGTGCTAATTGACAATCTGTCTTTCATTTACAATACAGAATTTGGCAGATGCCCTTATCCAACACGCCTTACACATCTTAGCAATTAAGAATTAAAGACCTTGCTCAAGAGCCCAACAGTGGCAACTTGGTGGTCATGGAGTTTGAACCTGAGACCTTCCAACCCATAGTCACATCACTGTGAAGGAATTGTATCCCACTCTCTTTTGCAGAATTGTTTTAATTCAGTCACACTGGAGGGTTTACCCTGTTTAAGGTCATGCCACAGCATCTCAACTGGAATCAAGTCCAGACTTTTACTAGGCCAACCCCAAAACTTAACCCCATTGAGAGGTGAAATTGCTGGTGTGTTTCGGCTCATTGTCCTGCTACATAATCCAAGTGCACTTAAGCTTTAGCCCCAGAAACTATCAAACTAACACCACCTTGTTTGACCTTTGGTATGATATTCATTTTATGAAACACTGTGTTAGTTTTATGCCAGATGTAACAGAACGCACGCCTTAAGTGCCCAAAGATATGCCCAAAAGTCTTGGAGATATATGGAGATATGTATGGAGTCCATGGAGTCCACATGTTTTTTGATAAATGTTAGACAAGCCTTTTTATTCTTTTTGTCAGCAGTGGCATACTGTACATGCCCTCTGCAATTGAGCAAAGGAGGAGGGCCACAGAAAGAGGCCTGGCTGATGAGCGACTGTACCTCCCTTAATGGATCCCAGGCTTCTCTCCGTGCTATAAAGCACAGCGGGGAATGTAGCTCTGGGTTTGTTGTGCGACTGGACTTCTAAAGCGGAGTGTGCGCTAAACTCACATGTGAGAGGGGCAATGTAATGAGCTTCAGGGACTTCAAAGAGCGAGTGGAATTTGCCTTTGATCACTGCAGCATGGACAGCCGGAAGCTCACTGTCGCAACTTCGGCGGCTCTTCAACTCTCACACAGAGCCGGATTATCATGACCCTGCCGCCGAGGAGGAAAAGGCGGTACACGTCGCGGCCCCTGTTCCCAGTCACGAAAAGCCACACAGCGGATGTCACAGAGGACTCCTGTCTGAGGCCGCGCCCACAGAAGAGCTGGAATGAGTCGGTCTGACCATCCCAGAGAGCAGAGCCAGCACGTGCAAACTGCGCAGGAGCTACTGTCCACACGGGCCCACGCTACCACTCTGCCCACCGTCAACGCTCACCAGCCTGTGCCAGCATGACCCCGGGCACTGCCCACCAGACCTACACGTTCACATCATACCTTGACTTTCTTTCCATCCTCCCTCCTTTAACCCTTTACGTCCCCATTTTCCTTAAATGAATGACCTTTTTTCCCATACGACTTTGCCTCGTGTCCGTGCTTTATGGTGACGCTCGTGCAAAAGGGGTTGAGCCCATTACAACATGTATATGAGATATTCTATTGATCTAAAGTGTGTGAAATATGCAGAAAAACTGTTCTGGTGGCACATCAGTCATGCAGACTGCAACACAGTAGTGTCCAATTCAAAATAACAAGAATTCATAATGCACATCACTAGTGTGTGTACAGAGTACAGCCAGTGTGTGTGTATGTGTGTGTTAGTGATGAAAGCTCTGATTGTGTTTCACCTTTAATTTGATTAAGCTTGTCTATGAGCCAGTCCCGTTGAAACTTCACACTTCGGGTCTCTTTCTCCCAGTAAGATGAATTAGACTCGACCTTCTTGATCCACTCTGTGTTTGGGGTCATATTTGCTGTGTTGCTGTCATAGTACATAAACTCCTCTCCATCCAGCAGACCAACAGAAGTGAAATTGCTCCCCAGTGTGACCATAGTGTAACTGTACTCCAGAGTGTGTGTGACTGTAAAAGTAAAACATGTTTTATGAAATGCAACTATTAATTTGCATGAATAAAAGAATACACCAACACCTAAGAACTGAATGAATAAATCCAACACACACACACACACACACACACACACACACACACACACACACACACACGAGTACCTCAAAATCTTTTAAATGATTGCATTTAAAAAAAGACAATCGAATTGTTTGTTAACCATGTTTTGGTTCAGTCAGTTTAGATTATTGCTGATAAATGAATGATGAAATGAATCGTTAATTTATAACTGTATATTTAATCAATTAAATCTTTGTGCATAAACAGGTCAGAATCGCAGCTGCACCTGTCAGTTATCTTTACCACTGAAGCAGTGAGCATTAACAGTGAGATTTACCCACTTCATGTCCAGTAGGTGGTGCTGTGACAGTGAATCAAATGGAACACTAAGGCAAATAAAGGAAAAAATGAAACCCATTAAATGCATGCAGCAGACAGATGTTAGACAGATGCAAGGTCAACTGCAGAACCTCACGTTAGCCACACTGAACAGATTTAAGCCAAGTGGTTCTTGTATACACTCTAATAACCCCATTCTACTGAGGTGAATTTGCTACCAAATCTACACCCATGCAAATCTGATACAACCTCTGGAGAGCTCAGTAAAGGCCAGTAACAGCTCATCGCAGAGTCTTTTGGGCTCAGTGTGAGTTCTGTCGTGGTCATTAGTGTTGAGAGGAAAATCGGAGCATGTTCAAAATTTTCGGGTGGTGCCTCGGTAACACCGTGGTATCAACTCTTAAGTGCCATTTTTCGAGTCATCATCTAGCATTGGCATCACCTCCTTACCTGATCGGTAGCATTCAGCAGGCGAAAATCCTCGTATTAAATGTAGATGAAAATAATGACAAAATGAACAAAGTATTATTTCAAGTAAAATAACAAAGATTAAATGATATACTTTATCACATACTAAAATCCGACACACAACAGACATGTTTTAATCTAAATGTCTATGTTTTAATAATTTATGTTAATTTACCATCTAATTTTTGTCAATATTCAAACATTAAGTGACACTAGGAATGAAAACTACTCAAGAAGAAAAACAAAAAGCAAGTAGAATAATACTAATACTAATAATAATAACAACCACAGCATTACTACTACTAATAATAATAATGAATAGAGAAATTAGAGTCAAAGAAGAATCATTATTGATACAAATGAAGGGGAGAAGAAAAGAAAAGATAGAAATATTGAATATAAAGAGGGATTCTGCTGCATGTACTGTATGATTTGGTCTCTCTCTCTCTCTCTCTCTCTCTCTCTCTCTCTCTCTCTCTCTCTCTTGCTTGCACCTGCAATTTTCTCCTAATCATGTTTGTTAGGCTTTTTAGTCTAATGTTTTTATGAATATGAAAAGTGTTATATGATTAAACTTACTGCAATATTTTAATGTCACTGTAAATACTGACATATATTCCACTCTTTGGATAATACTCTCACTGCCCTCACAAACTCTTTAGTGCTCCAGCTGACGAGTAACTTTGCTGCAGTCTGTAAATGCATTTAAGTATAGATGAAAATGAATACAGGGCTAAATAATTAAATTGAGTAATTAATGAATAGGTAAATTAGTAAATAAGATAAAATGTAAAAAGAAAAATAATTTCAGTTAGTAATTTGACATTATTTAGTACATAATAGTATAAATAATAGGATTAATAAATACTATATAATAATATAACAGTTATGAGGGGGTGCTTCAATATGGCGGCCCTCTGTATTTAATCATATATGGGAGTCCCAATGCAGGACTTGGAGGGGTATGGGCCGTGGATTGTTTATTTCAGCAGGAATAATCGGCTCGCGTGAACACCATACAGCGTTATAAGGGGAAGGAGGGCGCGCTTATGGCTGCGCGTGTCACCGTGCTTCGTCACAACGAACAGGTATTTTGTTTGTTATTGTTATTATTCTTATCTCCTTCCCTTTTCACTGTCCCTTTTCACTTTTCTCTTTTCTCTTTTCACTGTCCCTTTTCACTTTTCTCTTTTCACTGTCCCTTTTCACTTTTGTCTTTTCTCTTTTCTCTTTTCACTGTCCCTTTTCACTTTTGTCTTTTCTCTTTTCACTGTCCCTTTTCACTTTTGTCTTTTCTCTTTTCACTGTCCCTTTTCACTTTTGTCTTTTCTCTTTTCACTGACCCTTTTCACTTTTGTCTTTTCTCTTTTCACTGTCCCTTTTCACTTTTGTCTTTTCTCTTTTCACTGTCCCTTTTCACTTTTGTCTTTTCTCTTTTCACTGTCCCTTTTCACTTTTGTCTTTTCTCTTTTCACTGTCCCTTTTCACTTTTGTCTTTTGTCTTTTCTCTTTTCACTGTCCCTTTTCACTTTTGTCTTTTGTCTTTTCTCTTTTCACTGTCCCTTTTCACTTTTGTCTTTTCTCTTTTCTCTTTTCACTGTCCTTTTTCACTTTTGTCTTTTCTCTTTTCTCTTTTCACTGTCCCTTTTCACTTTTGTCTTTTCTCTTTTCTCTTTTCACTGTCCCTTTTCACTTTTGTCTTTTGTCTTTTCTCTTTTCACTGTCCCTTTTCACTTTTGTCTTTTCTCTTTTCACTGTCCCTTTTCACTTTTGTCTTTTCTCTTTTCACTGTCCCTTTTCACTTTTGTCTTTTCTCTTTTCACTGTCCCTTTTCACTTTTCTCTTTTCTCTTTTCACTGTCCCTTTTCACTTTTGTCTTTTCTCTTTTCACTGTCCCTTTTCACTTTTGTCTTTTCTCTTTTCACTGTCCCTTTTCACTTTTGTCTTTTCTCTTTTCACTGTCCCTTTTCACTTTTGTCTTTTCTCTTTTCACTGTCCCTTTTCACTTTTGTCTTTTCTCTTTTCACTGTCCCTTTTCACTTTTGTCTTTTCTCTTTTCACTGTCCCTTTTCACTTTTCTCTTTTCACTGTCCCTTTTCACTTTTGTCTTTTCTCTTTTCACTGTCCCTTTTCACTTTTGTCTTTTCTCTTTTCACTGTCCCTTTTCACTTTTGTCTTTTCTCTTTTCACTGTCCCTTTTCACTTTTCTCTTTTCACTGTCCCTTTTCACTTTTGTCTTTTGTCTTTTCTCTTTTCACTGTCCCTTTTCACTTTTCTCTTTTCACTGTCCCTTTTCACTTTTGTCTTTTCTCTTTTCACTGTCCCTTTTCACTTTTGTCTTTTCTCTTTTCACTGTCCCTTTTCACTTTTGTCTTTTCTCTTTTCACTGTCCCTTTTCATTTTTGTCTTTTCTCTTTTCACTTTCCCTTTTCACTTTTGTCTTTTCTCTTTTCACTCCCTATACCAGAACCACGCTCTCGTACCTGGTGCTATCTAATGTTCGCACAGCGTGCGCTGGTTTCTGGGAGCTTAAATAACCTACCGGCTAGGTGTAGCTCGTTTCCCTTAATTGTTAGTGCTGCGGGGTTGCTTAGCAACCGCCTGTCGCATGTGTGGCCGTGTTACAATAATAAAAAGTTTTTTTTTAATTTCTTCAATCTCTGTGAGAGATTGACTGACGAGAGAGATAGACTGACGAGAGAGAGAGAGCAAGAGAGAGAGAGAGAGAGAGAGGAGGGTCTATAGGTCTGGGTGATGCAGATGCTGAGTGACTCTGAGAGGAGCTGTGTCGAGAGGAAAGTGTGTGTGGAAGTACCAGATAAAGCGAACGAAGAGTGCAAGACACAGAACAGGGCAAGGAAGGTCGGGGAAGGAAGTGTGTGTGTGTGTGTGTGTGTGTGTGTGTGTGTGTGTGTGTGTGTGTGTGAGTGCAATAAGATGAGGCTTTGTGCAATAAGTGTGTGTCATACAACTACAGTTACAGTTCACACACTTTACCTGGCTCCTTCTTTGTGCTATGAGGAATGTAACTCTTTAAGCGCTCAACACACGTTCTATTCACAAAGTTCTTCCAGTAAGCAGCATTTTTGTATGCAGGATTCCAGTCCTCTGTAAAACTCTTCGCTCGCTCATCTACTGCAGTCCAGGTTCCAGTGTTCAGATCCAGACTGATGAAGACCTTTCCATTGTATATGGACTTATCATATCCTCTAGTGGTGCCGTTATCATCAATCTCACAGCCGTACACCCTCTGTAGTGTATTAACACCCTCTGTAACTGTAGTAACACACACACACACACACACACACCTTTACAATGACATCTACTAGATAATAAACAGACTTACAGCATTTTTTTGTCAGTGGAGACCAGAGTACAATATGAGAGAAGCTGAGTGTGTGAGCGTCAGTGTCAAATTGAGCCAAAAAGAAATAAATAACCAGAAGAATACAACAATGTTTAATTTCTATATAAATGTATATTCTTTAGAGTTTTATGACTGGATAATATCTGTAATGTTGATTCTGGGTCAGAAATTCTGTTCATGCTTATGATATAATAATAATAATAATAATAATAATAATTAATGAAATAATGTAATAAGCATAAAACTTTCAAACATATTGTGGTGTAAAATATTGTTATTAACACAGACATGTCGTTGTGCTTTGGGAAGTATGGGAAATAAAGATGATGAATATTTTATGAGAATTATTTGGGAAGTGAAATCGTTTCTAAAATGTGATGGGTTTCAGGAACAGGCAGTGAAATGATCTCACCACTGCTCCTGGACGACCCTTTGTCCTGCAGATTTTGAAAATAAAAATCAATAACTAAAGATGCACCGAGTGCAATTTTTTGGTTGATACTGATTTTGCAATTGACAGAATAGACAAACATTTTTAGGTTTTCTGTAATGGAAAAAAGTACACGTTTATAATAAACCTCACTCACTCACTCACTCATGGTCTATACCGCTTTATCCTGTACCCGGGGTCTCGGGGGGCCTGGAGCTTGTCCCAGGAGACTTATGGCACGAGGCTGGGGGTTAACCCTGGACAGCATTTATAATAAAACATGACATATTAAATAACCCTCACATTTTCTTCATAACTGGACACGGGTACAGGACTTTCTCCAGTTTACTTAGACAAATAAAATCCTCAAAATCAACATGCTTTTGATCAACATGTCCATTTTCTTAAGACATATAATTTGTATAAATCACAAATAGCTGTTACAAATGACAGAGCGTTCTCTATGAGGACATTCATCAGAGTTGTGTTGAAAGCTGGAGGCTCTGAAAAAATCACCAGAGTTGATGGACTTACCAGCCTCACAGGAAATTAAAACCTTGGATATGTTTATTTACTTCAGAGTAAAATACCTGCCATCTTCTTGATTTTGCACATCTGGAACTATATGAAAAAGTAATTCTCTCTAAACTTAATAACTGGCTGTAACACCCTTTGTGGCAACAACTGCAATCAACCATTTGTGCTAATTGACAATCTGTCTTTCATTTACAATACAGAATTTGGCAGATGCCCTTATCCAACACGCCTTACACATGATAGCAATTAAGAATTAAAGGCCTTGCTCAAGGGCCCAACAGTGGCAACTTGGTGGTCATGGAGTTTGAACCTGAGACCTTCCAACCCATAGTCACATCACTGTGAAGGAATTGTATCCCACTCTCCTTTGCAGAATTGTTTTAATTCAGTCACACTGGAGGGTTTACCCTGTTTAAGGTCATGCCACAGCATCTCAACTGGAATCAAGTCCAGACTTTTACTAGGCCAACCCCAAAACTTAACCCCATTGAGAGGTGAAATTGCTGGTGTGTTTCGGCTCATTGTCCTGCTACATAATCCAAGTGCACTTAAGCTTTAGCCCCAGAAACTATCAAACTAACACCACCTTGTTTGACCTTTGGTATGATATTCATTTTATGAAACACTGTGTTAGTTTTATGCCAGATGTAACAGAACGCACGCCTTAAGTGCCCAAAGATATGCCCAAAAGTCTTGGAGATATATGGAGATATGTATGGAGTCCATGGAGTCCACATGTTTGTTGATAAATGTGAGACGAGCCTTTTTATTCTTTTTGTCAGCAGTGGCATACTGTACATGCCCTCTGCAATTGAGCAAAGGAGGAAGGCCACAGAAAGAGGCCTGGCTGATGAGCGACTGTACCTCCCTTAATGGATCCCAGGCTTCTCTCCGTGCTATAAAGCACAGCGGGGAATGTAGCTCTGGGTTTGTTGTGCGACTGGACTTCTAAAGCGGAGTGTGCGCTAAACTCACATGTGAGAGGGGTAATGTAACGAGCTTCAGGGACTTCAAAGAGCGAGTGGAATTTGCCTTTGATCACTGCAGCATGGACAGCCGGAAGCTCACTGTCGCAACTTCGGCGGCTCTTCAACTCTCACACAGAGCCGGATTATCATGACCCTGCCGCCGAGGAGGAAAAGGCGGTACACGTCGCGGCCCCTGTTCCCAGTCACGAAAAGCCACACAGCGGATGTCACAGAGGACTCCTGTCTGAGGCCGCGCCCACAGAAGAGCTGGAATGAGTCGGTCTGACCATCCCCGACAGCAGAGCCAGCACGTGCAAACTGCGCAGGAGCTACTGTCCACACGGGCCCACGCTACCACTCTGCCCACCGTCAACGCTCACCAGCCTGTGCCAGCATGACCCCGGGCACTGCCCACCAGACCTACACGTTCACATCATACCTTGACTTTCTTTCCATCCTCCCTCCTTTAACCCTTTACGTCCCCATTTTCCTTAAATAAATGACCTTTTTTCCCGTAAGACTTTGCCTCGTGTCCGTGCTTTATTGTGACGCTCATGCAAAAGGGGTTGAGCCCATTACAACATGTATATGAGATATTCTATTGATCTAAAGTGTGTGAAATATGCAGAAAAACTGTTCTGGTGGCACCTCAGTCATGCAGACTGCAACACAGTAGTGTCCAATTCAAAATAACAAGAATTCATAATGCACATCACTAGTGTGTGTACAGAGTACAGCCAGTGTGTGTGTATGTGTGTGTTAGTGATGAAAGCACTGATTGTGTTTCACCTTTAATTTGATTAAGCTTGTCTATGAGCCAGTCCCGTTGAAACTTCACACTTCCGGTCTCTTTCTCCCAGTAAGATGAATCAGACTCGACCTTCTTGATCCACTCTGTGTTTGGGGTCATATTTGCTGTGTTGCTGTCATAGTACATAAACTCCTCTCCATCCAGCAGACCAACAGAAGTGAAATTGCTCCCCAGTGTGACCATAGTGTAACTGTACTCCAGAGTGTGTGTGACTGTAAAAGTAAAACATGTTTTATGAAATGCAGCTATTAATTTGCATAAATAAAAGAATACACCAACACCTAAGAACTGAATGAATAAATCCAACACACACACACACACACACACGAGTACCTCAAAATCTTTTAAATGATTGCAAAGAAGAATCATTATTGATACAAATGAAGGGGAGAAGAAAAGAAAAGATAGAAATATTGAATATAAAGAGGGATTCTGCAGCATGTACTGTATGATTTGGTCTCTCTCTCTCTCTCTCTCTCTCTCTCTCTCTCTCTCTCTCTCTCTCTCTCTCTCGCTCTCTCTCTTGCTTGCGTGCACCTGCAATTTTCTCCTAATCATGTTTGTTAGGCTTTTTAGTCTAATGTTTTTATGAATATGAAAAGTGTTATATGATTAAACTTACTGCAACATTTTAATGTCACTGTAAATACTGACATATATTCCACTCTTTGGATAATACTCTCACTGCCCTCACAAACTCTTTAGTGCTCCAGCTGACGAGTAACTTTGCTGCATTTAAGTATAGATGAAAATGAATACAGGGCTAAATAATTAAATTGAGTAATTAATGAATAGGTAAATTAGTAAATAAGATAAAATGTAAAAAGAAAAATAATTTCAGTTAGTAATTTGACATTATTTAGTACATAATAGTATAAATAATAGGATTAATAAATACTATATAATAATATAACAGTTATGAGGGGGTGCTTCAATATGGCGGCCCTCTGTATTTAATCATATATGGGAGTCCCAATGCAGGACTTGGAGGGGTATGGGCCGTGGATTGTTTATTTCAGCAGGAATAATCGGCTCGCGTGAACACCATACAGCGTTATAAGGGGAAGGAGGGCGCGCTTATGGCTGCGCGTGTCACCGTGCTTCGTCACAACGAACAGGTATTTTGTTTGTTATTGTTATTATTCTTATCTCCTTCCCTTTTCACTTTTCTCTTTTCACTTTCCCTTTTCACTTTCGTCTTTTCTCTTTTCACTCCCTATACCAGAACCACGCCCTCGTACCTGGTGCTGTCTAATGTTCGCACAGCGTGCGTTGGTTTCTGGGAGCTTAAATAACCTACCGGCTAGGTGTAGCTCGTTTCCCTTAATTGTTAGTGCTGCGGGGTTGCCTAGCAACCGCCTGTCGCATGTGTGACCGTGTTACAATAATAAAAAGTTACATTTTTTTTTCTTCAATCTCTGTGAGCATTTATTATTTAAATCCACTTTAGTGTTGTAACTTTTTTTATTATTATTATTTGGAAAGTTTGGTCACAGAGCTGCACCTTAAAAAGTAAAAATACGCACTTTGATGCGCAATGGTGTTGAAATAAATGAATAAATAATCTTAAACAATAGACCAGTGTTCTTGCACTCATGGTGCTCGGAACGGAGGTAACTTCTGCTGCTCTCACTTGGAGTGGAACACAATTCTTTAGAAAGTGAAAAGAGCTCATAAAGACCAGCTTAAAATCTAACATCTTCTACTAATACAGTACATTCTGTTAACATGTCAACTATAGATTAAAGATTTTATAGAAGATCTCTGAGCTAAAAGCATGTGTATTACAGTGCCTTGCAAATGCAATGTAACTTACATCCACAAATGTAAATGTATTTGATTGGATTTTAAATGTTAGATGAACACAAAGTGGCAAGGAAGGGAGCTGATGAATGGTTTAAAAAATGTTTTTTTAATTAAATAATTTGAAAAACATGGCATATATTTGTATTCAGCCTCCCTGAGTCAGTACTCTGTAGAACCACAGTTTACTGCAATCAGAGCTGCAGGTCTTTGGGGTTCTGTCTCTACCAGATACCTGCACATCTAGAGAGTGAAATTTTTGCCCATTCTTATTTGCAAAAAAGCTGAAGAGCAGTCAGATTGGATGGAGAGTGTCTGTGACCAGCAATTTTCAAGTCTTATCATAGATTCTCAATTGGATTTAGGTCTGGACTTGTGACATGAATATTCTATTGTACTGTACATTTGTAAAACTGTTCTGACATTGATATAAAGTATGTTTCTACATTAATCTGATGGGGGCCTCCGAGTGGCGCAGTGGGTATATAGATAGTGGCTCGCCCTATCATCCGGAGATCGCTAGTTCGAATCCCGGGTGGTGCTGTAACCTCTCGCAGCCGGAGGTCTAGAGAGAGCTGATTGGCCGAGCTCTCTCAGAGGGGAGGGATGAGAGGTACTTAGTGCTCCGACATTAATCACGGCTCTACAGCCAGTCAGGGGCGTCTAGCGCTGTCCTCCGAGTGTGTTACTCCGCCCCCAATGGTGCGCGAGCGAGCAGTTTGAAAAAGATGCGGTCGGCTGGCGTCACGTGGTTCGGAGGAAACACGTGATAGTCTTCGGCTCTCCCGGCTGAGTTGTAGTAGCAACCTAAATGTGGGAGCCCCCTAGTGACGGGGAGGAATTGGACACGACTAAATTAGGGAGAAAATCGGGGGAAAAATCCAAAAAAAAAATACATTAATCTGATGGAAATTGGCCGAGCTCTCTCAGCTCTCTCTTACTTTCCTTAAAAGCGAACAGCACAGCCGCAGATGTTAAAACTACACGTAATTAATTCACTCGAAGGATAGTATACATTCTACTATACCCAAGGTTCGCCGTGTCACGTGACCTCAGAACGTACTGTACTGCAGCACTAGCACTGTCTGAATAGCGTAAAAGAAAACTCTTTTAAACAGATTAGAAGGCAAACACTTGCTATTTTTGCTATGTTAACACATTTTTCTGAAATACTGGTAACATTTTATGACGATACCACAACTATATAATCCCTATCGCTTTAACACTAGCTCCGATTTCTGATACTTTGATTTCACATTACTTATCAGTAAATAAGTTGACTGTTAAATTAACCATTCAAGTTAAATAAAATGTAAATGTAAAAAGATTATTATTAAACATAAACATACAATTTGTGTCACTTTGTGTTGGTCTATCACATGAAATCCCATTATAATACATCTGTATTCTTTGACTTTTGTGGTTGTAACATGATAAAATGTGTAAAGGTTTACGGGATATAATGCATTCAAAAGGCAGTGTATCCCAAAATAAACTTCCTCAAAATGATGGAGCAAGTAGTTGTTGGATTACCTGATAACATCAGAGAACAATTGCAGTGGTCCTGCCAAACTGAATTACACTTATTGTTTTATTGTATGATCAGTATTTAACACCTAATAAACCTTTGTTAATTTGAATGTGCAGATTTTAGTAGAAGAGGATTGACTGTTCTATTAAACACTATTATAAAACACAGCTGCTGTTTTGATCAGTATTGCAGTATTGTACCACAATTTTATAAATATTCTGATATGCTTCTGCAACATTACAAACTTAAATGCAACGATATCAGTTAAAAATAAATGTTAATATTATTACTATTTTATAATACAGTATTCGCCAAAATATACAGTACTGAACAGAACTGAAAAAACTAACATACATACTATAAGCATGTTGATTTACCACAGAATGTGTAATGTAAGGGTTCGAAGTGTGTGTGTGTGTGTGTGTGTGTGTGTGTGTGTGTGTGTGTGTGTGTGTGTGTGTGTGTGTGTGTGTACAGCCTCATTGCAGATGGTGCTAATATCATTCACGCAGATCCTCAACCAGGGTTTCCAGAACAAGAGTCGCTGCTGCAGACGATTTGCTAATCTAATGCAGGCTTGGTTCTTCACATTCGAACACACTTGCCCTTAACATTACTTACAAGTGGGCATGAGTTCAAGTGGTGTAAGATCTGGGTAATGGGACCATTACAGTCTTATGCAAAAGTTTAGGCACCCCTTGATAAATAACTGATTTTGGTGATTTTATAATTGAAAAGATGTTAACACAGTCTCTCTTGGAAAGGAAAAAAAGCACACCAGCAGACACTCAACAACCATGGGTTCCTCTAAGCAGCTGTATAAGTGAAAATCAAAGTTATTGATGCCCACAATGCAGGAGTAGGCTACAAGAAAATAGCAAAGCATTGTCAAGGCAAGGCAAAACAAGTTTATTTGTATTGCACATTCCATACACAATGGTAATTCAAAGTGCTTTACATAACAGAGAAGAAAATAATGATAAAATGAAATAGAAAACAATTTAAAAAAAATTAAATAATAATAAAAAATAAAAATGTAAAATTTGATTAAAGATACAAATAATGAAACTTTTAAAACTGAACTTCAAGTCTTTGAAGTGTGTCAAAGTGTCCACTGAAATCCTTCTTTAGGAGTTCTGACTGCTCCTTGCAAATGTCATTTTTCCCCACATGGATAATGGTTCGATTTGCAGTCTTGTGCTTTGTCAGAATGTTCCGAAGTTCCCTGTTCACATCAGAGATGGTAGCTTGAGGAAAGCAGCATGACGTTGTTGTCCTGCTACTTATGTTTCTGATAGTGGAGTCCCCGATTATCAGAGTCCTGACCTCGGTTTCGCTCTGAGCTGAGTGCCGCTGTCTGCTTGACTTCGAGCGCCTGTTGGTAGCGGCGTTAGCTGCTGGCTGATCCAATCCATATTCAGTCACATTTTCCTCACCCACATTCATTAACACTTTAAAGCTGTTCTCAAGATGAATAGAGGGTGGCAAAATACCAGTGTTTGCAAGTCTTGTCATAGCCATATCTGGGGAAGATGATGCTATCGCAGCAATATGAGATACTCGTGACAATCTGATGTCTCGAGTGCCTTTGGGTCTCGCTCCCTGTTTGTGCCATCGGTTAATCTGTTGATCAATTTCGGCATGTTCCTTTACACCGGATATAAATTGTTGAGACTTGATAGATTCAACTGTATGCTGAGGGGGTCCATCTTGACGATTTGCTGAGTATTCTGTCTGTTTTGGAAGTCCAGCAGTTCTTTGTTTCAAGAACTGCAATCTTTTGTTGAAATGTATGGCAGGACATGCAGCAAGTAGATTCCACAAGAGGTGGGCAGTTACTTTGTAGGCAGCTGTGTTTTCCCATCTCTGGAGTATAAGCTGCTGGCAGCAGGAGGAAAAAGTCTGATCTGCTGAAGTAAAAATCTTAGAGAAATCATAGAACATTGCAGATATAGAGAGCAAAGCACAGAGCAGTAAGCAGGAACCTCTGAATGGTAACAAAGCCGGAAGCAAAAGGGCTTGTCAACTTGCAGTTTCCACAGTGAAAAATATAATTATGAGAAGGCAGTTCAGGGGAACTGTGGTGGTCAAGATGAGATCTGGAAATCCAAGAAAACTCGAAGAGAACTGCTCATATGCTGGTCAGAAAGACAGATCAAAACCCCCATATGACTGCAAAACACCTGGAAAAAAGAAGTGGTGGTTCACCGTTCCACTGTGCAGCGATGCTTCCACAGACAAGACCTTCGTGGAAATGTCAGCAAAAGAAAACCTTACCTGCATCCTCATCATAAAATCCAACGTCAGAAGTATGCAACAGAACATCTACAGAAGCCTGATGTGTTCTATGGACTGATGAAGTTAAAATAGAACTCTTTGGCCACAATCAGCAAATGCCTGTTTGGGAAAAAAGGAGCAGCATTTCATGAAAATAACATCTGGCCAACTATTAAGCATGGGGATGGATCGATCATGCCTTGGGGATTGTGTTGCAGCCAGTGGCACAGGAAACATTGCACGGGTGGAGTGAAGAATGGATTCCACTAAATACCAGCAAATTCTGGAAGCAAACATCACACCATCTGTACAAAAGCTAAAGCTGAAAAGAGGACGACTTCTACAACAGGACAATGATCTAATGATATAAACATACCTCGAAATCCACTGTGGAAAAACCTCAAGAGACGCAAGCTGGAGATTTTGGAATGGCCATCACAATCCCCTGATTTAAACATCATTGATAATTTGTGGGTAGATCTTAAAAGAGCTGTGCATGCAAGACGACCAAAGAATATTCCAGAACTAAAAGCTTTCTGCAATGAAAAATGAAGTTGCTATAAAAAGTGTTTGCAAGCTGTAAGTTCTGCCAGAGGAGGTGTTACTAAGTGCTGATTATGTAGGGTGCCGAAACTTTTGCTCAGTGCCTTGCTTTGTTCAATTTATGACATAAAAAGTAACTATGGTTGTTGAAAATATTGTGCTTTTTTTTTCATTTCCAAGAGAGACTGTTAACATCTTTTCAATAAAAAAAAAAAATCACCAAAACTTGGTCCTTTTTCATGACCACTGAGGAAAAATAATACTCAACTCTGTACGAGTATTTTTTACTCTGTTGAAAGACAACAACAAATGCACGACACAACTTGCTTTTCACTGCTGGGAATAAGTGTGTCTGGAGCTATGCCCCATTGACAAACACACATGCATGCCTGGGATGCGTGAGTTTGCAGTACTTTATATATACACATGTGGACAAAATTGTTGGTACCCTTCGTTCAATAAAAGAAAAACTCACAATGGTCACATAAATAACTTTAATCTGACAAAAGTAATAATTTTTTAAAATTCTATGAATGTTAACCAATGAAAGTCAGACATTGCTTTTCAACCATGCTTCAACAGAATTATTTTAAAAAATAAACTCATGGAACAGGCCTGGACAAAAATGATGGTACCCCTAAAAAATACTGAAAATAATGTGACCAAAGGGACATGTTAATTCAAGGTGTGTCCACTAATTAGCATCACAGGTGTCTACAATCTTGTAATCAGTCAGTGGGCCTATATATAGGGCTCCAGGTAGTCACTGTGTTGTTTGGTGACATGGTATGTACCACACTCAACATGGACCAGAGGAAGCGAAGGGAAGAGTTGTCTCAGGAGATTCGAAAGAAAATTATAGACAAGCATGTTAAAGGTAAAGGCTATAAGACCATTTCCAAGCAGCTAGATGTTCCTGTGACTACAGTTGCACATATTATTCAGAAATTTAAGATCCATGGGACTGTAGCCAACCTCCCTGGACGTGGCCGCACGAGGAAAATTCATAACAAATCAAAGAGACGGATAATCCCAATGCTAACAAAAGAGCCCAGAAAGATTTCTAAAGAGATCCAAGGTGGACTTCATGCTCAAGGAACATCAGTGTCATATCGCACCATTCGTCGTTGTTTCAGCCAAAGTGGACTACATGGGAGACGACCAAGGAGGACACGATTGTTGAAAACAAATCATAAAAAAGCCAGACTGGAATATGCCAAACTACATGTTGACAAGCCACAAAGCTTCTGGGAGAATGTCCTATGGACAGATGAGACAAAAATTTAACTTTTTCAGCTCTATGTTCACAGATGGAAAAATGAAGCATATGAAGAAAAGAACACTGTCCCTACTGTAAAACATGGAGGAGGCTCTGTTATGTTCTAGGGCTGCTTTGCTGCATCTGGCACAGGGTGTCTTGAATGAAATGAAAGAATGGCTAAGAGGAAAACATTGCACTATTCTAAAGTGGTCTTCTATGAGCCCTGACCTCAATCCTATTGAGCATCTTTGGAAGGAGCTGAAACATGCTGTCTGGAAAAGGCACCCTTCAAACCGGAAACAACTGGAGCAGCTTGCTCATGAGGAGTGGGCCAAAATACCTGCAGAGAGGTGCAGAAGTCTCATTGACAGTTACAGGAATCATTTGATTGCAGTGATTGCCTCAAAAGGTTGTGCAACAAACTATTAAGTTAGGGGTACCATCATTTTGTCCAGGCCTGTTCCATGAGTTCTTTTTTTTATAATTCCGTTGAAGCATGGTTGAAAAGCAATGTCTGACTTTCATTGGTTAACATTCATAGAATTCTTATTTATTATTACTTTTGTCAGATTAAAGTTATTTCTGTGACCATTGTGAGTTTTTCTTTCATCGGCCGAAGGGTACCAACAATTTTGTCCACGTGTGTATTTGGCGCAGACCATATTATTAATTTTTCCCCTTTCAAATCAGTTCCTGAAATGATTTATTGACCTGGAAATACTGCTGATTTTCCTTGTAGACATAATCTGCAGACAAATAATGGAATTAATCTGTCTTAATAAGTCAAAGTAAAACGGTCAAAGTAGTGATAGCTATTTAAACCTTCCATAGGTAACCTTCCACCAGCTAACACAGGTATCTGATTCAATTTCTTTCCATTAAGTAGCAAATTAATTTACTGTTGGAGTTCTAGTGAGACAGTCATGTGATTTTCTATGTTTTATTAGCATTTGTCAATAATTTAATACTGAAATTAAATATCTTATACTTAGATTTTTTTTCAGTACATTTAAATTATATTGAAAACTAAAAAACCTAATTGCAGCACTGATACAGTTTGCAGTGCTGCTTTATGCAGGTTGTATTGAGTGCTATCTATGATGCAGGTCTATTTTATCTCTCTAGTCTTTCTGGAAATGTGGAAATGCAAAGTGTGTGGTACAGTACCTCATGTTCATGAAGATCTGAGCTTCTCAAACATTATAAGACTGACACAGATTACAGACAATGCCGTTTCTATGCATGCATCTATTTGAACAGACTCACAGACTATGAAACCCTTCCAATGTCTTAATCTTAAGGCTATAGAAGAAAATTGTTTGGTCTGTCATTCTCTGCATTGTCTCAGAATCTGTCATGCTGCAGTTTAACGTGGTCTTCCCCCAACCCCCAATATAGTTTATTATTCTTTTGAAGGGATTATCCCTGTTGACATCACTCACTGTCTTAAAGTGATAACTTTAACAAAAAATATTTACATGAGCCAACTTGAATGACTCTATAACAGCATTTCCATTCAAGGTGACTAAACAATTGGAGGAAAGGCATATAAAAAACTGAAGTCTGTTGACATTTCTCTTCCTCTCTTCCTCCTAATGAACCAACGTGGAAAATCCTGAGTGAGCAGAAGAACATTGTTGAACTTCTTGCACTTTATCCCATTGCAGACTATATTGCTCATTATAACTTCAGGATATCTGAACAAAGGTCAGTACACCAACTTTTCCTCCATGAACGGATTTCCCGAAACATCATTACTTGGAAACATCATCCACAGTTGACCTGTTGCACTGTGGACTATGAGAATTGGCACAAAACACTAAAAAAATAGTCTGTCACACAAACTGCTACAAAAGCGTGCTGTCAGATCATCAGCTGGAGGAACCAATTTCAGACTGCACACAGCCTGCACTCGTGTCTACTCAGAAAGCCTTTTTTTTTTTTTTTTTAGTTACACATGCTTCAACACTTCTCATTAATGTCATCAAACAGGATTTTGCACTGGCAGTGAAACAGAAGCACCAACATATTGACATTGTATAGACATACAGAATGTCCCACCTGCACTCTCTCACATACACAGGCATATTGTGGCCAGAGCGCACTGGCATGTTTGTTCACGTTTACAGCTGTGTGTAGACATTAATCACACGTAAAACTTGCATGCACATACCCCTGCTGTACAACAGTTAGAGGAGTCACAGTATTATCCAAAAGGAAATACAGGTCAGTATTTACAGTGACAATAAAATATTTGCATTGAGATTAATCATTTAATAGTTTAAATTTGGATGTTCATTATTCAGTTTCCTTTCTTTTCTCCTTCATTTGTTTCAATAGTCATTCTCCTTTGACTGCGCTTTCTCTATTCATTATTATTATTACATTAGATTTTTGCTTTTCTTATTTTCATCTTTATGTTTGACTGCACAGTTAAATCTGTTTATTTGTTTATTTTGTGATTTAATTTTGAACTTCGGCATTACAAGTGTATGCAATCCTACTGTACTTTATTCAGTCATCATACATAACACATAATATTGCATGTGTTTGAATCTGTGAATAAAAATTCAATGCTGATTATTGCTGGTTACTTGCACTGCAAATATTCTTTTTTTTCCCCTAGACCTAATTGGATGTACTGCCATGGCAAAGAAGACTGACACGTTGACAAGTTTATGTATGTGTGAAGTCAAGAAAGTGTGTGTTCTAAATAGGAGTTTTGGGCTACAGCACCAAAACAAAGACTTTGGTGCAGTAGGACATTTTACGTCTATTGCTAAGCTTGAGGATTTAACCAATGGTGAGGTCATAACAATAACAGAAGACTGCAGGCAAACAAGGCTCATGCAACGGCTGATATGGGTGGAAGCAGAGACAGATGGTTGCTTGCAAATTCACTGAAAAACATATCCAGACAAGAACACAGATGGTCATTTTGAAAGAGGTCCAGTGTTTCTCTGTGGAGAGAGAAGAGCCTTCCAGAAGAATAACCATCTCTGCAGCACTCCACCAATGGTAGAGTGGCCAGACGGAAGCCACTCCTCAGTAAAAGGCACATGACAGCTTTCTGGAGTTTGCCAAAAGACACCTGGAGGACTCTCAGTATACTTCAACTTTTTGTTGGAGTGCCTTTGGCATCAGTTACAGCCTCAAGTTGAGTATGATTCTATAAGATGGTTGTTTTTCTGGGAGGTTCTTCCCTCTCCACAGAGAAACGCTGGACCTCTTTCAAAATGTGTCACGGCTGGCTGAGAGGGTGAACCCAATAGCAGAAAAACAGGCACTTTTTAATTCTAATTTTATTTAAACACAGGAACCTTGGTAAGCAGGTGCAGCAGGAGCAGAGGAGAGAAGCAGTGCTTGTGTGTGGGAAACAGAGACTGCCTGGAGTGAATTGGGAAGCCCCTAGTGGTGACACTGGAGGCGGGGCTATGACGTGATGGAATCTGATGGAAGCCAAGAGATGATTGACTGATCACATTCAGGTGTGCATGAGCAACAGGTGAGCTTGCAGGGAGAAAAAACCTGGAGTGGAGTCTAGGCTCTGGAAGTGCTGGGTTGATCTGGCTGGCTTGTGACAAAATGACTATCGTGTTCTTGTCTGGATCTTTGTTTTTCAGTGAATTTGCAAGCACTGAGAATTGAGCTCTTTCAAACTGACCATCCCTGACTAAGGCTCTTATCCCCCAGTCGCTCACTTTGCCAAGACGGCCTGGTGGTTATTAACTTATTAACTCCATTTAGGGATGATAGAGGCCACTGTGCTCATCTGGACCTTCAATCTTGCAGAATTCTTTTTCTGTACCCGTTCCTAGATCTATGCCTTGATATAATCATGGAGACATTCCCTATGTCTGTACAATTCCTTCCTTGTCGGAACTTTATGGCTTAGTTTGTGCTCTGACATGTACTGTTAACTGCGGGACCTTGTATAGACAGGTGTGTGTCTTTCCAAATCATGTCCCAATCAACCGAATTTATTGTGACTCCAATCAACTCAAGCACCTGAGCTCAATTTTGAGTGTCATGGCAAAGGCTGTGAATACTTATGTACACTGCAAAATTCCCAGTGTTGATTTAACACCCAGAGTTTTTATATATGACCTAATGGTCACGAATGTACTCTGAAAGTGTTAAATCAACACTCTGGGTGTTCATTCAAGACTAAGGATTTTGCTGTGTACGTGTGATATTTTCTAGTTTTAACGCCGAGCATCATGTGATCCAATCGTTCTTCTCTCTCTCCAACACACACCCCTCCTCCTCTCACCTACACACTTACACACACTTTAATGGAGATACTGCTCTGCCGCGATTATTTTCAGGCAAAGTAGAGGTTTATTTGTTTATTTTTACTTTACAGCAGTGATTCTTCAGCAGTGTGTGTGCACCATCGAGCATCAGAGATTTTTCTTGTTAATTTTCCCGATGAGTCAGTGTTTCCGTTAGTATGTGTGCATGTGTGTGTGTGTGAAAGTCATCCCACACAGTATTCCTCCCACTCTATAGGAGAGGAAGTGTTACTGTGTAATACAAGAAGAGGGAGAGGGTGTGCACACACACACACACACACACACACACACACAGCACATGATTTATTTTTTATTTTTAAAAAACAATTATTTTATTTTTTTCAAAGGTAAAGAGCAAGGTAATTTGTTTTATTTTTACTTAAAAAAATATATTCTTTATTTTTATGTATTTATTTTTGGGTTGTGTAACAAATAATCTGTCGTTTCATTATTTCTTATGGGAGAAATTAGCTTTGACTTTTACGAGTGTTTTAATATATGAGCCCACTTCTGGATATGCTGTAATTTATAACTCTAATAGCAATAATAGACTTATTTATAGTAAAATTGTCAAATCTACATATTCAATTCCCATAAACAAAAAGCTATACAAGTTAAATTATATATACACTGTAACAAATTGATCTAAATTTACAGGATTTCTTTTACAGTTACCGACTGTTTTTTTTTCGAAATACTGCACATTACTGTAAAAGAAACAGCATTACTGTGATTTACAATATTTAACTGTAAATATTGGATTTACAGTTTAATACACTACAGTATACAGTATTTAACTGTAAATCGCAAAGGCTTTTGGGATTTTCACTTGGGATATGCTATGCTATGCTGTTTTGTTCAACATCTATTTTTTGTGGAATCCACAGTCATCAGGTATTGTAAACATTCCATTCATGCAGCATTCACCTTTTTTCACGTGTAAATTAGATAATCAACACACTTTTGAAAACAATTACTCACGCATTTTAAAACTGTTGTGTCGCACTTTATTGTGGTTGATTAAAAAAAATACAGCAATTAACTGCAAATTGCAAAGGATTTTGGGATCTTCAGTGATGTGGGGACTCGATGCTGCCAGGATCTTATCATCCATCATAATCGTGGAATTTCTGCAGAATCCATAATCATCAGGTATCTTAACCATTTCTCATACTGAGAATGTAAATTAGATAGGGCGCACCCTTTTGAAAAGTATTATGCATTTTAGAAACTTTCACCACATGTGTCAATGCAGCACAAATGCTTATCGCTTCTGTACAAGCTGTTTCATTTTATTAGTACAGCTAACAACCAAACCGACTCCAACAGCACAGTCATTATATGTGCTATATTAATTAAACCAGCTGCCGCACCTGGACTAATCATGACTTTGAATTGATTTAACCCGAGCATTACGCGCTAAAAGCTCCGTTGCCAATATTGTGAGCACATTTCCTTAACCAAACTAGCGTTCGTCAGACATGTGGAAATACGTTCGAGCCTCCCAAATATTTTGTTTAGATGTGCTTTTTCTGACTGCAGTCCTCCTTTCAGAAAAATAACGGCCCTATAAATGGCACATATACAGGGATCACCCTCGAGACAGACGTAGAAAGCAGGGGTTTTCTTCTGACGCTGTGCCATGTAATGTAGAGCTCTGCAGTGTTGGATGCAATGATTTATCTGACTTAGTAGCTCATTTAAAATTACATATCAGAGAGGGTAAGGTGGTTTCTTGACATTTTCAGCAGTGTTGTAAATGTTTTACAGTTATATTCTCATTTAAAGCATATAAAGTCTCATTGGCCTTACTTGTATGTGCATCCACTTTGAAACTTTAACTGATATTAATGTTCTCAAGACTAGGAGCATCTTTGGAAGAATATAGTAAAATTATAATGCAATTCTTCAAGCAAAAACCCACCAATGAATCAGTTAAATCGGTTCTGATAAGAAGCAAAACATGTATTACAGCTGCCTATGTTCTACAAATCCTGATGCCTCACTTCAAAGAGCAGAATGAAGCTCTTCTGAGAGCACCTTTTTCTCTCTTCCTAATAGATTTTATTGTAGCACCAATAACAATTATCTGTCCAAATACATGTATTTACATTTTAAATGTAATAGGAGATTTATTTTTGTATAGGTAGCTGCCTCTGCAGCTGATGTTGGAAGGTCCCTGACATTGCTTGACAGGCCTCGGTTGATTGTCCTAGGTATGCATATACTGATCAGCTATAATATTATGACCACCTACTGAATAGGGTAACAACCCCTGTTGACACCAAAACAACCCTGACCCAATCTGAACTTTCTTCCTGAAGGTCCAGTGGAAGAGACAGATTACTGCATGGTATCTATAGAGGGCCATGTAGTAACTGAGGGAGAGTAATTTCTATTGGTTCTTGCCACACTGTTCACCACTGTGAACACACTGTGCACATGTGTGTTTCATAAGGAAATTGATGGAAGTTCAGTGGAATTTTGTTTGATGGAAGGTTTAAAAAGCTACACATTCAGTGAATTATAGTTAGAGACTAACACTAGTAGATGCAAACTCTGGCTTTTAGAGAGCATTTATAACGTGACTACACACTTGAACATTTTCTAGGCATTTACATCCTTTTAAAAATCAGCTAATTATTTTTTATGGTGATTTATTTTTATTGTAAAGAAATTGTTTTATGGTAAATTCGTTTTTTTTTTTTTTGCCGAATGGGAGTGCAAATTTTGCTAAAGAAAAAGAAAGGTTACCAAGAAGCAAGGAAAAGGATTTTTCAGCTTTACTTCAGAGAAGATTTAAACACAGTTGATTAGTAATTAACACACAGAGCTCATGATCTCTTTTTTTTGTTGTTGTTGTTCTTTTGATGTGGGAGAAAGAACATGAATACAACTCATGGAACCTTTTTTTAAATATATTTTTTGTGCGTTTACAATAAGTGTAAGTTTAGCAATTGTCATTGTTTACAGTAGTAACCTGTTAACAATAAAAGTGCTGTTAAAAATACAAGCTGTCTGAATAATTATTTAGCACTAAAATACAGTAAACAGTACATAATCACAGTAATAAACTGTATATCAAAATACAGCAATGTACTGTAGTCCATTTCTACAGTACATATACTGTAATAAAACAGCAATTTACTGGCAAAACTGCTGCCAGTAATTTACTGTAATTTTACATGAAAATTTTTTACAGTGTTTTAATAGTAAAAAAAAATAACAAACAGAATACAAAAAAATCTGTATTATTGTTCACTTGTTTTTACATGTCACTCCCATCATCAAAATGCTATTGAAGTTTAATTATATATAATTTTAATAAAAATAATAAAGTAATACAGAAATTTAAAAATCAAGTGGATGTAGTTAGTAGCAATAATACACTGGATCTCAGTGCAACTGGGTTAATGTGCAACTCCTATAGCAAAATAGTTTTACATTAAGGTTTTTATTTTAATTATGTCATATTTTGGAACTCATAAAAGGCTTTATTAAAGTGCATTTGTCTACATACCTATCTTTACAATTAAAATCAGTTGTTTAAAAAAAGTAAAATAACATTGCAATATGTTTGATATGCTGCGAGGTTTCCTTCTCTACCTTTTTAATCTTAATCGGTTGTCTACGTCGTGCACTTTTTAGACGCTCCCTTAAACGGTTGCGACAGTGATGGGAATCTGAAAGACAGACTTTCACTGAAAGATTTAGCTCCAGCAGACTTTAACGGGAGAAGATATTAAAATATATATTAAAATATGTTCAGTTGTACTCGATTTCTGTCCATTTCGGAGTAAGAAAATACGCATGTTGGCAGTTTTAATGCTTATTTCTTGAGAAACAGAAGAGAGAATCGCGAATGAGAAAAGAGAAAAGCGAATGTCTAAAAATTCTTTTTTTTTTTTTTAACTCTTCCGCGGTGGGTAAAGTTTAGCCTCATACTGTACGTGTCCCCGAGTGGCTCCGTGTTTTGTTCAGGATAAATGTAAAGTTATTTAATAGAAGTAAAATAAGATATCTGGTTTATATTTATATACATACAAAGCTGTAGGTGTGTAAAGGGCATTGGATGTGGTGATGTAAAACTGAAAGCTGGGACCCTCTGTTCAGTGAATAAACCAACTTTACGGCGAACAAAACATTTGAACAATACCGTCAGTAAGTGTTTCTGTAAACTAGTAATGTTTAACACGGTTAAACACATTTAAATACCAAACTTTCGTATTTCATCGAGCTGTCAATTTAAGATGCCGATTTGTAACTTTAAGACATGTTCTCCTGTCAACACTGACATGTACATGACCAAGTTTCATAATTTATATCACAGTTTGTGTTCCTGAACTCACCTGCTGATGACGGACGGAGAGGAAACGTGAGAAAAAGCAGAACTTTTATTACAGCGCTGCGGTCCTCCATCTTCCCGTACAGAACTTCAGCCAAGTAGAAATAAACTATTATTTTGGGCTTTAAATTGTGACATCGAGATCTCAAAACGTCTGAAGGACTCGACACTGTGTGTCGGAAATAAACTGTGCCGAGAAATCTGCGTATGAAGAACAGATTGAAGCCGCCTTCTTTATCAACTGTTCCAGATGTTTTTCTGTAAATAATGATAAATAACCGCCCCACAGGGACTAGACTGGGCTACACACACACACACACATACACACACACACACACAGGGTATATACTGGATGTAGCGCCCTCCACAATTATTGGCACCCCTGGTGGTTAAAATGTGTTGTATTCTATTTTTTTATTATTATTATTATTATTATTATTATTATTGCAGATACATAATCTCACACTGAAAATCGTAGAAAAACCTAACCTTTACCTCAAGTGAATTAAACAAATCCAAAAAATATTTTTTTCTTATAAAACACCAGAATAGATTTCCACTATTTTTATACTCTTACTTTTACACAATTATTGGGATCCCGAACAATTGTGGTAAAATAAATGTATGTTTATTGTAATAAGTATAAAGTTGATCAGAGTATCTAGAATTTTTTTATTAATAATTCATGACTTTGTTTCCTTATGGTATAAAAAAAATGATGTGACACAGGGGCCTACTGTATTTCTCTTATCCACTCTTCAACATGGGAAAGACAAGAGAACACCCCATCTGCCAAGTAAGGCAGATGTGTGTCGACCTTCATAGGTCTGGCAGTGGCTACAAGAAAATAGCAACTCTCCCATATCTACAGTCAGAGGAGTCATTAAGAAAAACAACTGGAACAGTAAGAAACAAGGCTGGATTAGGACCCAAGTTCATCTTTCCACCACACACAGTGAGGGGGATGGTAGGAGAATAAAAAAATCTCCAAAGATCAAATCAAAGAGAGTCATCTTGCGGTAACAAAGTCTCCATAACCACCATCAGACACTATCTACATGCCAACAAGCTGTTCTGGAGGCATGCAAGGAAAAAGCCTTTTCTTACCTACAATCACAAACATAAATGCCTGGAGTTTCAACTGGGACTGTGTGCTGTGGTCAGATTAAACTAAGAAAGAGCTTTTTGGCAACAAACACTATGTGGGGAGCATCTGTGATGCTGTGGGCCTGTTTCTCTCCCAAAGTTCCTGGGAAAGTTGTTACGGTGCACACATCATGAACTCTCTGGAATACCACGGCATTTTAAATCAAAACCTGACAAAAACTTTGTAGTCCTCTGATGTCTGCTTTTGTAGCTGACCCAAACCAGACAGTTACTGAAGTGCACAGGACGGATTCAATGACGGCTGAGTAGAACTGTGTGAGCAGCTCCTATGGGAGGTTGAACTTCCTCAGCTGGTGAAGGAAATGCAACCTCTGATGGGCCTTTTTAACAATGGAGTCAATTTGAATGTCCCACTTCAGGTCCTGAGAGATGGTCATGCCCAGGAACTGGAATGACTCCACTGCTGTCACAGTGCTGTTCATGATGTTGAGTGGGGGAAGTGCAGATGGGTTTCTCCTGAAGTCCATGATCATCTCCACTGTTTTGAGCGTGTCCAGCTCCAGGTTGTTGTGACTGCACCAGACAGCCAGTTGCTCAACCTCCCTTCTGTATGCAGCTTCATCACCGTCCTGGATGAGGCCGATGATTGTCACTGTGTTGTTTGGTGACATGGTATGTATCACACTCAACATGGACCAGAGGAAGCGAAGGAAAGAGTTGTCTCAGGAGATTCAAAAGAAAATTATAGACAAGCATGTTAAAGGTAAAGGCTATAAGACCATTTCCAAGCAGCTAGATGTTCCTGTGCACATATTCAGAAATTTAAGATCCATGGGACTGTAGCCAAACTCCCTGGACGTGGCCGCACGAGGAAAATTCATGACAAATCAAAGAGACGGATAATCCGAATGGTAACAAAAGAGCCCAGAAGGACTTCTAAAGAGATCCAAGGTGAACTTCATGCTCAAGGAACATCAGTGTCAGATCGCACCATCCGTCGTTTTTTCAGCCAAAGTGGACTACATGGGAGACGACCAAGGAAGACACCATTGTTGAAAACAAATCATAAAAAAGCGAGACTGGAATATGCCAAACTACATTTTGACTTCTGGGAGAATGTCCTATGGACAAATGAGACAAAAATGGAACTTTTTGCCAAGGCACATCAGCTCCATGTTCACAGATGGAAAAATGAAGCATATGAAGAAAAGAACACTTTCCCTACTGTGAAACATGGAGGAGGCTCTGTTATGTTCTGAGGCTGCTTTGCTGCATCTGGCACAGGGTGTCTTGGATCTGTGCAGGGTGCAATGAAATCTCAAGACTATCAAGGGATTCTAGAGAGAAATGTGCTGGCCAGTGTCAGAAAGCTGGGTCTCAGTCGCAGGTCATGGGTCTTGCAACAGGACAATGACCCAAAACACACAGCTAAAAACACCCAAGAATGGCTAAGAGGAAAACATTGGACTATTCTAAAGTGGCCTTCTATGAGCCCTGACCTCAATCCTATTGAGCATCTTTGGAAGGAGTTGAAACATGCTGTCTGGAAAAGGCACCCTTCAAACCGGAAACAACTGGAGCAGCTTGCTCATGAGGAGTGGGCCAAAATACCTGCAGAGAGGTGCAGAAGTCTCATTGACAGTTACAGGAATCATTTGATTGCAGTGATTGCCTCAAAAGGTTGTGAAACAAACTATTAAGTTAGGGGTACCATCATTTTTGTCCAGGCCTGTTCCATGAGTTCATTTTTTTAAATAATTCCGTTGAAGCATGGTTGAAAAGCAATGTCTGACTTTCATTGGTTAACATTCATAGAATTCTTATTTATTATTACTTTTGTCAGATTAAAGTTATTTCTGTGACCATTGTAAGTTTTTCTTTCATTGACCGAAGGGTACCAACAATTTTGTCCACGTGTGTATTGACTGCATCATCCGCAGACCTGTTTGCTCTATAGGCAAACTGCAGGGGGTCCAATAAGGGACCAATGATGTCCTTCAGGTAGGTTATTTTGTAATGGGGACGATTGTGGAATGTTTAAAGCATGAAGGGACTTTACAAAGGTCCAGTGATCTGTTGAAGATCTGTGTGAAGATGGGAGCCAGCTGGTCAGCACAGGATTTCAGATATGCTGGTGTAATGCCATCTGGACCTGGAGCTTTCCTTCTCTTTTGTTTCAGGAAGATCTGGCAAACATCTTTTTCACAGACCTGGAGTGCAGGGAGGAAATTGAGGTGGTTGTCAGAGGTGATAATGGTGGTCTGGAAAGATGATCAGGACAGGAGTGTTGTGTGAGACTGGGAGTATCAAATCTACAATAGAACTCATTCAGGTCATCAACCAGTTGTTGATTGCCTACAGAGTTGGGGGATGGCGTCTTGTAATTAGTGATTGTTTTCAGGCCTTTCCACACCGAAGCAGGGTCGTTTGCAGAAAACTGATTTTCCAGCTTTTTAGAGTAGCTTCTCTTAGCCACTCTGATGGCCCTTGTTAGTGTGTTCCTGGCCTGGTTGTTCAAGATTCTGTCCCCACTCCTGCAGACATCATCTTTGGCCTGGAAAAGCTGTCTGAGTTTTTCTATAAATCATGGCTTGTCATTTTGATATCTTAAAAATGTCTTGGTAGGAATGCACATATCTTCACAGAAACTGATGTAGGATGTTACCGAATCTGTGAGCTCGTCCAGATTGGTGGCAGCAGCTTCAAAAACTCTCCAATCAGTGCAGTCGAAACAGGCCTGTAATTCCTGCTCTGCTTCACTGGTCCAGCTTTTTACAGTGCTTACTACAGGCTTAGCAGATTTTAGTTTTTGCCTATAGGTCGGGAGAAGATGAACCAGACAGTGGTCAGAAAGTCCTAAAGCTGCTCTGGGGACTGAGCGATATGCATCCTTTATTGTGGTGTAGCAGTGATCCAAAGTATTTTTGTCTCTGATGGGGCATGCAATGTGCTGTTAGTATTTAGGCAGTTCACATTTGAAGTTTGCTTTGTTAAAATCACCAAGTATAATCATAACAGAGTCCGGGTGTTGTTGCTCAATGTCTGAAATCTGAGCAGCCAGCTGTCTCAATGCTGCGTTCCCACACGCTTGTGGAGGAATGTATACACACTCACAAGAATAGTTGATAAAATATGCCTCTAGATCGGGACAGCACATTTTTTCCAACGGTGTCACATTTATACACCAACGTTCTTTGATGTAAAAGCATCGCCACGCAATTTCCCCATTTGTTCTGTGTCGCGACCCCCCCCCCCCACCCAAAAAAAAAAAAAACCCATGAGCAATACTAAGTACCCCCATGATTTAACATAATGTAGATCCATTTATCAAACTATAAGTAATCATTTCCTCCGGTCTCTCACATGGTTTTGGTCTATTCTTCACAAAATTCCTTAAATTCATTGGGGTTTGGGATCATTAACGTAGACACAGCTCTGTTGACATCCTGTCTCAGCCTTTGAATTGGGTGAAGGTCTGGACTTTGACTAGGCCTCTCCACAGTCCTGATTCTTATTTTTTAGCCATTCTGATGTATAGTTCCTGGATTCCTTCAGATCATTGTCCTGTCGCGTGACCCAATTTTAACCAAGCTTTAACTGTTGGACATATAGCCTCATGGTTAGGTCATCTGTATTGCTTTCTTTAACACAAAAAACACAGAATTAAATGAGGGGGCACTAACTTTTATACATCCCAGCCTAAAGGATCCTCCCCCAGATTTCTGTCTTGACAAAATTCTTGTCAAGTGGGTCTTGTGGGTTTACATATAAATTCCAAATTCTTTTTTTTTTTATTTTTTTTTTACAAGAAATAATCAAATAAATAGTGGTATAAAATAAAAATAAGAGTATGTTTAGCTATAGAACAAAATACAAAAAATTCCAAAAATATATAAGAAATATAAAACAAAAACTTCTGTACAAATGTAGATAATTCCCATGACCTCCTGGATTTGTTTTCACTCGGACATACAAAATCAACTACGTAGACCTTATATAGACAAGAGTGTGCCTTTCCTAATGATATCCAGTGAAGTTAATTAGATACAAGTTGTAGAAGCATTTCAAGGACCACTGATAATAGTAGGACATACCAAAGCTCAGTTATAATTATCATAGCAAAGGGTCTAAATACTTATGTCCATCTCAGGTAAGACAGCCAGAGACAATATTGATGTATAGCTTCCTTAAGCCTTAAGTTGCATTTGGAAATGTAGTGGCAAATGGTGTTAATGGACAAAGGTTTGTTTCCTTAAATTTCTCAGTGATACTAGTGTACTAATGTTGGAGAATGTTATCGTGAAAGTGTACTAACGTTGTACTAAGGTACACTTCCAAATACTAAGGTTATCCTGAAAGTGTTGACAAATCAGCGAGCCTTGACCCATTCTTGCTCTATAAGGACTAGGCTTTTCTTTGAAACTCCTTGTATACTATAACATAATTGGTTCACCTTTTTAACAGCACTTGTTTTTCATCACTTTGTAATTTCTACTCGAAACATTGGTATTAGTCTTAAATTGGTCCTGTTCTGTTTTTGGAGAATGTTGCAGCAACCAGATTTGAAATAAGTGCATATCTAAAACAAACAATTAAATTCACGTGGTAAACTTTACAGAGGATCTCATACTGTCCCACACTTTTTAGTATTTTAATATTTGTGAGAGTGTGTGCGTGTGTGTTGTGGTGGAAATTCAGTAAAGAATCTCAAAACAAGAGAGAATCTGAATGAGCAAATCTGTTTTGCCATTGCAAAGTTTCAGCAAGTCTGAATCAAATGGATGTGAATTCCTGACTGAAGCTTCACACATTATGAGTAATGCCCTTATATCTCTTTGATATTAGCATATCAAAGCCTTAATAGGCCCACTGCCAAGATCATGTTCTGGAATTTTGTTACTGCTCTGGGCATCACAGTTACACAAACATGCACAGAGGCTGTACAGGTACTTCCTGCTTTCTCTCTGCCTGTATTTATACAGGCGATTACAGACAAATACAGTACAGTACCTACACACATTCTATGTTGGTTTCGATCGCCCCCGACTAGTCTGTGTTCTTTCTCTTTGCTGGTGTCTTTGTCTATAAATCGTACCAAATGAGGAGTCCGTTTATATTACTGTAGTTTCAGTTAGAGTTCGGGTAATAATCATCTTAAAAAAAAAAAAAAAAAAATGCAGTTCAAGTTCAGGACACAGACAGAACTTCTCGAAAATAAATTTCGTGTATAGAACAAAGTTCTGTGCATTTACTGTCAAGCTTTAAAATTTTCCATTACACTTGCCTCTAGAAGACTCAACATACGAGTTTATGGTCCACTCAAGTGACTGCAACAAGCCCAAATCATCACATGCTTTGTTTTATAACCTTTTTCAGATTGATGTGCAGCAACAATTGCTTCCCGAAGATCACTGCTCATATCTTTCCCTCTGGGCATTGTATTATTTTTGTGGGGGGATTGTTCCCCAATTTTCTTCCTAGTCATGTCCAATTCCTCCCCATCACTAGGATCTCCCACGTTAAGACTATTGTGTTTCCATTGAACCATGTAACATCAGGAACTGCTCGCTCATGCACTGACATAACACATTCGAAGGCTAATGATTAGCACCAGTGGAAGCAGTAAGAGGGTACTTGGTTTTCTTTTTTTTTTTGCTTCATTCTTGTTAAATAAATAATTTTCTATTGTGGTGCATGTTAAATGCTGTTGTTTGTTTACTAAGATATGATCAAATGACTTATGTTTTTACACAAAACACATTTTTAAATGTCTAATGTTAATAACAAATATTTTATGCCATAGAGTACGACATCTGGGTAAGTCCTATTTATTTACTGTACACCATTTTCATTAATAACAAGTATAATAAAATAAGGACAAAGACATACTGTTATTCCTTATGTGCTGTTCACAGATCAGATTGACAATAACTCAATAAAATGAGCTTTATTTATCTAGACTGCCTGCTACAACATCTGTTCTCCACCAGATGATGCTGTTTATTGATCCTTGATAAATGGACACTTTTCTTAACACAAAGAGGGAGAGGTCACATAGCCTTGATAAGGCATTTGCATAGAGCCTAAAGAGATGAGCCTGAGAGATGAATAAAACTGCCGTTCACTTTATAGATTTTTTCCTACTCACCAGCCTAGGGATAATATATATGGGGTCCAGTTTATTAACAAACTCCCTAAAGCACATGTTCACTAGGGCCTCATCCAAATCTACTACAGCTTCCTGGATGTTACAACAAAACACAATGCAAACATTTTACCTCAACCCATTTACTTCTAGGGCAGAACTCTGAAAGACATGAGTTAGATAAACCACTAAATAAAATATTTTGGACTTACCATGACAAGAGCTAGCTTGGCTAGTGGCTTATGCCACAACCTGGATGAGGTATAAACCAGTTCTGGAGCAAAACTTCAAAAATCAACCTGATCCTGTGGCTTCATATTCACATCAAACAACAAACAAATAATAATAAATAAATGATAAGGTTAGGAGAATTAACTAAAATGCACATGCATTGGTGGGAGACAATTAATCAAAATATTGTAAAATTTGGGAAATCTTGATTGCTTAGACAATTTTGACACAGTGCTTTAAATTCTTACTAAAATCGCTCTCCTACACTACAAACCCATAAGAGTCAGGTGAATCAGTTTTGTTGTTGCAAAATTTCAGCAAATCTGAATCAAATGAATGTGGATTCCTGACTGAAGCTTCACACATTATGAGTAATGCCCTTATATCTCTTTGATATTAGCATCGGCATGGAGTTTCACTAAAAAGTGACGTCAGTACTCGAGATGCGCTTCCAAGTCTCAGGATCAATCGTAACATCACTAGTCAACACAACAACCTCCATAGCTGAGCTCCTTGTAGGGGTCATCATGGCTATCTGCATAGCATGGCTTTCTCAACATGATGACCTCCACAGCCCTTCTGCCTATGAAGGTTAATTAACAAACCTTAATAGGCCCACTGCCAAGATCATGTTCTGGATTTATTGTTTATTAACTGTTTTTCTTTTGCAGTTGAAATTTCATTCCTGTCAGTTGCTTTGTATCACCTGTCACCATTTCCAATCAACTCCACTTGTCTACAATTAACCTGCCTCTCTGCTCTTATTTCACAAACAATCTTTCATTCACTCTTTTCTATATTGTCTCTTCACGGCTTGTGTGGGCTTTCCAGCCTTCATAATATTCCTAGAATTTGCTTGTGAATCTGACTATGCCCATTTTGGACCAGCTTCTAGCCAGCTCCTTGTTGTTAACTCTGCAAATCTTGTGACTTTTGTCCCTTCACTCTCACCCCTGTCATTGCAAAGTGCTTCAAAAGACTGGTCTTTACCCACCTTAAAGCCTGAGTACCACCCACTCTAGACCCATACTATCACAAATAGGACAACAGAGGATATAAATTTTCACAATGCCCCATTCTGCACTGTCTCACCTGGACAACCCTGACACTTATGCCAGGATGTTGTTCTTAAAATTTTACATCAGGTTTCAATACAGTCAGCCTTCCCAAGCTAGTCCTGAGGCTAAAATACCTTGGCATTTGCACACAACTCCACAACTGGACCCTGGACTTCCTACAAACAAACTACTGTTTAACTAAACAAGTCTTGACATAGTTCCCAAGGTATGTGTACTGTCTCCTCACTTACACTCCATTTTCACCCATGACTGCATACACAAATAGACTGAAAAATGCAAGGACAAAGCAGTAAAGCAGTTCTGCCAGAAAAAAATGGGATACAATTCCTCTTGATTCCTAGTACAACCAGTTCCACTACCGCTACCACAGGTTCATTTACCATTTCCACTACCATTTTGAACATTGAATGAGTTTGTTCAATGAGGACATAAACGATCAGAATTACTGTATTTTGTGCAATTATTTTAGACACATTATATTTGCCAATACTATTGACTTAGATGGAGATCAGATCACATTTTATGCCAAATTAATGCAAAAAAACATGAACTTCCAAAAGGTTCACATACATTTTCTAACTTTTAATATCACCTGTAAATAGTAATTTATCAGGTGATTAAGCATCATTACTACTAGTATCAAATAACGGCATGACTCACATCGCATCCAGTCAGTCAGCTCCGCTTGCCATAAGAAATGCTGGAAAAGACTCGTTGAGAATGGCCCAATCACATGAGCCCAAATATTTAAAAACTATATTGATTCGCTAAGAACAAAAGTGGGAGGGTTGATTTTGAAGGATGGATGATTTGAAAAGATCCAATTAGAGTTCAGCCTCAAATGTCATGCTTTTCAAAAATTTGCCTACATACTGTAGACACTCGTTTGTCCGGCGACCCGCGTACACAAACACAAATGAACGTAATACAGTTTTGATTTTTTTTTATTGCAAATAAATTATATTACGAAATACAGCGGAATATTGTGACTAAATGACTTTATTTCATTATTAAAATAAATAATTATTATGTTAAATAATGACATGTTAAAGTAGCATTCTTCTCTGCCTAACTTTATCTTTTTTTAACTGCCTCTGCGCCCCGTATTGACCGGCCGCCACTGCTTTTATATACAGTCATTCCTTACCTTATCTCAAAAAATTGTTTGCTCTATGGATTAGGACTCTGGTTCTGTCTGTCTGCTTATGCCTTTGTCTGTGTTGCAGTCTTCTGCTTCCATCTGCATTCACCCAAACACCAGATTACTATGAACTGCTTCAGTCTTCTGCTGTATCTACAGTATATCCAAATAGCGCTATACAAATAAAATTGAATTAATGAGGGTTAGGTGCCTATGAGGCTGTTGCCAGTTTACAGGTATATAATTAATTACCGGTATATAATTGATTAATGTTAATTTGTTAATGTTTTGTGTTTTGTTGGTACTGTTATGGCTGATTAATGTACAGTACATCAAAACAGGCTGTGGACTGAAGGGAAGTTTTAGATCCTTAAAATGTGTGGACCAAAAGCAAATTTAACTGATAATGATATTTGTAGCAAGAAAAATTTTCAAATATCCAACCAGAACACTGCCTGAAGCTGTTAAACCCCCAAACAAATTAAAACTTGTGCTACAAATTATTGCGGTTATCTTCCATTAAAGATGTATAGTATTTTGTACAATTATTCTGCCTAGTAAATGACCAGTTTAAAGAAATAATTAAAAGACCAATATTGTCATGATATTCATGTGCATAACATGTAAACTTCTCACCACAGCTGTGTTTACCTGTTTTTGCTACAGTATCTCTCACACAACACAAAACTTTTTGTTAACACTCAAGTAAAACAAGGGGCGAATTAATAAGATGCATTTATTCCTCACAAATAAAAGCTACTGATTACATCACAATCAAAGGTGTTATAGAATACATAGTTTGTTCTATCAATTAAATAAAATAAAAAAAATCAACATTCAGAGTTCAACATTCTACACTGAGATAGATTTTTGTGAAAAGTATTCAAGCCAACTGCCAATCTTACCAGAAGTAGACGTTCCAGCACATTCACCTCAAAGTCAAACTGTGCAATGCTCAGAGAAGTACAAAATACCCAAGAGCTACATCTCAGACCCTACAGGCCTCACTGAGCATATTCAATGGTATAGTCCATAAGAGCACATTTATAAGGAAACTGAACATGTATGGTTTGTTTGGAAGGGTTGCCAGAAGAACCTTTTTCCATCTAAAAAGAAAATGAAGCAAGGTTTACAAAACTTCATCTGAGAAGGTCACAATACTTATAAAACAATGTCCTATAAACAGACATCCTGCACACTTGGCTAAAGGTCCAATGTTCTATTTTAGAAAAAAAAAAAAAAAAACATAATATAAATGTAATATAATGTAATATAATATCCATCGCAGGGAAGCCAATACAACTCATTCTTATGTTTCTTTATAAATAATTGTACTAAAGACCACTAAGTAAGAGTTTGTAAGGTGTGCGCGTGTCTGTGTGGGTTTGCGTGTGTGTGTGTGTGTTTCAATTAATATCACACTTACCTCACTATCTTCTGGTTCATCACCTAATGTAACACATTTTTATTATTATTAGTTGTTGTTATTAATAATAATAGTAATATTAATGTATTTATTATTAGTATTATTATTATTATTATTATATAAGTGTAATAAATGACCTGGGTGAGTTTTTTCTTTGCTTCATTAGACAGATCAGGACACCAAGAATAATCACACTCACTGCACCAAACACCACAGTCAGCATGAAGAACACAGCAGGAGAGTCTGAACCTTGGAGAGAAACATTAAAGAAAACATTGAACCTGCATCATAATTGAATCATGTACAGAAGTGTTTGGAAGAACAAAAACAATCTACCTGTTTCTGTTTCTTTCTCCTTAAAAATGTTTGTATTTTTGTCTGAACACAAAAAAAAGAAAAGAAATTTTACTACCTCATTTATCTCAAACAACGTTTACTGAAACTATGTAACTTTCACATGTCATTTACCTTTCACATGCAAAAATGTTGAGGTGCTAAAGTTTGTTTCCTCACAGTATCTGCAGTAGTAGAGTCCTGTATCAGAGACGTTTACTGCAGCGATGGTGAGAGTCGTGTTCTTACCATGAACAGACATCACTATTCTCTCACTGTCGGTAAAGAAGTAACACATTTCTGGTGGAGATGTTTTTAAAAACTGTCTACAGGCAAGACGAAGTGGAACTGAATCACTCGTGTGTTTAAACCAGGAGATGTAATTTGCAACATCCGGATTAAATTCACACCAAACAGTTACTTTATCTCCCACTTGTGCTGTCAAACTTAAGGAGCACAGAGTCTCTGAGAGCAAACCTGCAACACAGAAAAAGATCATTTATAATACATCACATCACATAATGAGAATATTTTAAAATCATTAAGATCATTAAGCTTTACCCATGACACAGAGAAACAGAGGCAGAGCTTCAACCCGGAGCATTGTGCATCAGCCGAGAGACAAAGAGGAAATGGTCAACTGGGTAAAACTAATGCTGTTCTGTTTCTGTGTGAAGAAACACACACACACACACACACACACTCTCTCTCACGCTCTTGATCCAGACGAAGTCTTTACTTGAGATGAATAAACAAGTGATTCATTTATCCAGTAACCAAACACAGCTTTTACATTTCTTGCTTTATCAAAGACTTTTATTCAGATTATTCTTTCAGTCTGCAGTGTTTTAAGAGTTTTACTCAGTGTTTATTGCAGTAGCGTACACTGTATTTTACTCTTTTTATTAAACTAATGAAACAAATGTAACTAATATATATAGTATAATAATAATAATAATAATATATAGTGATATATTTTTTGTATCTGTGTATATGATTATCAATCATGTGACCTGCTTTAGAAAGCAGCTTAGAAGTGTTGAACAACAATCAACATTCACACAATTTTAACAAAATACCTAGGAACAGGATATATCAAGATTATTATCTTGCACGTTTAACAGACATAAAATAGTGTATGAGCTCAGGCAGCGGTCAGAAGTAGATGAACCACAGATGAGTATCAGTATTCACAGTTAAAATGCAGAAAAATCAACAGCTGCTATGCGTGCGTGTGCACAAGAGTGTGTACTTGCTAAGTTGTAAGAGATGACGTCACATAAGCTCACACAGGACAGGTTGAAGTTACTCAAGAAAACATATTTTATTACTGTCCTCAACGTTTATGTAATGTTGGTCTGGAAAGAAATTATTAAATGTCATTAATTTTAATTTAATTCAATTTCTCTTGTTTTGTCTTTTCAACAACACTGAAAAGTTTTTTTTTTAGATTTATTATAATTCCAAAAATATATATATATCATATACAAGTCTAATTATTCAGACCTTTGATTCAGTAGTTTGTAGTATCATAATAAGAAGCACTTAGAGCTTTTGCAGCGGAAAGTGTTAACCGCCACTCTCAGCTCTCGCTACACATGTTCCATAGTGTTCAAGTTTGGGTTTTTAGGCCAATCAAGGACATTTAGAGTCTTCAGTAAGCTCCAACGTCACTCCAGCATTGTTTTGGCTCTGTATGTTTCAGAACAGCGTCATGCTGAAAGGTGAACCATAACCCAGTCTAAGGTTGTGTGTACTTCATGGACCGAACTGTATTTGCCTGCATCTATCAAATACCTCAATTCTGACCATACAGTATGTTCCATACCTGAGAAACACACCTTTTGCATAAAGTTGTTTACCCAGTTGCTGACTACTCCATTTTTAGGGCATGTGTTGCTTGCAGTTTGCCTGAAAGATGTTTCTCACATCAGACCTGACACTCCATGTGCGCGCTTCTAAGCCATTTCTAAGAGATTGTTTTTCTTTGCAGGTTCTCCCAGATCCATCATTCCTCTCATTAAATTTACCCCATGGAGAGAACAGATGTTGGTGTATATTTGGTCATTGGATGTTTATAATATTTGTTCAGCTCCAGGTTTTTTATGTGGTTAAAATGACAGCAGTCTCTTCAGATAATACTGTAGTCAGTGGTAGTATAATCCATTCTGACCATTTCCTCTCCCCATCTTGCCTTCCACCTCTCACTCTGCTATATGTGATTGAGGTCACCATGAGTGCTTCCACACCAGTGTGAGTTCAGGTCTGATGTCACATGCAAAAGCACAGTTCAGGTATAATTTTAAAGGTTGTGAATGACATCACTATCCTGGGCAAAGATGTGACAGGCTACAGACATGAGCACAGAATGTTATCAGAGTGGTGCAACAACAGTAAGCTAAACTCGCATAGATGACCAAGGAGATGATCACAACCTACAGGAGGCTGCATGAGGATGTCTCATGCAGAATTGTAAAAAAAATAAAAAATAAAAAAAAAAATTCAAGCGGGATGGTGTGGTCAAGTATTCCTTTTATTTTGGGGGTGGGGGACTGTGAGGGTTCACCACTAGAGGGCAATGTTTTGAGTTGGTTTGTTTTGTAGTAGTTTGTTTATAGACTCAGTTTCCCAGAAGGCACCTCGGTCAGGTGATGAGAGTGCTCATTAGACATTCTATAAATAGCTGTTTGTTCTGGGAAACTGGGTCAAGCATTTATTATGTTAAGTGGGCTTTTGTTTGGTTATGGTCTGTTTTAGTTTGTGGTTGTTTTAAGTTGGCATATGTTTTGTGGAGTTGTCTTTGTTAAATGTGTTAGTTTGTTTCTTAGTCTGTTTGGTTTTCTCTTGTGTAAGTACCACTGTAGAATGTTTAGTTCTTAGTCTGTGTTGCTATTAACATGATAGTAACCTGCCTAGCTCTTGGTCTGTCTAGTCTCCTAGTTTGTCTAGTCTCCACGTCTGTTTAGATCTTAGTCTGTTTAGTTACTAACCTGCTAGCTCTTAGTCTGTCCCCTACCTAGTCTGCTGTGTACCCAGTCTGTTCATCTCTTAGACCTTTGGCTACTAGTCTGTTAGCAACTAGTCTGATTAGCTAGCATCCCGCTTAGCATAACAGCTAGTAGGCTAGGTCACTGTTAGGCTTAGTTAGTCCTCTTGTCTGTGTTGTATATTAGTCTGTCCAAGTTATTTGGTTAAATGTTGTTGTGCGAGTTAGCCAACACCCTTTGTTTAAAGTTTACATTCTGTTTTGGTTTGTTTGAATAAAAAGGATACTTTGTTTCACTCCAACCTCTGCATCTATGCCTGCCCCTCTTAACCCACGGCTATCACCATGAGCCAACACCAGCAGTTCCTGACCTGGACCACCTACTGTACAACTAACCATATGAAATTATTGTGAAATATGTCAAATTTTAAAGAACAGTTTTATTAATAAAATATGAGCTTAATTAAATTAACTTGGAATGATCCAAACAAAACACATGCACTTAAACATGCCTTTGTCAAAACTATTATTTGATCCTTTCCACTGCTTTTAATATTTTAATTGAATAGTATTGTAGTTTTGTATGACAACGTATATATCTCTTTCTCACACACAAATCATCAAATCACTATTATGGCATTTAAAAATGAATTTTTGTATGAAATAAAATCACTTAAAAAAAATCACTTTGAAAGATTTGTGTGTAGAGTAATTCTGTGTTTTGTCCGAGTTGGACTCCAAAATCTACAGCCATGACAGTTTACAGATACGAGATTTTGTGTTTGTTACAGAACAACTCTAAAATGTACGACTCTGACCGGTTACAGACACAAAACCTGTTTTTACAACCCTTCTGTTACACGGACGAATTGCAAAATATCGCCCACAAATGTACTGTGTTACGATGCTGTCAAAAATATGTCATCAAGGCCGCATGCACAGGCATTACTATACGAGTGAAGAGGAATCGATTTGGTGCATGCGCCCTGCCACCGTTTAAACCTTGTAAAATTTTAATACCTGCTATAATTAAAAAAAGAGCGCATGTCTGCTAAACTGCCATTTTGGCGCCGGTGGTTTAAAATGATGGCGGGGCGCATATGCTAAATCGATTCCTCTTCCCTCGGATAGTAATGCCTGTGCATGTGGCCTTGATGACGTATTTTTGACAGCATCGTAACACTACATTGACGGGGAGGAATTGGACATGACTAAATTAGGGAGAAAAAAAAAAAACATTGGTGTGTGTAATTTCGCAATTCATCCGTGTAACAGAGGAGTTGTAAAAGGTTTTGTGTCTGTAAACGGTCAGAGTCGTATATTTCAGAGTTGTACTGTAACAAACACACTAAATATCGTATCTGTAAGCTGTCGTGGCCGTAGATTTTGGAATCCAACTCGGACAAAAAAACGGAATTACACGCAAATCTTTTTTTTTTTTTTTTTTTTTTTTACGCACAAAATTTTTTTTGTGATTTGATTCCATATTTTGTAGGTTAAGTTACAAAGTCTAATGAAAACCTCTTCTTTAAATTGAGAATGAAATCACACAAATTGTAATTTCAAATTGTAATTTTACGTTTTTTAAATCACAAACTGTAATTACACAAATTACAAAAACTCATCTTTTATAATCATTAAAGCTGTCAGTGATTTCGAAAACTCCCGCGTTAAACCGAATCCATCGTTTTCATCGTGTCTGCATATGTAATGTACCTTCAGTTCTCTTCTTTTTGAAATATGTCAAAAGCTGTTCTTTACCTGTTCTCTTGGTCATTGTGAAAATGCAAACAGCGCAAAAAATTACGCAAACTTGCATAAGCTTGACAGCAGCACAGTACAATATTAAATTCTGATCCTGGTTCTTTAAATCTCGTTCATCAAAATGAACTAATCTTTTTTGAGTCATTTAGTTCATTTCGTTCTTTTGACCAGAATTTTAATAAAATGTTACATTTCCAATAAACAGACCCCAATACGTCTACATACAAAAATCAGGCTATAGTTCTAAATGACTCAAAAAAAAAAAGATTAGTTCATTTTGATGAACGAGATTCAAAGTCAGTAAATATTTCTAACTTCCCATCACAGGTGACCTCATGTCTCAACACAGTATGAGACAGTATGATTAGGCACCAAAAACTCAGTTTATGGGGCAAATAAAACCCAAAAGGACACCTTTAAGGGGCACATCTGCTTTTCCTTTATCAGCTTATTAATGTTTCCTCTATAAAAAGCCTTTTTATGTGGCTGCGCTACAACTGAAGGGAATGAAATGGCAAACACTATAGTAAAGTCAGCAATAAACAAAATAGAAATAGATATTAATGTTTCCCTAAGGAGATGAGAATATTAAGGAAAAGTCTAAGAAGACATTGAAAGGGAATGGCAAGATCAGTGAGAGAAAGAGACAAAAGTAAGACACTGTCACTCACTATAAACCCATGTCAAACAAGTTGTTAATAAGCCAGGAAGTTAAAGAGATACTGTTAAATTAATCAGATTGAGACTAGGGCACTGTGGCTTAGATCAGTATTTGCTCATTGAAGGAAAACATCCAGTCGGCATGGTGATGTAGTGATTAGCACTGTGACTTCACTCCTCCTGGGCACCAGCATGCCGAACAACATGCAAACTTCACATACACAGACCAGAGGTGTGAATCTAACCTGTAAACCACCTACAGTACTGATCGCAAAGCAGTTATACAGTACATGCATGATCCATGTATGCAAAAAAGAAAATGAAATGAGATAGAACCAGCTACCTCTTACTGAGTAAGAAAGTTTTACACCCAGTAGCATTTACCCTGGCAAGACACAGAAGAAGAATAAGACGCATGTTAAAATAGTTGTAGGTGAATTGCTTATATAAAGTGGATATTTTATGCTTAGTTTAGGACATTAAATATAACAAAAAACATGTTAAAAAATACCTCAGTAAACAATCCTGTTCATTATACTGTACACACTCACTTTCCAGTTTGTTAGGTAATCCCTGATTTATACTTATTGGCCACACACACACACACACACACACACACACACACACACACACACACACACACACACACACACACACGCCTGGCCTCACGTGATAGTCTTCTAGAGTCTTTTAATGACTCCAGATATTAATCTGAAACGTTGCCTGAAGTTCTTATCTTTTCTCTCACTTGTACTGTATATTATGTGCTTTTTGACATTTTTCTTTGGAAGGTATGAATATTTTGCCAAATATTACAATACACTCCCTGACATTCAATTTCACAGAAGGTACATTGTTTTATTTATTGCTGTGATGTAAAGCTGTATTTTCTGCATCATTACTCCAGTCTTCAGTGTCACATGATCCGCAGAAATCACTATTTCTTTAATTCATTCATAATGATCAAGAAACATTTATTGAGTTTTGTTTAAGCAATACCCCCCCCCCAAGCTAACATTGTTAAAAAGACTTGAGTAATGATGCAGAACATTCAGCTTAATGTCACAGCAATAAATTACAGTTAAGTACAGTACGTTCCAGTAGACAACAGAAATTTTGAAGTCTAACATTTTCACCTTATTCCAGTTTTACTATATCAAAAAAATGTAGTATTTTATATTGATCAAATAAATGTAGTATTGATTAACATAAAACTCATTTAAAAACAAAAAAATAATTCAGATCTAAAACTTTTG
>QNUK01001031.1:0-107500 GCA_013621035.1 Clarias magur
AGTGTATGCTCTATAGGTCAAGTAATTTTCTCTGTAATATTGAATGTGTGTGTAAGGCTGACTCCTCCCCTCTCGTCTCAGTACACTGTTACCTCTCCATTTTCTCCCACACCCTCTCCATCCCGCTGTTCAGAGAAAGGCCATCTCTTTGTGTGTACATGTGCTCATGCATGCAGTATGTTAACACTGTGCTAAAACTCCACTGCATAAACTGTTCTCATGAATTAAGAATTAATTTTATGTTTATAATGTATTTTTTTTTCTCTATGATTTGGGATATCTGGGTCAGATCCCACAGGATGTAAACCTGTAGTCTTTTTACTTAGTTCTATTGAATAGTCCTTGTCATGTTTGACACAGAAAATATTCAGTGTTTACATTTGTAAAACCAGAAAACAGCTACATGATAGCATGAACATCTATAATATATTGAATATGAATTATGGAGAATATTTATAAAATATATAGACCATAAGTTAGATTTAAAAGGAAGAAGAATGTCAGAGAGAAGTTTTAGCTGAATTAAGAGAGGAAGAGTTATTGCTTAATATGTCCGCCGTACCTTGATACACTTACGGGTATAGCCTGATGTCTGAAGATCTCTGTTTATTCTCAGCAAAGAGAGCACGTTTAAAGCGGTGCTGTGACCGAACATCAAAAGAACCAGTCATTAACATATCAGTCATAGAAAGACCCAGAGACAGACAGGTGATAGGAAATACATTTGCATTCTCCTGGTTAAACAAAAGGGTCCTAGTGGACAAGAGCTGTTTGGATGTACATTTGTCTGGATACAGGATATAGAAGGTGTTACCACATAAGGAGTCAGGGAGCACAGACACAGGATTCTTATTACATTATTATATTGTGGGAGATTTTTGTCTTCCACCTACTGATGTTGCCTTAATACAGGTTATTAAACATATACTTAAGAAACAAGAAGAAGAAACGCCCGCTCGGGTCATGAACTGTGAGACACCGTTTAATGCTCCGTGTGGATGTTTTCATTTTTATGACAAAAACAACGGCGCCCTAAACAACATACCTACTGACACATCCATCGCGTGACTCAAAGGGTGAAATGAGCGCGCGCTGCACGGACACAGCACGAGGCTCTGAGGAATGACTTTACATCTCTACTCTGTAAGGTGAGGAATCAGGTGTGTCCACATTCTCTTCTGATTCCCAATCAAATAGAAATAAAGTGCTCATTAAACATTACTTTCTTTAGTCATAGCACATTTAACATTTTTATTTCTTTATCATAAAAATAAAGTGTTTATGTACACTGTAAATTAATCAGATGTAAACAATTAATAAATGCAATAAATGCTACAAATAAATATAATGCCAGCTAGAATAAAGTTCAACAAATAACATAGATACATATAATAAATGATAAATATCTAATCGTGCATTTTTCTGTTCTCCTCAGGATCATCTGGGTTTAGAGAGGGGTGTTGTGTCATGGCAGGATGTCCCTGTGACCAGGAATGGCTACTAAATACTCCTATTAAGATGACAAGATTTCTACAAGAGAGATGCTTGTGCTCTTTTTTTCCTTCCCTTGCTATGTGTAGATTTTCAAACTAAATTTGAGATTTCATGCAGACATTATGAGTCTCCTGTTCTTGCACGTCAGGTTGTCTTTCTTCTGTTGTTAGCTGGTCTTGTGCTACTGTCAGAGGTCTCAGTCTGTGTTTCATCCAGTGTCTGTGTCCAGTGTCATCATTCTGTGTTTTCCATGATTTTGTCTGCATCTTGCCTGCTTGTTTGCCTCAGCTTTCACTGTCACAACTATTTTGAAAAAACAAACAAACAAAAAAATCATGAGCATGCTGGTAACGCAATAAAAGAAACTAATGTACATTATCATCATATACACACACATACATACATATACTCACGTGGACAAAATTGTTGGTACCCTTCGGTCAATGAAAGAAAAACTCACAATGGTCACATAAATAACTTAATCTGACAAAAGTAATAATTTAAAAAAAATTCTATGAATGTTAACCAATGAAAGTCAGACATTGCTTTTCAACCATGCTTCAACGGAATTATTTAAAAAAATAAACTCATGGAACAGGCCTGGACAAAAATAATGGTACCTCTAGAAAATACTGAAAATAATGTGACCAAAGGGACATGTTAATTCAAGGTGTGTCCACTAATTAGCATCACAGGTGTCTACTGTCACGAGCAATCGAGGGATGAACAGAAAAGCCTTAGCAGTTAGCCCGTGTAGCGTGGATGGTAAACCCAAACGCGGAAGCAGCGCGAGTAGGCAGGATAACCACGCGATTAGTTTCAGAACTCTCTTACACAAAGAGCAAGGATCTACACAAATAAACCCGCGTTCTAGCAACACACACTCAATCAAAGAAGCAACCAGAATTGGTGAGTACTCACAGAATAGTCGGCGAAGCGTCAGACAAGGCATGGGCGAACTCAATGACTGAGCAATGTGAAGCGCCATTTTGTCTCCTTTTATGCTTCCTGAAAACCCGACCGTATTACTTCCGGGTCCTAGTGCCGGTCGTGTTACGAGTGTGCATGACAGTACCCCCCTGTCCAGGACCGACTCTCGACGGTCCTGGGGTGGAGGATACCCGACGACGGTAGTCCCGGATGAGTTCGGGGTCTAGGACGAACCGAGCCGGAATCCAAGATCGCTCCTCGGGACCGTAACCTTCCCAATCCACCAGGTACTGGAGCCCTCTGCCCCGAGGACGTGAGTCAAGGATCCGGCGAACGGTGTAGGCGGGACCACCCTCAATGATACGGGGAGGAGGAGCAGGGTGGGTGGGTGGAACCATTGGTGAAGTGATGAAGGGTTTGAGCTGGGAGGTGTGGAATACCGGATGGATCCGGAGCGCCGCAGGCAGCTGGAGCCGGTAGGTGACAGGATTGATACGGAGGGTGATGCGGTATGGACCAATGAACCTGGGTGATAGCTTCTTGGATTCTGTATGGAGGTGCAGGTTTTTCGTAGACAGCCATACTTTGTCACCTACATTGTACAACCGTCCCGGAGGGTGTCGACGGCGATGTTGCGTGGTGTAGCGGTGGTTGGCACGGTGAATGGCAGTGTTGGCTTGACTCCATAGCCGTCGACACCTTCGGACCAACTGTTGGGCCGACGGTACATCAACCTCCGGTTCTTGGTGTTCGAACATTGGAGGCTGGAAACCGTGGCATATCTCAAAAGGGCTTAGGTTGGTAGCAGAGGAGATGTGGAGATTATGTGAAAGTTCCGCCCAAATGAGATAGCGGGCCCAGGAGCGCTGACGATCGGCGACGAAGCACCTCAGGTAGCGCTCCAGTTGTTGGTTGGTCCGTTCCGTCTGACCATTGGTTTGAGGATGGTATCCAGATGACAAACTGCAGGTGGAATTGATCAGACGGCAGAAGGCCTTCCAGAACCGTGCCGTGAACTGAGGCCCCCTGTCCGAGACGATGTCCTTGGGGAACCCATGCAGACGGACTACGTGTTCTAAAATCAGCTCGGCTGTCCTTTTAGCTGACGGGAGTCCGGGGAGGGCTACCAGATGCACAGCTTTGGAGAACCGATCTACGATGGTCAGAATGGTGTTTTTTCCCTCGGCGGCCGGCAGGCCCGTGATGAAGTCGAGGGCAATGTGCGTCCAGGGCCGACGGGGGACGGGGAGTGGTTGGAGCTCCCCGGCTGTTGGTTGGTTGGTGTTCTTTGCCCTGGCGCACACTGGGCACGCCTGGACGAACTCTTTGATGTCCTTTGTCATTGTGGGCCACCAAAAGGCACGCTGTATAAATGTTTGGGTGCGCCCCACGCCCGGGTGGCCGGAGAACGGAGTGGAGTGGCCCCATTGGAGGACCTCGCTTCTTAGGGCGTGGGGGACATAGAGTCGTCCAGGTGGCACACCTGCCGGTTCGGTCTCCGTGGCCTGTGCCTGGCGGACCCTCGTCTCCAAATCCCAACAGAGTGGTGCGATGATTTTGGATGGTGGGAGAACAGGCGCGGGGTCCGCCCGGGGGCCGTCTTCCTCATGTTGTCGGGAGAGGGCATCGGCCTTGGTGTTCTTCGACCCCGGACGGTAAGACAGATGGAAATTATATTGTTCAAAGAACAGTGCCCACCGCGCCTGTCTTGGATTGAGCTGTTTCAAACTCCGGATAGTGATTAGATTTTGGTGATCGGTCCAGATGATGAATGGTTCTCCGGCGCCCTGGAGCCAGTGTCGCCATTCCTCCAAAGCCCACTTTATGGCCAGCAGCTCGCGGTCCCCTACTCCGTATCGCTGCTGAGTGGGATCAAATTTTTTGGAGAAGAAGCTACAAGGGTGTAGCTTCTGATCTGGACCTCGCTGGGAGAGAACCGCCCCGGCGCCCACGTCCGAAGCGTCCACCTCCACAACGAACGGTTTGGTGGCGTCGGGGTGAAGGAGAATCGGAGCAGTGGTGAATCGGTGGCAGAGTTCATGAAATGCAGAGATGGCAGCCGAGTTAAGGTGAAAGTGATGTGAAGATGGTCGGGTCAGGGCGGTTAAGGGAGCTGCAACTGTACTGTAGTCCCGGATAAAGCGACGATAGAAATTCGCAAACCCGAGAAACCTTTGAAGTTGCTTAAGTGTCTTGGGTAGGGGCCAATGACGCACAACTTCCAGCTTCTGCGGGTCCATGGCCACACCCTGGGGCGAGATGACAAAACCCAGGAACGTGGTGGAGCGCTTGTGAAAAGCGCACTTCTCCAACTTACAGTACAATTGATGGGCGAGCAATCTCTTAAGTACCGCTCTTACATGCTGGATGTGTTCGTTGACGGAGCGGGAGTAGATGAGAATATCGTCCAGGTAGACGAAGACCCATCTACCTAGCATGTCTCTCAGGACGTCGTTAATGAACTGTTGAAAAACTGCAGGTGCATTGCAAAGTCCAAATGGAATGACCAGGCTCTCATAATGTCCAGTAGGTGTGATGAAGGCCATCTTCCACTCATCACCCTCTCTGATTCGCACCAAGTTGTAGGCGCTCCGGAGGTCCAACTTTGTGAAAATGGTGGCACCAGAGAGGGCGTCCAGGGCAGAGTTGGTAAGAGGCAGAGGATGACGATTCTTGACTGTGATGTTGTTAAGCCCCCGATAGTCAACACAGGGGCGTAAATCACCATCCCCCTTCTTCACAAAAAAGAACCCCGCGGCGGCAGGCGAAGAGGAGGGCCGGATGGTACCTTGGCGGAGGGCATTGGAAACATATTCCTCCATCGCCTGCATCTCGGTGGTGGAGAGTGAGTAGAGATGGCCGCGAGGAGGGATGGAACCAGGCTGAAGGTCGATCGCCAGGTCGTAAGGGCGATGAGGAGGCAGGTGGGTGGCGCGTCGCTTACAGAATACTTCAGCCAGGTCCCGATAGGTGGCCGGGATGGCGTTGGTGTCGACATCGGGGCCTCGGACTCCCTAGAACACGTCCCAGCCGGAGCCTGTAGGCAAAGCTCGGTACAAGCCGGCCCCCATTGAAGGATCCGATTCTGTGTCCAGGAGATGAGCGGGTCGTGCTGAAGGAGCCAAGGATGTCCAAGGATGATGGGAGGGGAGGAAATGGAGGTGAGGTAGAATCGGATCTGCTCCTGATGTTTGTTGATTGTGACGGTGATCGGTTGGGTCTGGGAGGTGATGGGACTGGAGGAGAGGGGCCGACCATCTACAGAGGTGATCCGAACCGGCTGGGATAACGCCTCGACTTCCACCCCCAGTTCCTTGGTGTAAGAAGAGTCAATGAAGTTACCTGCAGCACCAGAATCGATGAACGCGGTACTTCTGACCCGTGTGTGGCCAAACTGGAGGTGTACCTGAACCATGAGGCGAGAGACGCTGGGTGTGGTGGCAGAGAGATGGAGGGAGCCCGGTGAACTGTTCCCAGGGTTCACCGGGCCTGGCCGTTTCCCGGGCGAATGGGGCATATGGCTCTATGATGCGCCGCCGACCCACAATAGGCGCAGAGTCCCTCCCTGAAGCGTCATTCTCGCTCTGCAGCGTTCAAGGAGGTGCGTCCTAATTGCATGGGTTCCCTGGCTCCTGTGTCAACCACGGCGGGAGGTGGAGATCCGACAGGTGCCATGGCGGTGGTGTTGAAAGCTGGTGGTCGGGGCGTGGAGTGAGAGAAAGATGGCGTGATGGGTGGCAGGGTCCGGGGGGCTGGCCTCGGACGGGAGAGCAGGCGCTGGTCAATCCGGAGGGCGAGTTGGATTAGTCCCTCCAGCGTGGTCGGAAGCTCCCGTCCGGCGAGTTCATCTTTAATACGTGAAGCCAGTCCCTCGTAGTAGGCCGTCCGGAGGGCGGCGTCTCCCCAGGTGGTCTGTACGGCGAGAGTGCGAAAATCCGCTGTGTATCGGCTCACGGACGACCCTCCCTGCCGCAGATGATACAATTTCATGTCGGTCTTCACCTCAGCAGCAGGATGTTCGAATGTGAGCTTTAGTTGACGGGTGAATTCTCCATATGAATAAGCAGTATCTGAATCTGATCGGAGAACCGCCGTGGCCCACTCAGCTGCCTGCCCGGATAGCAACGAGACGAGAAGCGCAACGCGCAGTCGGTCTGTGGAGTATCTGGTGGAATTGAACTCAAACACAAGATCCAACGCGGTTAGAAAAACACTGCGGTATAGCTATACTCCGGTATAGCTATAAACACATCAGAAGGGGGGGGGGCGGCGGCGCTGCAGCCGCTGCGACGGGCGTGGCGACAGCCGACTGAGCAGCCACCCCATGGAGGATCGCGTTCTCCTGCCGTAGCTCCGCCACCTCGCGGCGCAAGGCCGCAACGTCTTGGAGGTCCTTTTGGAGAGACGCGACTTCACCACGGAGCTTATTGATCAGTTCGGCATGCTGGTCAACCACATCACAGAGGCGAGCAAACTCCGCTGGGTTTACTGCTTGGGGCTCAGTCATTCTGTCACGAGCAATCGAGGGATGAACAGAAAAGCCTTAGCAGTTAGCCCGTGTAGCGTGGATGGTAAACCCAAACGCGGAAGCAGCGCGAGTAGGCAGGATAACCACGCGATTAGTTTCAGAACTCTCTTACACAAAGAGCAAGGATCTACACAAATAAACCCGCGTTCTAGCAACACACACTCAATCAAAGAAGCAACCAGAATTGGTGAGTACTCACAGAATAGTCGGCGAAGCGTCAGACAAGGCATGGGCGAACTCAATGACTGAGCAATGTGAAGCGCCATTTTGTCTCCTTTTATGCTTCCTGAAAACCCGACCGTATTACTCCCGGGTCCTAGTGCCGGTCGTGTTACGAGTGTGCATGACAGTCTACAATCTTGTAATCAGTCAGTGGGCCTATATATAGGGCTCCAGGTGGTCACTGTGTTGTTTGGTGACATGGTATGTACCACACTCAACATGGACCAGAGGAAGTGAAGGAAAGAGTTGTCTCAGGAGATTCGAAAGAAAATTATAGGTAAGCATGTTAAAGGTAAAGGCTATAAGACCATTTCCAAGCAGCTAGATGTTCCTGTGACTACAGTTGCACATATTATTCAGAAATTTAAGATATATGGGACTGTAGCCAACCTCCCTGGACGTGGCCACAGGAGGAAATTTGATGACAAATCAAAGAGACGGATAATCCCAATGGTAACAAAAGAGCCCAGAAAGACTTCTAAAGAGATCCAAGGTGAACTTCATGCTCAAGGAACATCAGTGTCAGATCGCACCATCCGTCGTTGTTTGAGCCAAAGCGGACTACATGGGAGACGACCATTGTTGAAAACAAATCATAAAAAAGCCAGACTGGAATATGCCAAACTACATTTTGACAAGCCACAAAGCTTCTGGGAGAATGTCCTATGGACAGATAAAAATGGCCAAGGCACATTCAATTCAATTCAATTTTATTTATATAGCGCTTTTAACAATTGACATTGTCGCAAAGCAGCTTTACACAATAAAAAGAAGTAAGTTTTTATGCAATGTGTATGAATCAAAATGATAAGATTGTCCCTGATGAGCAAGCCGAGGGCGACGGTGGCAAGGAAAAACTCCCTGAGATGGTAATAGGAAGAAACCTTGAGAGGAACCAGACTCAACAGGGAACCCATCCTCATCTGGGTGATAACGGATAGCAGAGAATGATCAGCATAATAATGTGTACTGGAAGTTCAGTGTAACAGAAGATGTGTTAAAATTAAAAGGAGTCCAGTTTGTTCCCGGAGGCTCAGGTAGACTGTAGGAGATTCCAGTCCTGAGCTATCGAACAACTGAAGTCACAGGTCCCCAGAGCATCAATCGATGATAGGACAGTCTTCATGGAAACCATCCCCAGCCATCAAGCGCATCCAGGCAGACCACACGGGGCATCCATGCGACGAGATCTCCAACCAGAAGCAGGACTCCAGGAAGGGTTAGACGGCTCCAGAGGGGAGAGGGGTCTGGATCACTGGCTCAGGGAGCGAACATGTACTCTTCGACAGAGAGACAGAGAGAAGGAGAGGAGAGAGAGCGAAAAGGAGAGGGAGCAGAAAATAAGGAGAGATGGCAGTTGGGTGGTCACGATGCTTGTATGGTGAATGTATATTAGTGCAAGTGCAAGCAGGGACTCGGCAGGACTAACTATAACAGCATAACTAAAGGAGGCCAGGAAGGAAACACAATATGAGGCTCCGAGATGTAAGCAACCAATCACCTCGTCAACAAGCCTGGTGAACGGCAGGAGAGTGGGAGGACAGCATCTAAACATACCAGTTCACCGTCTCTCACGGTCTGCGTCCCCCAGATCTGCTCCTTTTACCTAAGGTTAATCTATTTAAAATGCTTGGCTAAATAAATAAGTTTTTAGCCTAGACTAAACTTATAGACTGTGTACCCAGGTCCCGAACACATTAACAGAAGACTGTTCCATAACTTTGGGGCTTTGTGAAAAGCTCTGCCCCCTGCTGTAGTTTTAATGTCACATTGGTACTGACAGGCAGCCTGCATCTTTGATTGGAAGTATTAGGCGTGGCTGGCTCGTAAGACACTAACAGTTCCTCCAAATACTGTGGGCCTTGAGTGCTTTAAATGTCAAAGTAGTATCTTGAAATCGATGCGAAATGTCACAGGGAGCCAATGCAGTGTAGATAAGATAGGGGTGATGTGCTCGTATCTTCTGGTTCTAGTGAGGACTCTCGCTGCTGCATTCTGTACTAACTGAAGCTTGTTTATACACCTAGTTGAACAACCAGACAGTAAGGCGTTACAATAGTCCAACCTAGAGGTGATAAAAGCATGAACTAGTTTTTCTGCATCATTTAGTGACAATATGTTTCTTATCTTGGCAATATTTCTAAGGTGAAAGAAAGCTATCCTGGTGATATTATCTACATGAGCTTCAAACGAAAGGCTGGAATCTATAATCACACCGAGGTCTTTAACTGTTGCACTTGATGGAACAGAAAGGCCATCTAAAGTTACAGTGTGATCAGAAAGCTTACTTCTAGCTACTTGTGGTCCTATGACTAGAACTTCTGTCTTATCAGGATTAAGCAGAAGAAAATTAATTAACATCCAATCTCGTATGTCCTGCACACACTGCTCAATTTTAGCAAACTGGTTTTTCTCATCTGGTTTTGCTGAGACATATAATTGTGTGTCATCAGCATAACAATGAAAACTAATACCATGTTTACGAATTATGTTGCCCAGAGGAAGCATGTAAAGGAAAAAAGCAGTGGGCCTAAAACTGAGCCCTGTGGAACACCAAACTCCACTTGAGAACATGAGGAATGGTCACCATCTAAATCTACAAACTGATAACGATCAGTCAAGCAGGATCTGAGCCACAAGAGGGCAGTTCCCTTAATCTCCTACTACCTTTTCTAATCTGTGAAGGAAATACTATGATCAATGGTGCCAAGCTGCACTGAGGTCCAGTAACACAAGTATAGTGACGCAACCCTGATCAGAGGCCAGTAGGAGGTCATTTACTACTTTAACAAGTGCTGTCTCTGTGCTGTGATGAGGCCTAAATCCTGACTGATACAGTTCATTTATGCTATTTCTGTGTAGATGTAAACATAGCTGCTGTGATACTACCTTTTCCAAAATCTTGGAGATAAACGGAAGGTTTGATATCGGCCTGTAATTAGAAAGCAGACAGGGGTCAAGGTCAGGTTTCTTGATTAGCGGTTTAATAACGGCTAATTTAAAGGATTTTGGGACATACCCACTACTGAGTGAACAGTTAATTACTTTCAACAGGGGTTTTATTATTGCTGGTACTATCTGCTTGAGAAAATGTGTCGGTATAGGATCTAATATACAGGTTGACGATTTTGAAGAAGAGATGAGTGAAATTAGTTCCCTCGCTTCAAGGGGAGTAAAGTGTTCTAAGTTCTGATGTGATGTGGTTAGATCATCTGAATTATTTAAATTGTCTGGTTTCAAAGCCTGAATTTTTTGCCTAATATTTATGATTTTATTATTGAAAAAGTTCATGAAATCCTCACTACTGCATGATGTTGTTGTGGAGATTTCTGCAGTGGTCTTGTTTTTAGTTAATTTAGTTACGGTATTAAATAAAAATCCCGGGTTGTTTTTGTTATTTTCTATAAGAGTGGAGAGATACGTTGATCTAGCATCACTGAGAGCTTTTTTATAGTTCAGGATGCTCTCCTTCCCAGCTATTTTGAATACTATCAATTTAGTTTGGCGCCATTTACGTTCAAATTTGCGAGCGGTTTGTTTTAAAGCGTGTTCTTATCTCTAATCATTTTCCTTTTAATCCAACTCTCTTTATTGTTTTGAAAATTCTCAACAGACATACAGTACAGCATAGATCCAACAAAAGGCATATTCAAATATAAAAACATGTATAGACAAAAGGTGCAACTGTATGTCATCCCAAGTCCCAAAACCCCCCACCCCCCACCCATCCCATCACAGGCCATTAGTAGTGCAACGTCAAAATGTGCCCATCCAGTGAGCACTAAGCATATACACCTATATACATATACACACATACATACAGTACACATATATACATATACATACACAGGGAATGCAGAATGAAGTGGATGAGGTAAATGATAAGTAGTAAGCGAGGTATGTAAACACATACATACATACACGCACACACATACATGCACACATGTCTGCATACAAATGCACATACATATACAAAATAAAATAAAGTAAAAAGTAAATAAATAAAAATAAATAAATAAATAAGGGGGAGCAGAATAATAATAAAATAAATAAATAAATAAAAAAAAACATTCAAGGAGAAAAAAAAATGATATAGAAAAAAAAGGGGGGGGGGAACCCCTCTCCCTAACTGTCCTCTGGGTCTTGGGGACCATCAGGTGAGGTAGTGATATCCAGAAAGGGATCCCATGTCTTGTGGAACTTCCCTGTGGAGCTCCTGAGAGAGAATCTAAGCTTCTCGAGTTGTAGGTTATAGAGAACCTCCTTGACCCAATGTTAATGTGATTGAGGATGTGCGAGCTTCCAGCTGAGCAATATTAATTTTCGGGCTAGAAGGGTGGTAAATGCCAATGCCTGTTTCGCTACTCTGGGCAGGTCTGTGTTGAGGGAGATACCAAATATCGCTGATAATGGGTTAGGGGTAATGGTGTGTCCGTAGGCCCTGCTTAATGTATCAAAAACGTGTGTCCAAAATGACGTTAATTCGGGGCATGACCAAAACATGTGGACGTGGTTGGCTGGAGCTAAGCTGCATCTGTTACACGCCTCGTTGACAGAAGGGAAGATTCTAGCCAACCTCGCATTTGTATAGTGGATCTTATAGAGGACCTTGCACTGGATCAAGCTGTGCCGGGCACATATGGAAGACGAGTGGACTAAAGAGAGAGCTGTCTCCCATTGGCTATCTTCAATTTTAATGTTGAGACTGTCTTCCCATGCAGCTCTAACTGCAGTAGGGGGTTGTGAGGAGGCTGACCACATATGCCCATACAAAATGGAGATGGATCTTTTGGTGACCGCACCCACTGACAGCAGACTTTCTGTTAAATTTTCAGGGGGGCGGTTTGGGCTGTGGGGAAACTGCTTCTTAACATAGTCTCTGATCTGGAAGAATGATGATGATGATTTGGAAGGCTATATGTAGATGAGAGTTGTGCGAAAGATGAGAAAATACCATCAGTGTACAGGTTACTTATCTTGGAAATACCATGGGCCTGCCAGATCTTGAATGCTGAATCGGATTTGGAGGGTTCAAAACGGCAGTTCCTGTAGATTGGTGCTAGAATAGAGGGACCAGAGAGACCGAAGTTTTTCCTGATCTGATTCCAGATTTTCAGAGATACAGAGACCACTGGGCTGCTACTTAGGCGTGGAACTGGAATTGGCAGCTGTGAACACAGTGCGGAGGAGAGAGAAAATGGGGAAGAGTCTCTTTCCATACATACCCACATAGGCAGAGGATCTTGCTCCTCCATCCACCACAGAAGTTTTTGGGTGTTAGCTGACCAGTAGTAATGTCTAAAATTAGGAAGGGCAAGGCCTCCACTCTTCTTAGGAGACTGCAAGATTGACCTGCGAATCCTAGCCGGTTTTCCGTCCCACAAGAACTTGGAGATCATTTTGTCTAGTCTGTCGAAAAATGATTTAGCTAATAGAATGGGGATATGTTGAAAAAGGTAAAGGAACTTTGGGAGAACCACCATTTTAATTAAGTTTACACGGCCTAGCAGTGAAAGTGGCAGAACCTTCCAGCGGTCGAAGTCCCTCTCTGTCTTCGAAACTAGTGGCAAAAGGTTATTACGAAACAGATCTGACTGGGATGTGGAGACAGAAATGCCAAGGTAACGGAAGCCGTCAACTGCCCATTTGAATGGTGCCACCGAGTGTGGAAGGTCTTTTGCCGATGCATTGATAGGCATAATCTCGCTCTTTTGATAATTAAGCTTATAGCCGGAGGTTACCCCATATAGGTCCAATATATTGAGTATTGCAGGAAAGGAGTGGATTGGATCAGAGACGTATAAAAGCAAGTCGTCTGCGTATAAGGAAACTTTATGGATTGTGTCACGGCGTACTATGCCACTGAAGCTAGCCTCTGAACGTAGCCAGATGGCAAGAGGTTCTATCGCGAGGATAAATAACAGTGGTGACAATGGGCAACCCTGTCTGGTGCCTCTCTGTAAGGAAAATGAGGGTGAGATAGTGTTGTTTGTTCGCACTGAGGCCATTGGTGAAGAATACAGGAGCCTGACCCAATGTACAAAGTCCTTGCCCAACCCAAACCTGTTCATCGCTTCATAGAGAAAGGGCCATTCGACCCTATCAAAGGCCTTTTCCGCGTCCAGAGATACGACCACCTCAGGCAGCGAATTATCAGACATATGAATGATATTGAAAAGTCGTCTGCTATTATGCCAAGATTGACGACCTGGCATGAAGCCAGTCTGATCGAGTGTTATGATGCCTGGGAGAACCTGTTGTAAACGAAGAGCCAAGATTTTGGAAAGAATTTTAAAATCCACATTTAGAAGTGATATTGGCCTGTAGCTGCTACAAAGCAGGGGGTCTTTTTCTTTTTTAAGAATAAGAGAAATAGTGGCCTCCGACAAGGTGTTTGGAAGACGCTGGAGAGCAAAGGCTTCATTATACATGTCCCTTAAATTAGGAGCGAGAAGGTTAGAAAAGGACTTATAGTATTCAGCTGTAAAACCATCAGGACCAGGAGACTTGCCACTCTGTAACGATATAATGGCCTCTTGAACCTCCGCTATGGTGATAGGCCCGCCCAGACCTTCCACCATGTCGGTTTCAATCTGTGGGAAATTGATGGCATCCAACACGTCATCAGGAGGTGGAGGGCGGTCAGAAGTGTAAAGATTAGCGTAGAAATCAGCAAAGGTCCCGTTGATTTCGGTCGGATCTGTGAGAATCTTTCCTTGTGTAGATTTAATAGCCGGAATGATTTTTGAAGATGCTTCGGCTCTAGCTTGATATGCTAGAAGCCTCCCAGCTTTATCGCCGGACTCAAAAAAGCGCTGTCTGGATTTAAGCAGTAAGGCTTTAACTTTATTTGTAGAGGCAAGGTTGAACTCTGTCTGCAATCTTAGACGCTCTCTGTAAAGGGAGGGGTCTGAACTGGCGGCGTAGCGGTCGTCCACCACCTTGAGGTCCTTAAGAAGTTTATTCATGTATGAGGTTTCAGTTTTCCTCATGTGTGAAATAAAAGAGATGAGCTGACCCCTAATAAATGCTTTCGATGCCTCCCAAAGAGTTCCCCTGCTCACCTCGGGCTGATCATTCAGTTCAAAAAATAACACAATTTGGGAGTGCAGAAACTGCTTGTAATTATCCTCTGCCAGGAGGACCGAATTAAATCTCCATGACTTCAAGGGGCTCAGCCATGTAGATAAATTCAGGTCGAGGGAGATTGGGGCGTGGTCTGATATTGCAATGTTGTGGTAGTCTGCTGTGATAACTTTGGAAAGCAGTCTTAAATCGAGGAGAAAAAAATCTATGCGAGAGTAGGTGCGATGAGCATGCGAAAAAAAAGAATAGGCCTTGGCTGTGGGGGACCTGTGCCTCCACGGGTCCACAAGGCCATATTGTTGTGCCATAATGTGTAGGGTCTTGGCTGAGTTAGATAAGGGGACTGGCTTAGTAGATGACCTATCTAATAGTGGGTCCTGAACAAAATTGAAGTCACCTCCTATAATTATTAAATGGTTTTCTAGGTCTGGGAAAGATGAGAATAGCTTACTCACAAATGATGCATTATCCCAATTAGGGCCATAAACACAGATCAGCAAAGTGGGGGTATTTTCAAGTGTCCCAGAAACCATGACATATCGCCCATCCAGATCAGAGGTACATTTGTTTACTGTGAAGGGGAGGTTTTTATGAAGTAAAATGGCAGTACCTCTAGCTTTACTGTTAAATTTGGAATGGAAGATCTGACCCACCCAGCCAGTCTTAAGCCGCATTATCTCTCTGTTACAAAGATGAGTTTCTTGGATAAAGTAAATGTCTCCCTTAAGGTACTGTAAGTGGGACATAATCCTACCTCTTTTCGTGGCGTTGCCCATCCCCTTGACATTCCATGAAATTACCCTAATATGCCATACCTTAATATGCGTAGTGGAGGAGATAAGATTAGGGAGAAGGGGAGGGAGGGGGTCTGCAGAAGAGAAAAAAAAGGGGGGGGGGGGCTGAAGGGAAAAAAAAAGAGAAAAAAAAAAGAAAAGAAAAAAGAGAGAGAGAGAGAAACAGACACATACACACACACATACACACAGATATAAACAGGCCTGAGCTTCCCATAAACAACTAACATCCAGTGACTAACGCACTACGGTGCTAATAAGCACTGATAGAACTTCCTTAAATTCTAAAAGTTCCCTCTCCCGAAGGATTAAATATTAAATAAATTGGTCACAAAGATAAGCAAATAACCCAACAGATAACAGTATTTTTTTTTTAAAAGGGAAAGAAAAACCCACTCACAATGCCGTGGAACCAGGAACAGATAAAAAAAAAAACACACACACACACACACATAACAGTCGTCATGTTATGGAGAAACAAGGTAACGATAATCTTACCAGATAACTTTAAAATGAAAATGAAAAAGACCGCTACACAAGTTGGTCATAAATCAAGGCACATGTTGTGTGGTGGCAGTATTGACAGTGATCAGTTTCCAACTACAGGGACGACCGGGCGGTGATTGGCAACGATAAAGTTTTTAGCGTCCTCCACGGAGGAGAGGTGCTTTCTGGAGCCATCCCTCGTTATGATGGATAGCTTAGCCGGGTAGCGCAGAGAGGGTTTCAGGCCGAGGCTGTACAGTTCCTTCATCACATCCCGGTACTGAGCGCGTTGCTCCATAATCTCGGGGCAATAATCCTCAAAAATAAAAATTGGGGAGTCTTTATATTTAATTTTGCCTCGCAACTTCCGCGCCTCGCGCAGCACCAGTTCTCGGATTTGTGGACGATGAAAGCACATCACCACAGGTCTGGGTTTCTCGGATGGCCCTGGTTTAGTGGCTCGTGTGCGATGAGCACGGTCTAGCTCAGGTGGCGAGGTCAAAACATTGTCACCAAGCACTTCAAATAACATTTGAGAGAAAAACACTGTCGGTTGGGGGCCTTCAATGTTTTCAGGAATACCTATCACTCGTATGTTGTTACGTCGGCTTCTGCCCTCGAGGTCAATTAGCTTAGCCTTTAGTTTAGCATTCTCTACGGCCATAACAGTTAGCTTTGCCTCGGTAGCCTGCCAGCTCGAATCGGCAGAGTTCGCAAACGACTCTAGCTCTAAAATCCGTTGCTGGTGGTCTGTAATTGCTGTCTGAAAACTGTCCATCTTGGCTTCAAGCCTTGTGTATGAACTCTTAATCTCCGCTAGAACCGCTGCTCGATGCTCTTGAAACATCGGGGCCAATATGGCCGTGATGGTATTAGCCAACGAGTCATCCCGTTCCTGTTCCTCCTTCTTTGTTTTCCTAGACATATTTCTTCACACGAAAGAGTGGTCTAGTGTATAATAAATGCAATACTGCGCGGGTATTAGTCTTAAAGCTGGTCAGTGACCATGTAGGAACTAAAAAGTTCGGGAGCTCGGGTTAGAGCGACTACTCCATCTCACAGCGTAACCGGAAGTCTAATCATTTTCCTTTTAACTGGAGCGACATTATCTAAGCTATAACGAAGTGCTGACTCTAGATATTCATTCGCCTGTTCGAGTTCTGTGAAGTCAGATGGCGATCCAATCAAAGTAGATAATTCTGGAAGATTATTGATAAAGCTCTGTGTGGTATTTGATGTAAATGTACGTTTAAGGTGGAAGCGCGGTGCTGTGCATACATTATTACTATAACACGCTTTAATTGAGACAAGATAGTGATCTGAGATAACTTCAGACTGTGGAATTGTGGTTATATTTCCTATACTTAATCCGAAGGATAATATTAAATCCAAAGTGTGACCTGCTTTATGAGTGGGTCCTACTACACACTGATTTACTCCTACTGAGTCCAGTATGGACAAGAATGCTGTTCTCAGAGGGTCTTCTGGATTCTCAAAATGAATATTAAAGTCTCCAGCAATTAACGCTTTGTCTACAGAAACAACAAGGTTTGAAAGGAAATCTGCAAATTCGCAGAGAAACTCCGAGTACGGCCCAGGGGGTCTGTAAATGATGATTAGCGGGATTGACTGAGCTGACTTTATGTTACTATAGAGAACTTCAAATGCATTAGATTTAAAACTGTGTTTTTGTACGAGAGACAGATTATCGTTATAAATAACTGCGACTCCTCCTCCTCTACCAGTTAACCGAGGCTGGTGTATGTAGCTGTATCCAGGAGGACTAGCTTCATTTAGAGCCACATACTCGTCCTGTTTAATCCAGGTTTCTGTTAAACATAATATATCAAGCTCCTGATCTGTGATAGTTTCATTAACAATAACTGCTTTAGATGCGAGAGATCTAATATTTAACTTTGAGTCTTTCTAAATGTATGTTTATGTTTATCTCGGGGAACAGACACAGTCTCAATACGATGAACCCTGAGTGACGACTCTATGCAGCTAGCAGACGGTTGGTTTAGCCTGTCTGTCTGCTCCCTGGCCTTGGCTCTGGATTGTCACCGATTAACTAGGCCTCTTCTGAGACTATGTGCTATACTACAAGAAATGAGAGCAGCACCTTCCCGAGTGGGATGGACACCGTCCCGCCCTAACAGGCCAGTTTTGCCCTCAAAAGTCTTCCAATTGTCAATGAAGCCCACGTTGTTTTCGGAGCACCACCTGGACATCCAGCGGTTCAGCGACCATAACCTGCTGTAAGCTATGTCACCACGTCTTATTGGGATGGGACCAGAGCAAACTACTTCTTCGGACATCGCCTTCGCTATTTTAAACACCTCTAAAGTTACTCTTACTAACCTCTGACTGACGAAGGCGTATATCGTTAGCACATCAGCTCTATGTTCACAGACGGAAAAATGAAGCAAATCAAGAAAGGAGCACTGTCCCTACTGTGAAACATGGAGGAGGCTCTGTTATGTTCTGGGGCTGCTTTGCTGCATCTGGCACAGGGTGTCTTGAATCTGTGCAGGGTACGATAAAATCTCAAGACTATCAAGGGATTCTAGAGAGAAATGTGATGGCCAGTGTCAGAAAGCTGGGTCTCAGTCGCATGTCATGGGTCTTGCAACAGGACAATGACCCAAAACACACAGCTAAAAACACCCAAGAATGGCTAAGAGGAAAACATTGGACTATTCTAAAGTGGCCTTCTATGAGCCCTGACCTCAATCCTATTGAGCATGTTTGGAAGGAGCTGAAACATGCTGTCTGGAAAAGGCACCCTTCAAACCGGAAACAACTGGAGCAGCTTGTTCATGAGGAGTGGGCCAAAATACCTGCAGAGAGGTGCAGAAGTCTCATTGACAGTTACAGGAATCGTTTGATTGCAGTGATTGCCTCAAAAGGTTGTGCAACAAACCATTAAGTTAGGGGTACCATCATATTTGTCCAGGCCTGTTCCATGAGTTATTTTTTTTTATACTTCCGTTGAAGCATGGTTGAAAAACAATGTCTGACTTTCATTGGTTAACATTCATAGAATTCTTATTTATTATTACTTTTGTCAGATTAAAGTTATTTCTGTGACCATTGAGAGATTTTCTTTCATTGTCCGAAGGGTACCAACAATTTTGTTGTGTGTGTTTCACGTGTGTGTGTGTATGTATGTATGTGTATATATGTGTGCACTTACTCAGTATGATTCTTGATTGCCTTCAAAACTGAACGTCGCTTGTGGGTGCTGGTGAAGGCAAAGGTGATGCAGACATATTTCTAAAAAAAAAAAAAAAAACTCTTAGCCTGTATTGTTCCAAGTAAACAAACAAAATTATACAGAGAGGCCCCAAAAATGCATACTGATATCTTTGGAGGAAACATAACACTACTCTGCTGACATAATTCAATCAAGTTTTAAAAAGAGCATAGATCAACTGTCAGTGTGTATACACTTCTGTGCCCCTCTGTATGTGTTGATGGGCAATAGGCTGGACAAATATCTGTTGATGGGCCACAGACCATGTAGTACATCTCAAACATTTACACCCGATACATTAGCATAATGCCATGCACCGGCATGTTTTACATACACATTTAACACATCCTAAACATTTACACCTGAGCAGATATTGTAAATATCTGCTAAACTAAAGCTATTGATTTCCATGCTAACCTAAACCATGTAAGTGACATTGAAAGACAAAGTTTCACATAAACTGGCATAAGCTAGCCGAAGTGAGGAAAATATTATATTAGCTTTATATTATCAGAATAAGAGAGACTTAATAACTTACCCATTGTCACAACAGCCTGCTTGAAAGTCCTCTGCTGGATCTTTTCTCTCTTCAAAATGCGCCTGTTCATCGTCGGAGTTGTAATCTTCGTGTGAGGAAAAGGTAAATTCTTCCTCACTGTCCAAAATCATCTGAAGAGCTTCGTCAGCTGTGTAGCGTGCCACCTTCCAAACACGCAGAAAACTCACCGAATCTGTGTGGAAACTCTGCGTGTTCAAGCTGGGCTGTGCTTTTTCAAGCCGGTGTCTGGGGGGCGTGGCCTCGCCTGTAGATTACCCGGACTGTTTTCCGTGTGAATAGCGTGTGGGCGCGTCCTGCCTCAGTTCATTATCAGATAATGAAGTGCGAGAGAAATTCTGTGCCTCACCTTAGTTTCTCACGGATTACATAAATTAAGAATGTTTGTTGAGAATATAAGCATCATTTAAAAGTAGACCCTTTAAGCTTTCTATAGATATATTCCTCATGTCTGTGTGTGCAGTATTCACGGAGTTTCCGTTCATTTTAACTATTTTTTTTTCACGGAGACTGAGACAGTTGAAAGCGCACCCTGTTTATTTTCTTTATTTTACAAAAGCACAATGTTTTGTGGATCTTGTGAGTGCCCATCAATAAAAGTAGACCCTTTACAGATTCAAATGATGTAATACACTTATGTGTAGGATAAAAAATTACAGAGCATTTTAAATTCTTTTCATGGTTACCAGAAAAAAATGCAAGTGGACCCGCTGATGGGTCTGCCGACTCCAAAGTCCTTCTATAGTAGGTTTTTTCTCTGCTATGGCTTGAGGTGTCAAAGGACATTGTCTTTGATACGGCAATTTTGCATTTGGTCTTATTTTTATTAGGGCTTGTCCTCCGTACTTAACTAATCCTACATCTGCTGGAATACTTTGTCCATAGTTTTTCTGGGATAGTCTTTAACAGCTCTTCCTCTAATGCTAATTCCCTCTCATCTATCTGTCCTACCACTTCAACTGGCATTTGTGTTACACAAATGTTACACATCCCCCTCTGAGGGTGTGTTGTCAACAGAGTGTTCCAATCTATCTCTGTGTGTGTAGCCCTCATTCTATCTATTCCTGAAAATATTATTTTCAAAAATCTTCGATCTTGTGATATAAGTACAGATGGATTAGGGGGTTGTTCCCACCCAGTTACTTCTGCTGCTTGCTTGACCATTAGTCCTAATTCTTTAGACTGTGTGTTTTCCCCCACCAGTAAAGAGATGTGGGGTGCTGTACTTGATGCCAATGTTCCATCTGTTTAGTTAGGTGTACAGTGATGGTGTCGTGGAAATTAATTGAAGACTCAGGCTTTGATTTCAGAAGGTTACAACTTTATTGGTTGATCAATAAAGTCGGGAGGTCTGCAGAACACACCCCGACTCCTGACGGCTTCTTGCTTAAATACTGATCCCAAACAAAGGCGGCCAGTTTTCCCGCGCTGATTTTACATACAACATCTGGGTTTCATTAAATGTCACAGTTCTAGGTGCCTCAATGTATAGATCGGATTTCTTACACAGGCACATTACAAGAGGCCTATATGCTCGGCTTCTCACGCCAGCCTCCCATTATTTCAAGCTGGGGTATCTTTTATTCCTTAAAAGTAGGGTATATCCCATAAAATAAGATAAAAATTTCTTCTACACCTCTCCCCTCTGGTACTTATAAGTCCCACAATAACCGTTTTATCTAGAGTGCAAATTCATGTGTTAGTCTTCCTTACGCTAACTGGTGATTAAATTAAATCACTGGACTTCTACCAAGGACCAACCTATGTATTTGAACTCTAGTGGAGAATCGGCCAAACCTCTCCTTCCGCTCTTGACTAGAAAGGAGTAAAAGACTCGACCTCCATGATCTTATACTTTTCATAACACCGTAACAATAACACGACATGAATATGTAATTAACACAGTAATTTTTTTTTAGCTTTACACTAACTGGGTGAATGATACAACCTAAAAATGAAACATGCCTAACACATTACAATTTTAAAAGTGGGTATAAATTTAAACAGCCTTGTTGTAATGTAAGAATCTTCAACCCAGATACTTTGCGCATCGTAGAGAGTCAGTTGGAGCCCACAAGAGAGGTTACTAGCACTTCATTATGGGCCCGTGTCTTCCCTCCTTTGCTATGGAAGATGTGCATCCGAAGACTTGTCCTTGTCTGTTGTTGCTAAGGAATGCTGTTACTTTTAGAAAGCCTTTGGTTAGATATAGATATACACAACATAAATTTCATTAGACACGGTAAAGTCACCCATCAGCTGCTCCAATTAAATTTCTATACCTGTAATAAAAGAGAACTTTGTTTAGTGGCATTACACATTGGCATAATTTGTTTACGGCTTGCTCCTTCCAGTGCACTTTTCCTGTTGAGGAAATTAGGATAAATTGTTGCCACTGCTGTTTTATCTGTGAAAGTAATATAGTTTTAATTATACAGAAATACATTATACAACATGAAGTGTAGTCACATACAATATGTACAAAAGTTTGTCATGTCAGTTGTGTCAAGGGGAAACTGGTCAAAGTCAGTCAGTCGGTCGCGTCTGTATCAGAAATGGGATGCTGCTCTCAAGCAGATTTTCATACTTAATTTGGGGCAGCGAAGTGTTCATTGCTGTGCAATTTGGTATCCAACTTGTGCCAATAGTTGGTTATTTCCCAATAAGGTTTAAATTTGTTCACTTTGCTACTATTGGATGTTGGCCATTCTTTCTTCCTTCCGCTCTATCAGTCAGCGGTTTCTCTCCTTTCTCTGTACCTATTTCTGGAGGTTTTGTGTAACGGTTCAAGTGATACCCCGTGGTTCAGTCTTCCACCTGAACTGCTGACGGAATAGCTGCTAGGATTCCCTCCTGAATTTGTGTTACTTCCTTTTACCATTTGTAGATACATCTGGTCTTCTGGAACAACTGGGCATGGTGTGTCTTTCTCCTCTTGGGCTCCGTGCTTTTCCCTGCACATAGATTACTTTATATATTGCAATCAGTTTCCTCATTTGCAATTGAGAGGTCTATACAATATAACACAGTCATGGGTCGACCCGTAATGGATTCATGCGGGTTAGGTGTGTATTTCTGTTAGTTTGCATGCAATAGTTTATTAGTGCAAGGGTAAAGCATCAACCCAGTTAAGTTTATTCTTTCTAATATCCCACTGCGGATGATGAGCTATTATCCGAACTCATCTCTGGAATTCCAAATCTAGGAATCATTTCGCTTGTAAGGACTTGATAACTGTTCCTGCTTCTTCATCTGCAGATGGCATTGCTTCTACCCATTTACTCAAACTGTCAATTATTACAACCATGTACCTTTTTCCTCGAGCATCCTTCACCCTGTCCACACAGTTCACCATTAAGTACTTAAAAGGTCTAGTACCGGTATATGGCTAATAGGTGTCGCTGTTCCTTTTCTGACATTATGCTTAGCACATACTGTATATCTCACATTAAGCTAAGAACTCATCAACAATATAATGCAGATATGGAGACCAATACCCTTGGTTTTTAATTTTCCTCACAACCTCTCCTCTGGCACAATGATCAAATCCATGAGCACCTGGGATCAAAATGTTTAACAGCATTGTGGATGCAATGATTAAACCTTCATGTGAACGCACACACCTTGTGCATCCTTCTGAGCTCCCCTCTGGAGCCACATCGAGGGCTCGTATGGACCTGCTTGATGTTGAATTCGAATAATATCCTCCAATTGAGGCTGTGGTTCTATAAGGATTACTGGTACTATCAATGCCACTTTACACCTCGATGCGTGCTTTGTTTCTAAGCCGGCTATGTTGTTACCCTTAGTGACATAGTCATTTCCTTTTTTGTGAGCTTGACATCTAATGACAGGTAATCATTTTGGTAGCATCATAGCAACCATTAACTTGCTTATCTGTTCAGCATGCTGGATAGGTGTTCCTTCACTCTTTTTAAACCTTCACTGCTTCCATACTGCTCCAAACATATGACACCCACCATGTGAATAGGCAGAATCTGTAAGAAAATACTTTCTACTAGCCCTTTGGCTGTTTGACATACGGCTGTGAGAGCTTTGAGCTCGGCTAATTTGAGCAAAACCCGGTTGCGAACAACTCTGAGATAAGACAGGTTTGAAGTCTTCTCCATCCTTTATTATTACTGTATACTCAGTGTAACTTCCTAAATGGCCTATAAACTAGACTCCTCAACAAAATAAGTAACTTCTGCTTCAGATATTGGTTTAGAGTCAAGATCGAGATGTAACCTAGTAAATGCTAATAAATTTGCCAGACAAGCATGAGACACACCTTCATATGCTAAAGGACTTAATCCAGCCGGATTAACCGTGTCACATCTTTTGATCATAATGTCAGGATATGTGAGCAGTGAAGAATATGCTAGAAGGCGAGCTTGAGCTAGAACAAATTTCCCTTGTTCTATCAATTCCACAACCTTATGATGTGTATAAATGGTTACTGGGTAACCCAGAGTCAATGTAGATGCTTTTCCATATGCATAATGTACTGCTGTAAGCCCCTGTTAATAACATGGCGGGTAACCTTGTACTACATTATCTAGCTAGTGCTATAGTAAGCTAGAGACTGTTTTTCCCTCCCACTGCAGGTTTCCTGCATCAATACAGCTGAGGCATATCCATCAGCTCGGTTAGCCACCTACAAGTAGAATGGTTTGATGTACTCTGGTATACCTAAGGAGGGCGCTCTTTGCATCTCTTTTTTGATGGATTCGAATGCATTTGTGTTCCATTTTAACGGAGCACTTAGATTTTGCCGACCTTCTCCTCTCATTACCTTCCTCAGTGGAGCTGTTTTACTGTACACTCCTCAATCCAGTCAGTGCTGAAGCCTGTTAAACCTAAAAAGGTCATCAACTGCTTAACTCTTTGTGGCAAAGGTGCTTTACTTATGCCTTCTAATTGGGTAGGCGCTATGGCTATTGTACCATGTGAAATTAACCGTCCTAAATATTCAACTTGAGGCTTGCAATATGTTTAGCTTTGGATACTTTGTGACCTCCCTGTGCTAGCTTACCGAGTACCTTAAGGGAATCCCTATGGCTTGCTTCTAACGATGTCAAGCATATCACACAATCTTCCATAAACTGAAGAAGGCTACTTCCTTTCATTAAATCTTCTACAGTAAATCAGCTTCCAAACCTGATTGAATATGTGCAGTGAGTGTCGGACCTACTGTGGCATTCGCCGGTAGTACATTGTTGTCCAGCGTGCGAGATAGTAACCGGTCAGGCGGGAATGATCGGTAAACATGAACATGCTCTGAACGAATTATGTTCAGAGATAAAGGGAATTTCGCAGCGCTTAGACAAAATCCATGAGCGCCTCGAGACACAGGGCACTTCCGGATCGCCGGTGAACCCGGAGGCACTTCCGGGTTCAGCTCATGCGGCCGTCACTGTAGCACAAGCACCCCCCCTGGTGGCCGAGACGAGATTACCTACTCCCCAACCTTATGCTGGGGAATCTGATAAATGCAATGCCTTCCTACTCCAGTGCTCTTTAATATTTGAAATGCAACCATCCCAATTTCCCACTGAGAGAGCCAAGGTTGCATATATGATATCATTATTAACGGGAAGGGCATTGGAGTGGGCCACCGCAGTATGGCAAAACCTCCTAGCAGCACACACTACAGCCCATGAATTTATACAGGCCCTCAAGGCCAACTTCCACCATCCACATCTGACTAGTGGTGTAGTCTCGCCCCTCCTCCGCATTCGGCAGGGAGGACGGTCGGTGGCAGATTATACCATCGAATTCCGGACACTAGCTGCTAGTTCAGGCTGGAATGCGGGAGCACAAAGGGACGCATACGTTCAAGGCCTTTCAGAGAAGCTCAAAGATGAGCTGGCAGTGCGCGAACCACCTGAAGATTTAGAATCCCTGTACAGTATGGCCATACGAATAGATAACCGCCTCCGTGAGCGCAGGGCGGAACGCGCAGGGAGTTATCGAGTAGAGCCGACCTGTCTCCAGCGAGAGCTAGAACGGGAGGTAGATCAGGGTGAGCCCATGCAGCTAGGGGCAGCAGAGATCTCAGGGGTCCCCCAATTTCGGTCGGGATGCTTTCGTTGTGGCCGGCCCGGTCACCACCAGGGGCGCTGTCCGCTGAATAAGCCAAAAGGGGGGGGTCACTCTCGGGAGGGGGGCCGACAGTGACCCAAAGGCCAGACCCTCAGCGTTCAGGGCTTTTCCTCCCCATTGACATCACTTGGGAGGAGGCCGCCACTACCCATCTAAAAGCATTTGTTGACTTGGGAGCAGCAGGGAATCTCATAGACGTAGAGCTGGTGCGGAGACTGGCTTTGCCATTTCACCGACTCTCTGCTCCCATTTCGGTGGCGGCCCTGGACGGTCAGTTATTTGCATCCGGTCCAATCATACATGAGACTGACCCTCTAATATTGCGTATTGGACAACATGCAGAGCGAATTTCCTTCCTCATTACCCGAGTGCCCGAGCTCCAGGTGGTACTGGGGTTTCCTTGGTTACAGGAACACAACCCCCGTATTGATTGGTTAACCTGCTCTGTCTCGGTTTGGGGAACCCGTTGCGCACAGAGCTGCTTAAAAGGGATCAGAACCCTAGACATGCAGCCACCCCATCAGGTCGACCTCTCGGCAGTTCCCAAAGATTACTGGGACCTGGCGGAAGTATTTTCCAAGTCAGGGGCCCAAAAGCTTCCTCCCCATCGACCTTTTGACTGCGCAATCAACCTGCTTCCGGGTTCGAATCCACCAAGGGGAAAACTCTACTCCCTGTCCCCTCCCGAGCAATTAGCCATGGAGGAGTACATCCAGGAAGCATTGTCCCTTGGATTCATTCGACCATCTAAGTCCTCCGCAGGGGCCGGGTTCTTCTTCGTAAAAAAGAAGGATGGGGGCCGCCGCCCCTGCATAGATTATCGGGGGGTGAACGCGATGACACTGAAAGACCGCTATCCCCTTCCTCTGATGAATTCCGCCTTTGAATGCCTGCAAAAGGCGAAATTGTTCACAAAGCTAGATTTACGCAGTGCTTACAATTTGATCCGCATCAGGGCAGGGGACGAGTGGAAGACCGCGTTTATTACACCGTCGGGGCACTACGAATACAAGGTGATGCCCTTCGGCCTGACTAATGCGCCAGCCGTCTTTCAGAGGTTCATTAATGAGGTGCTCCGGGAGACACTTAACCTCTACGCCTTTGTCTACTTGGACGACATTTTAATTTTTAGTGCCTCCATGCCAGAGCACGTCACCCACGTGCGCCGGGTGCTGCAACTTCTCCAGCAGAACCATCTATACGTTAAGCTGGAGAAGTCACAGTTCCACACAACCTCCACTTCCTTCTTGGGTTTCGTGGTATCCCAGGGTCGTCTCCAAATGGATCCGGCCAAAATAAAGGCTGTGGCTAGTTGGCCCCGTCCCACATCGCTTCGGGCAGTTCAACGCTTCCTGGGGTTCGCCAATTTCTTTCGGCGGTTCATCCGCAATTTTAGCACCTTGGCGGCTCCACTTAGCGCCCTCACAAAGAGGAACCCAGGGCGATTTAAATGGACAGAGGAGGCACAAACAGCCTTCCAGGCTATAAAAATAAAACTCACCACAGCTCCAGTCTTGCGGATGCCAGATCCGGAGACCCAGTTTGTAGTGGAGGTAGACGCATCCGATGTGGGGGTGGGCGCGGTTCTCTCCCAACGTTCCAGGGAGGACCAGAAACTACATCCCTGCGCCTACTTCTCACACCGCCTGACCCCGGCAGAGAGAAATTATGGCATTGGAGATCGGGAGCTCCTTGCCATAAAGCTGGCTCTAGAAGAGTGGAGACACTGGCTGGAGGGGGCCAAAGAGCAAATATTGATTTGGACCGACCACAAGAACTTAGAATATATTCGGTCGGCCAAACGCTTAAACCCCCGACAAGCCAGATGGTCCCTCTTCTTCTCCCGGTTTGATTATGTGCTCTCCTTCCGTCCGGGCTCAAAGAACCTCAAGCCGGACGCCCTCTCGCGTCAATGGGACCCCCCGTTAGAGGAGCCCAAAACGGAGAGCATTATCCCAGCGCCCCGCATCCTTGCTCCCGTGCGCTGGGCTTTCACCCTGAGTCGAATGGGCAAACAGAGAGGGTGAACCAAGACTTAGAGCGCACCCTCAGGTGCATAACCTCTTCCAACCCGTCATCATGGTCTGACCACTTAATGTGGGTCGAGTATGCCCACAACACCCTGTGGCACTCCTCCCTGGGCATGTCACCCTTTGAGTGCCAATTCGGATATTCCCCCCCTATGTTCCCAGAGGAGGAACCTGAGGTAGGGGTCCCCGCTGCACAAAGTTTGGTACAGCGGTGCCGTCGGACCTGGAGGAGGGCCCGAGCCGCTCTACAAGTCGCCAGGCGCAGGGCGACCCTCACGGCGAATCGGAAGCGACGGGTAGAACCCTCCTTCCGTACAGGACGAGTCTGGTTGTCCACCAGGGACCTCCCACTAAAGCTCGAATCACGAAAGCTGGCCCCCCGATACATCGGGCCGTTTAAAATCATGAGGAGGATTAATCCAGTGGCGTACCGCTTGGCTCTCCCCCGGTCAATGAGGATCAATCCTACATTTCATGTGTCACGACTGAAACCAGTGCTCTGCAGCACCTTAGCTCCCAGACCTACACCACCCCCACCCCCACCCCGTATCATTGATGGGTCCCCAGCATTCACAGTTCGACGTATCCTGGACGCAAGGCGAGTCCAGGGCGCCATACAATATCTAGTGGACTGGGAGGGGTATGGCCCAGAGGAGCGCTCTTGGGTGCCAGCCCGGCACATACTAGACCCCGAACTTGTTAGGGAATTCCGGGCTAGCCATGGGGCTGGCACAGGAACGCCAGGGGTCGTTCCTAGAAGGGGGGGTACTGTAACACGGCCACACATGTGACAGGCAGTTGCTAGGCAACCCCGCAGCACTAACAATCAAGGGAGACGAGCTACACCTGGCCGGTAGGTTATTTAAGCTCCCAGAAACCAGCGCACGCTGTGCGAACATTAGATAGCACCAGGTACAAGAGCGTGGCTCTGGTATAGGGAGTGAAAAGAGAAAAGTGAGAAGGGAAAGTGAAAAGAGAAAAAGACAAAAGTGAAAAGGGAAAGTGAAAAGAGAAAAAGACAAAAGTGAAAAGGGAAAGTGAAAAGAAAAAGACAAAAGTGAAAAGGGAAAGTGAAAAGAGAAAAGTGAGAAGGGAAAGTGAAAAGAGAAAAGTGAGAAGGGAAAGTGAAAAGAGAAAAAGACAAAAGTGAAAAGGGAAAGTGAAAAGAGAAAAGTGTGAAGGGAAAGTGAAAAGAGAAAAAGACAAAAGTGGAAAGGGAGAGTGAAAAGAGAAAAGTGAAAAAGACACAGTGAAAAGAGAAAAGTGAAAAGGGGAAGCGATAAAGAGAAAAGAGAAAAAGGGAAGGAGATAAAAATAATAATAACAACAAACAAATACCGGTTCATTGTGAAGAAGCACGGTGACACGCGCCGCCATAAGCGCGCCCTCCTTCCTCTCATAACGCTGTGTGGTGTTCACGCGAGCCGATTATTCCTGCTGAAATACACAATCCACGGCCCATACCCCTCCAAGTCCTGCGTTGGGACTCCCATACATAAACAAATACCGAGGGCTGCCATATTGAAGCACCCCCTCATAACAACACCAATCAAGTTATTACCACACAATACTTTGATAGAGTTTTTATCTGCAAAATGAAAATCAACAGGTTTATGGTTGACTCCCACTGGACTTCTGTAGCTCTCTTCATCATTAGTCCTAAGTCCTTTGATCTGCAATTTCTTCCAACATACACTGTCACATGGGGAACAGAATCAGTTACATTGAACCGCCTTTTCACAAAATCACACGCATCTATGCTGATTGCTGCTCCTTGCCGACATATGACGATGTACTTGTTTAATTAGTTCCACCTTGTGCTCTTTTGTTTCTTCCTGCCATGTTTGTTCTAAACCAGCATCCTTAGTTGGATCATACACCATTGTACAGTGAAAGTCTGAAGTAGGTAATTGTGCTTCAGGAATCTGTGCTTGAATGAACTTTCCCCACTTATGAATTACTTTACTTACATCCCTTTCCAGCTGTCCTATCCAAAACACATTTGCTTGTGGCTCAGTCATTACCATTTGATTTTTTCACCATTCATGTCAACATACACCCCTTCTGGGGAACACCATATTTGCAATCCTAATTTATACAATGCATCTCTGCCCAACAAATTAACCGGGGTCTGACTTGAAACTAATACAGGCACAGTCACACTTGTGTCGCTAGTTTGTAGACGGACTGGAGTGGTCATAGGAATTAACTGCTATTGTCCCAATAATCCTACTGCCTTTGCAACTTTTCCAGGCATGGGGAGATGACTTAAATTTAGGCATGACTTAAATATACGAATTGCTCCTGTATCTACTGACAAGGGTTCCTGTTCAGCATTAGTTTTAAAATAGGTAACTGAATCTCCCCTGTTTTGGACCCCCCATGGGTTTACTGGGCCTTGAGCTTGATCTCGAGGAGACTGTTGCCACTCCCCTCCCATCGCACCCCTCGGGAGCTGGGGCCATGGATGTGTGGGGCAACTTGATCGGTTATGTCCAGTCAGTCCACACCTCCAGCATACGCCTGGTGGAAAGTTAGCATAAGTGTCTCTTTGTCCCCTCTGGCGCTGATTAGTTCTCCACTCTTTCAGCCTTTGTGGATAAACATTGCAGACATCTGGTGTGAGTTTGGGGGTAGTGCTGCTGGTGCGGTCATCGCTGTGACTGCAGCTGGCTGGATCATGGGTGAAGGATTGCCTGGGGCCCCCCCAGACACTTGCTCTGCTGTAATTAGGGTCTCTTGGACCTTTTTCTTGTTTTTCTTAGTCAGTTCTTCAAGATGTAACTGAGCTAGTTTTCGTTGTAGCTCTTTCTCTTGAGCTTTCAACTTCTGCTCATTTTCCTGTACAGTTCAGCAGCATGTGAGATGTGATCACAGAACTCTTTGTGTGATCTTGAGTTTAAACCGACCACATCTCCAACTGATCACCCTTTAATGCCTTTGGGTCAACTCTAGCTGTGTACTCTGCACACAAGGCCTTCCACACGGCAGGGCAGCAAGCATCAAGGACAGTTCCATCCATATGGTTTGTATCTACAGCCTTGTTCAAATCAGAAGCACGGAGGACGTTCTCCATCTTTCCTCCCCCACGGTTTTTGCCAGAAGAGCTTTCATATTTCCAACCGACAACAGCTTGCCTGAGGTCTCCTCGTCCAAGACCTTAATCCATTTCCCTGCACCCTCATGAATGTTAGGGAGGCGGTTGACAAGTCCCTCGAGATCTTGCGTTGCCCATGGTACATATTGTCCCCATGCACCTTTAATTAAAATTGGGAATAGTGGAGCTAGGTTCCTAAGTCTCCCAGTGTTCCTTCCATGTTTCCAACTACCCATGTTACATGACAACTCCTCCTCACCCCCCATCCTCTCTACTGTACAATGGCCTATGTCCAGTCCTTAATGTTGTATCTATCTGACTTCTTGACTGTCCTGGTGTTTTTGTGCTCCTGTCTATTTTCTCTCTACTTACTGCACCCCCTCTTCTCCCTCTATCATCTTCCTTCCCATACAACTTTCTCCACTTTTTGTAGATCTGCCCTTACTTCCTTATAACAATCTAACGGTGTGCTTTCCTCTCTCTCTATCCACCTATCCTGTCTCTTTCTAGACTTCACACACGGCTTCCTCATAAAAAGATATAAATTTGCTGGAGAAATGCAGATGGAAGGTTCATCTCAATCTACACAACCTTCCATCTGCATTTCTCCCGAAACTTCAACCATTCCCTTAAGCATTGGGAATTGACCTTCTGTCTGCACATATGGGGGAGGTGTAACTAACGCTTCCCCCATGTTACTCTGTGCCTCACTTTCCTAACTTTCCTTAACTTTCTCCTCACCTGCTTTTTCCTTCTTACAAACTCATCCCCATCTTTCTTAAACAGAGCCAGGGCGTCTCTCTCCTGCTGTCTTTTCAACTCACTCTGGACACGCTTTTTCTCTCCAGCTGCAGTTTTGTAATTTTTTTTTGCCAACATTACCATTTCACCACACAAAGCCAAATCAAATGTCCCCTCCTTTAGCCATTTTGTAATCATATCTTTAGTTCTCTTTTGCCATTTACTTGAGATCTTAGTTATGAGATCTCCACACAATGGATGGTTTAACCCCAATATATCCACAGGAGAGGCTGTGCCTTATAGCCTCTGTCACCAAAAACCTTATGCTTATGCACTTACTTAGTTACTAAATTTACTTACAGCAACATACAATATTATATAATCACCTAAACATCCACCTTCATTAACAAGACTTAGCAATGATAGCCACTCTTTAATATACAATATTTCACTACCGTCCTATTAGCACTTGCCAAAAAGCACAGTATTTTTATACACAGTGAATATTATATTGCAAGAACCGATTAATGCCACAGTATTAATATTGGGTTCAGACACATTCACCACACATTCACCACTCCACACGATCTCTTTATTTCTAGGCTTATACGTTCATCCTGTGTTCCTTATTTCCTAGAAATTAGGGCTCATTCACGCATACTTTGTCCCCGGTCCTAATCAGGGCTCATTCAAGCATACTTGTCCCTTTTATTTTATTTAGCTATTTATTTATTTATTGTCTTAGAAGGGCTCATACACACACTTGTCCCTTTATTTCAACTTGATCTGCTAATTTATCTATTCCTATAAGGGCTCATTCACACACACACGTCTCCGGTCTGGCGCAAGCCGACCCCCCCTCTGGTGGATTGCACACACAACTCCCTCGGGGGTTCACTCAGCCAGATTCTCTTTCTCTCCCTTCCACTCAGACACACACACTCAGACACACATAGAGCTCTCATTCACTCAGACAATATCAGACAGTATTGGACAGTACAACATCAATTAAACACAAACAATGCAACTGCTTACAACTTAATGGCACCCAAGCAGTGCTCCTCATAAAAAGATATAAATTTGCTGCTATAACCTCATACAATCCATTAATCAGCAGCATACAAAACAATTGACGTACAACTGTATGTTCCACATAAAAAGATATTCATAAAGCTGCTACACTCATACGATACAGGTTAATCAGCAGCATCCAAAACAATTGACATACACTTGTACGTTCGTCATAAGAAATTAATATCCATAAAAAAGCCACAAGCTCATACTATACGGTTTAGGTGGCTACACAATTCTTTTGACATACCTAAGTACGTTCCTCATAAAAAGGGGATATATTGATATTAACTACTGTGGATCCTCACACAAGCAGTATTACTAATTAGGCGCAATTCCCTATTAACCTACTCCACTGCCATCCGTCTAGGCCCTCTTGACAATGAGTACAAATTAATACAGCGTCTATCTACCGGTAGCATTGCTATCTATCAAAGCCCTCTTAGCAACACAGACAGACCTTCAACTGCGCTACCTGATACCCGTCTGCTATTACTGCCATCTATCAAAGCCCTCTTGACAGCAAAACTGACCAATGCAATGCTTATTTTATCAGTTACTATTCAAATACTACCATTCAACGGTTAGTAAGCTGATGCATGCATTTTCCTTCTGAAAACAAAGCCCATTCAAAAATTACTTAATTTGGAGAGGTCTTTATCAGGCATCCTTACCACCATGGGTGATCCTCAGCAAACAACACAGACTAAGCATATAAGCAAAAGTTGCTTACCTTTGTAAGTGGCCACCTGTTGTTAGGAACCTCCACTAGAGGTCACTGTTCATGTCTGTCTGTCTTTGTGTAGTTCCTGTTGGTTGACTCAGTTTCCCAGAAGGCACCTCAGTCAGGTGATGAGGCTCACCTGAACTGAGGTGGCTCATTAAAACTTTCTATAAATAGCAGTTTGTTCTGGGAAACTGGGTCGAGCATTGTTTGTGATTGTCTGATGGTGATTGTTTGTTTGTCTGTTTGGATTACCATCATGTGGGCATTCCTTTTTGTTACTTTGAGTTTATATTTGGTTTATGTTTTGTAACCTTAGTTTTCAGAGGGCTCTAGTTTTGTTTTCTTGATGTTCCTTGTGTCTGTGGATTCATGGAGCTGCTTTGTTCACTGTGTAGTTAGGCTGTGTCTCCTCCTGTGTCCTGTGTAAGTACTGTTTTGCCTTCTGGTCTTTTCCCTTGTATGTGTAGCCACATGAGTGTTTAGCCATTAGCAGGGTTAGCCGCTAGTAGGCCTTGACGGCTAGTAGGGTTAGCCCCTAGTAGGGTTAGCCTCCAGTAGGCTAATCTCTAGTGGGAGTGACTGCTAGTGGTTCTGGTCACTAGTAGGTTGGCCGCTAGTTTGGTATAGTCTCATGTGTGCCCTGCCTTTTGTCTTCCGGTCCCCTAGGTCAGTACTAACACCATTAGCCACTAACCCGGTTAGGTCAGCCTCCAGTGTCCCCAGTGCAACATGTAGCTACTAACCTCACTAACCCAGCTAGTCTAGTTCCTGTCAGTCTCTGTGCCCCTAGCCCTGTCTCCTGTCTAGCCCTGTCTCCTGTCTAGCCCTGTCTCCCCAGTCTCTGTGCCTCCAGTCCTGTCTCTCCAGTCTCCAGTCCCTGTCTTTAGTTCCCCTCTGTGTCTTAGTTAGCTCCAGCTCCATGTTTCCTCATCCCTAGTCCCTGTGTCAGCTCCTGGTTCCCTGTGTCCAGATCCCTTCCTGTTCCTGTGTTTTTCCTGAGCCCTAGTTTTAGTTTGAGTTTGTTGTTTTAGTTCCTTTGTTCTGTTTTTGAGTTGTGTGTTTGTTTAAATAAAAGACTCTTTCTGTTGAACCCCTCTGCCTTCATGCCTACCTTCATGCCCACGGCAACACCATCAGCCGGTCTAGCACTACAACCAGCTAGACCCATGACAGAATGCTCGACCCAACCAAGGCATAGCAGAGGGGTCCCCCCCGGGGAAATTTTTTTTGGGGGGGGGATGGGACCGTAACGCTGGGGCAAGCAGGCTGAGGGTAGTCGGCTTGCCCTACAGCAGAACTATGAAAGGTCCCACAAGCACCGCTTCCAGAGCCTCACGTGGAGGCCCCAAAGCACCGCGTCCAAAGCCTCACGGGGAGGCTCCAAGCTCCGTTCCAGGGCCTCACGGGGAGGCTCCACCCCCTCGTCTCCGAGCCTCACGGGGAGGCTCCACCCCCTCGTCTCCGAGCCTCACGGGGAGGCTCCAGCCCCTCGTCTCCGAGCCTCACGGGGAGGCTCCAGCCCCTCGTCTCCGAGCCTCACGGGGAGGCTCCAGCCCCTCGTCTCCGAGCCTCACGGGGAGGCTCCAGCCCCTCGTCTCCGAGCCTCACGGGGAGGCTCCAGCCCCTCGTCTCCGAGCCTCACGGGGAGGCTCCAGCCCCTCGTCTCCGAGCCTCACGGGGAGGCTCCAGCCCCTCGTCTCCGAGCCTCACGGGGAGGCTCCACCCCTTCGTCTCCGAGCCTCACGGGGAGGCTCCACCCCTTCGTCTCCGAGCCTCACGGGGAGGCTCCGTCATCCAGTGCCTCAGTGGGGGATTCCCCCCCCTTCCCATCCCAGAGTGTCAATGAGGTCCCAAATCCACCACCTGGCTTCGGCGTCAAGTCTACCACCCCGAGCACGGGCCATTGCCGCCTCCACTGCCAAGCGTCAAGGGCAGACCCGAGACTGCCTCCGGCGCCTGGCTTCGGCGGCATTCCAGTTCCGCCCGCCTTCCCATCCTGCTCGGGGAACCAGCTCGTCGGCGTCGTAAGTCGGGTGAAATGACTCAAGACAATGGGGACCTCCGGTAACACTCCGGAGGAGCGTTTTTAAGGGGGGGGGGTACTGTTAGGAACCTCCACTAGAGGTCACTGTTCATGTCTGTCTGTCTTTGTGTAGTTCCTGTTGGTTGACTCAGTTTCCCAGAAGGCACCTCAGTCAGGTGATGAGGCTCACCTGAACTGAGGTGGCTCATTAAAACTTTCTATAAATAGCAGTTTGTTCTGGGAAACTGGGTCGAGCATTGTTTGTGATTGTCTGATGGTGATTGTTTGTTTGTCTGTTTGGATTACCATCATGTGGGCATTCCTTTTTGTTACTTTGAGTTTATATTTGGTTTATGTTTTGTAACCTTAGTTTTCAGAGGGCTCTAGTTTTGTTTTCTTGATGTTCCTTGTGTCTGTGGATTCATGGAGCTGCTTTGTTCACTGTGTAGTTAGGCTGTGTCTCCTCCTGTGTCCTGTGTAAGTACTGTTTTGCCTTCTAGTCTTTTCCCTTGTATGTGTAGCCACATGAGTGCTTAGCCATTAGCAGGGTTAGCCGCTAGTAGGCCTTGACGGCTAGTAGGGTTAGCCCCTAGTAGGGTTAGCCTCCAGTAGGCTAATCTCTAGTGGGAGTGACTGCTAGTGGTTCTGGTCACTAGTAGGTTGGCCGCTAGTTTGGTATAGCCTCATGTGTGCCCTGCCTTTTGTCTTCCGGTCCCCTAGGTCAGTACTAACACCATTAGCCACTAACCCGGTTAGGTCAGCCTCCAGTGTCCCCAGTGCAACATGTAGCTACTAACCTCACTAACCCAGCTAGTCTAGTTCCTGTCAGTCTCTGTGCCCCTAGTCCTGTCTCCTGTCTAGTCCTGTCTCCTGTCTAGTCCTGTCTCCTGTCTAGTCCTGTCTCCTGTCTAGCCCTGTCTCCTGTCTAGCCCTGTCTCCTGTCTAGCCCTGTCTCCCCAGTCTCTGTGCCTCCAGTCCTGTCTCTCCAGTCTCCAGTCCCTGTCTTTAGTTCCCCTCTGTGTCCTAGTTAGCTCCAGCTCCATGTTTCCTCATCCCTAGTCCCTGTGTCAGCTCCTGGTTCCCTGTGTCCAGATCCCTTCCTGTTCCTGTGTTTTTCCTGAGCCCTAGTTTTAGTTTGAGTTTGTTGTTTTAGTTCCTTTGTTCTGTTTTTGAGTTGTGTTTGTTTAAATAAAAGACTCTTTCTGTTGAACCCCTCTGCCTTCATGCCTACCTTCATGCCCACGGCAACACCATCAGCCGGTCTAGCACTACAACCAGCTAGACCCATGACACCTGTTTGTGCTGCTCGCCAAGGAAGCCCATGCTGATCAGTCACCTTTGCCCCTTTTCCACCCTGCTCGCAGCGCCAAATGTCGTGGAAATTAATTCAAGACTCAGGCTTTGATTTCAGAAGGTTACAACTTTATTGGTTGATCAATAAAGTCGGGAGGTCTGCAGAACACACCCCGACTCCTGACGGCTTCTTGCTTAAATACTGATCCCAAACAAAGGCGGCCAGTTTTCCCGCGCTGATTTTACATACAACATCTGGGTTTCATTAAATGTCACAGTTCTAGGTGCCTCAATGTATAGATCGGATTTCTTACACAGGCACATTCCAAGAGGCCTATATGCTCGGCTTCTCACGCCAGCCTCCCATTATTTCAAGCTGGGGTATCTTTTATTCCTTAAAAGTAGGGTATATCCCATAAAATAAGATAAAAATTTCTTCTACAATGGCTGCTCCTGGGGCACCCACAATTATGTCTCCTAGTATCACATCCGTGACAGTGTTCTCCATTACATCTGACCATAATTGTGCATATTCTTCATCCTGACTTTCTTGATCGTAGTACATGGTACAGTGCAATGGCAAGGTTACTCTTTTGTACTCTGGTCGTCGTTGTATAATTCATTCTTCCCATAACCTCTGTGCACAACAGCCAGTATACTGTATCTGGGTTGTTGTGTTTTTCAGTAGCCTGTAAGAACTGCCCTATTGTCACATATAGCCCTTTAGTATTGCACTGAATTTTAGCCTTGAGCTTACACAGCAGATCTCTTCCCAGTAAGTTAACTGGTGTTGTGGGTGAAAACAGTAAAGGTGCAGTTATAGTGGTGTCTTCTAACGTTATTATCTGGGGCTCTGTAAAGTGCAATACCTGTGAAGCCGATGGTTTTTATCATATTGCCTGAGAGGGGGAGCTTTGAGCCTTTCAATCCTATACATGAGTAAGTTCATAAATCATAAATGGAATTGTCTGCGCATTATTTATAGACACCTTTATGGTTGGTTCTTGTTGTGGATGCAGTGTTGAGACGTACTGCATCTGCTCCCCCTCTGGCTTCTCTGGGCCTCGTCAATTCCAGTTCTGAGCTCCCATCCCATGGACCTGTCCATTGAGGTTGTCCTTGTGTTCGTGCTCCAGCAGGTTGTCTTGGGCCAGGAGGTCCCATGTTTCCTTGAGGTGCCTGGCCTGCACCATATGGCCCTTGAAATTGAAGTCCATTTTGAACTCCCCATGTTTCTTGCGGACAGTTTCTTGTGTGTCATGGAACATGTCCTGCTCCTCCGCAGTTCCAGCATAGCATGTCTTAAGTGTTTGGACCCATCTGCCCGGGGGCGTTCATTCGGAATTGTTGTCTTCTTGGTTGCTGTTGATTATGGTCCTCTTTGTCCCCTGCCTCCAAAAGGCCTAGGGCCCTGTCCTTGCCACCTCATAGGTGGGTTTTGTCCTTGCTGGTTTCCTAGGTACACATAAGTTGGAGGGGTTTGGATTGCCACTGGTTGTTGCATTTGCTGTACTGGTCCAGCAGGGGTGCTGCTGCTTCCGGTACCATCTTTCTCTTTTTTCTTTGCCGCTGCTAGTTCTCCCAGCTGTATCTTGTGTAATTGGGTGGCAATTGACTCAGCAGCTTCCTTGGCCTCCTTTCTCTTCTTCCGATGCTGGTCCACGTAATGTACAATGTGTGCCTGGAACGTGTCCCATAGCAGTGTGTTCAATCCTACCAATCCTTCTAGGGGCTGTCTGGACTTGAGGCATGCACTTTTTCAGCATCATTCGGAACAGGCTCTTACTCGTGTCTGGTCCCATGAACCTCTTGTCTATTCTCTCCACTTGGTTTGGAAGTCGTTAACGAATTTTACAACATTCTCATTTTCTCCTACTGCTATTGATTCCAGTTTTCCTGGATCCATTTTGGTGGGATAAGCCTTCCGCAGGGTATTCCATAACTTGTTCCTATGTGGACCAAATGCTAGGCTGTCCCCTGCATCTTGTCCTGCTAATGTTAACAACTTGGCGTCATCTAGTATTTCCATGGTTTTCACTTTCCCAATCGTTTGTGCCAAAATGGCTTTTATGTCTCCTACGGCTAGGAGGTGTCCAGTGGTTTTCTCGTTAAACTGTGTTATCCATCTTTGAGGTCCATAACACAAGTCTGGAAGTTGATTAATCAGGCCTGTCATATCCATGAATGACCATGGCACATATTGATACTGGTTTCCTTTTGACACAAGTGGGTATTGTGAAGCTTCAGGGTGTTCCTCTGGGTCTTCTTCTTCCTCTTCACAGTGTTCAACATGCCTTTGTCGCCTGTACTTGTTTCCATAAGGAAGTGTTAGTTGGTATGGTCCGGTGTACCTGGTTGAAAGTTTCTTCACACGGGTAGATCTTCTTACCCGGCCTGGTTTTGTTTGGGCCTCTTTTGTTTTCTTTAAGGGGTCCTCTAATTCTCTGTCAAATTGTTCCCTCAGCAGATTGATCTCTTCTTCAACAGCCTCGTTATTATAGGCATCTCTTTTGGCTGTATTAGGAGCTTCATGTTGATATTCATTGCTACATACTTGTCTTCTTTCCCTAGGGGATGCTTGGCTAGTACGTTTAGACACACTCCTTTTTCTGTCCTTCTTCTTGCAGTGCTTTCAGGTTCAACGAACATGTACCGTGTTGCTCACCTCTGTGCCCTTGTATTTCAAACAGATATTGCTCATTGTGCAGGACTGAATTGATTTAGCCATTGAATTTGTTATTTGTCTATGTATATTTAAGTGAGGACTTTAATTTTGAAAAGCATTCATATAGTTAGAGTAATAGGAAGTTAAATTAGTACTGCAGTGAGTCAGCAGAATGTTGTAGCTGTTCTGAGTGAGGCTCATTCTAATCATCTTTCTTTGCTTCTGTTAGACACAATGCCTGTAAGTATATAATGTTGAATATTTATTATGATGCATATAAGTATTTTATTTTGATACAATTGTTTTTGTATACCTTTACAGTTTTACAGTTGAATCATAAACTTCAGAAACGACTTGATGTCTCCAGCGAGGTTTTTTGAGTTACTGTTTAACTTACTGGATAGTTGGTTGTAAGAATCTAACAAGGCCAGTACAGTAAAAAGACAGTAATACAACTGACTGGAAAGGATGCTTTAGAATTGTGTGGACGAAGATTTAGACATTTTGGAGACTCTAATTTGTGATTTTCCTGCTTATTGATCAAGCCACATATAAGCATGGCAGAAGGTCAGACAGACTTAGCAGATCTTAAACGCAGAGGAGAAGATGTGCATTCTGTCAGCATAAGTTCCTCCAAAGCAGACAGTCGATCTTCAAGAGGATCTAGTCATCACTCAAGTGCCAGCATAGCTCTCTTTAAGGCAAAGGCGAAAGCGGAGGCTGTGCAAGCCAGAACAGCATACGCTAAGAGAGAAATAGAATTGAAAGTTGAACAGGCACGACTTCAAGCAACATTGGAGGCTTTACAGGAGGAGAAAGAAAAGGATGCAGCTTTAGCTGAAGCTCAGGTACTCGAGGAAGCATTTTTAGAAACTGAATGCAGCTAGTAGAGTGTCAATTCCTGTTCCCATCGAAGACAGCCAAAGACGGATAGTGGACTACGTGAAAACACAATCCAAACTCAGTAGTGGTATGCTGCCCCCCAGTGGAGGTAAGGAGATGCATCCACCACATACAGCTTCTCACTTAATCAGTCCAATTAAAATTGAGCAAGATTCTAAGAACTTACCAATCCATTCACAAAACATGGACTTTGGTGCAAACATGTTTCAAAACGCCACCCAAATGCCTTCTACTCTGTATCACCGCCAAATGCAGGGTAGACCTCCTAATCAAGGAGATTCCTTGTCCATTACGTACGATCTCGCAAAGTATCTAGCTTGTACGCAGCTTGTGTCAGCAGGACTAACTACCTTTGACGACAAACCCATTAACTACAGGGCATGGAAATTATCTTACCAAGGTGCTATTTCTGGTCTTGATCTTACCCCTGCAGAAGATCTGGATCTTTTAATTAAATACCTGGGTAGAGAATCTTCTGAGCATGCACGGAGACTGAAAGCTGTTCATATCAGAAACCCATCAGCTGCGCTGATGATGACATGGCAGAGGCCGGAGGAAATATATGGGTGTCCAGAAGCAATTGAACAACCATTTTTTTCTAAGCTTGAAAACTTCCCCAGATTGACAAACAAGGAGATTTAGGAGACATTCTCTCAGAACTAGAAGTTGCTAAGCTTGAGGAATATTTACCAGGTCTAGCATACTTAGACACTTCTAAGGGAGTAAGTCCTATTGTGGAGAAACTTCCATATAACATTCAAGAAAAGTGGATGACATTTGGATCCAAATACAGCAAGAATATCGTGTTGCTTTTCCACCTTTCTCAGTGTTTGTGAATTTTGTATGTTCAGAAGCAAAAGCACGTAATGATCCAAGTTTCAGTACATTTCCTCATGCAAGATATGAGAGAGGGGAAAGATTCAAGAGACAGACAAATGCCAATATCTGTGCACAAGACTCAGATTAATCTTTCAGCTAAAACACGAGCTGACCAGGAAAAGCTATCGGTAAGCCTAAATAAAATTTTCCCAATACATTGAAAACCCCATCCTTTAAGAAGGTGCAGAGGGTTCAGAGAGAAACCTCTACAAGAAAGAATGCAGTTCTTGAAAGAGCAAGCCGTATGTTATCATTGCTGTTCCTCCACTGACCATCTTGCCAAAAATTGCACTGTGGAAGTTCAGTGCAAAGAATCCGGCAGTGACCGGCACCCCTCAGCCCTTCATCCAGGTCCTGCCCCCTGGAAATCTCAGGCATCTACCCCTACCTCAGAGTATGGCGGGGAGAAGGACAAAGCAGTTAGTCATGAGGTTACATCTGAGTGCACAGAAGTCTGCGGAGAAGGTTTGAGTGCACGTTCTTGTTCAAAAATTTGTCTAGTTTCCGTCTATCCAGCTGGACACAAGGAGAAAGGAAAGATGTATGCTATCCTATATGAGCAAAGCAATCGCTCTTTGGTGAGAAAAGAATTCCTTGACATCTTTAACATCAAAGGAAGCCCATTGCCCTATACCCTTAAGACATGTGCAGGGCTTCTAGAGACAGTAGGAAGAAGAATTCCAGATTTCATTGTGGAGTCCATTGATGGAAAGATATGTCTACCTCTCCCTACTCTTCTAGAATGTAACCAGATTCCAAATAATCGTACAGAGATTCCAACTCCTGAAGTAGCATTTAATCATAGCCACTTGAGAAGTATAGCATGGGAAATGCCTCCTCTCGACTCTGATGCAGAGATCCTTTTATTATTAGGGAGAGACATTCGCCAAGTACATAAAGTGCACAAACAAATTAATGGTCCAAACAACGACCCCTTTGCTCAAAAACTGGACTTGGGTTGGGTAGCTGTTGGGGATGTATGCCTCAATGGAGCTCATAGGTCAACTTCAGTTCAGACCTTCAAGACTTTTGTCTTAGACAATGGCCGTCACAGCTTTCTGAGACCATGCTACAGTCAAATTAAGGTAAAAGAGAAGTTGGATATCATACCACAATGGCAACAATCTTCTGGAACTGCTTACGAGGACTCCATTCTATTAACACCTGAAGGTGAAGGAACTGGTCATTTAGTTTTTTCCTAAACAATAAATGATCATAAGATTGCTCCATCTATGGAACACACTAGATTTCTCCAAATCATGGACAAAGAGTTTTTTCAAGACAGCTGCAACAGTTGGGTTGCACCGCTACCTTTCCGTGAGCCCAGACAAAGTTTACCCAACAACAAGGACCATGCAATGAAACGCCTTCTCACGCTGCGACACACTTTGGACAAGCGACCACAAATGAAAGCACATTTTTTGGATTTTATGAACGACTTGCTAAAAAATGAGCATGCAGAGATTGCCCCACCTCTTCAGCCAGGTCAAGAAGTGTGGTACCTGCCATTCTTTGGGGTGTATCACCCTAAGAAACCTCTCAAAATACGTGTTGTCTTTAATTCCAGTGCACAATATGAGGGAGTTTCACTGAACAACATACTTCTTACAGGCCCTGATTTGAATAACAGTCTGGTAGGGGTTCTGATAAATTTTCCGTAAAGAGCCAGTGGCTATTACTGCTGATATACAGTACATGTTCCATGGTTTTCTGGTGAGAGAGGACCATAGAGATTATCTTAGATTCCTTTGGTATAATAACAATGACCTCAACAGCGAAATTGTGGATCACAGAATGCGTGTGCAAGTTTTTCGGAAATAGCCCATCACCAGCAGTGGCTATCTATGTCCTACGGAGAGCAGCTCAAGAACACGAGGAGAGTTTCGGCAGTGACACCAGAGAGCTGGTGGAAAAACAGTTTTATGTTGAAGACCTGCTGAAACCTTGTGTTACAGAGGCAGAAGCAATCAGCCTTCTCAAACGAACACAAGAGATGCTTGCAGTATCTAATCTCAGACTGCACAAGATTATCTCCAACTGTCCAAATGTGATTGAAGCCTTTCCTTTGGAAGATCGTGTCGAAGGCATTAAAGATCTGCAGCTTTTCTCTAATGGCCTTCCCATCCTATGTAGTCTTGGTGTGTCCTGGAACATGGCAGCAGACTCTTTCATGTTTCATGTTTCAGAGGATGACAAGCCTTTCACTCGTAGTGGGGTTTTATCTACTGTTAATGGGTTGTATGATCCACGTGGATTCCTTGCACCTGTTACTATAAAAGGGAGGTTGCTGTTGAGAGAACTAACCAAACAAGGTGAGAGCTGGGACTCCCCCTTGCCAGAGAACATGGAAACTGAGTGGAGAAAATGGAAAAATTCTCTTCAGGATCTGAAAGAGCTAGAAATACCACGTGTTTGCACATCCATTCTTCTGTGCAATGCCCAGAGTAAAGAACTTTGCATTTTTGCTGATGCATCAGTTAAGGCCATTGCTGCTGTAGGGTACCTGAAGGTGACAGATCAACATGATCACACAAGTGTTAATTTCTTATTTGGGAAATCCAAACTGGCACCACAGCCAGACATTACTGTCCCTAGACTGGAGTTGTGTGCTGCTGTATTAGCCGTGGAGATTGCAGAATGGATCATAGAAGAGATGGCCATAAACTTTGACCATATTTTTTACAGACAGTAAAATAGTATTAGGCTACATCCATAATACATCACGAAGGTTCTATGTCTATGTGAACAACAGAATTCAACGAATCCATAGATCCAGTTTACCTGCTCAGTGGAAGTATGTTCCCACCGAACATAATCCAGCAGACCATGGATCCAGATCTTTGCCTGCAGCATTCTTTGGCTCACAGGCCCACAGTTCTTGCTTCTGCAAACTTCCGTTTGAAGATCAAGAATCATTTAATCTTGTGAATCCAGCCTCAGATTCCGAAATACGTCCGCATGTGTTTACAAACCTTACTGAAGTTTCTAAGTCTCTCACATGGAACTCAGAGAATTAGAAGATTATCTGACTTCAACACTCTCATCAGAACAACAGCACATCTGATTCACATCTCAAATTCTTTCTTCAAACAATCACAAAATGTTAGTTGCAGAGGTTGGCACATCTGCAGCGCAGGTCATTCTGAAGAAGAACTGGAGAAAGCAAAAATCCTTTATGTTAAAAACGCTCAAGATGAGAGTTATACAAAAGAGATTGAAAACATCATTGCAGCACAAAACCTTCCTCGTAAGAGTGCACTGAGGAAACTATCTCCTGTCCTTGACAGCAAAGGCCTACTTCGAGTAGGGGGCCGTATTGCCAGGTCAGGTCTGGAACCTTGTGAAGTCAACCCTATTATCATCCCAGGTACACATCATGTAGCAACACTGATTGTACGACATTATCATGAGGCTGTGAAACATCAGGGCACGCACTTTACAGAAGATGCAGTCAGAGCCGCTGGATTCTGGCTAGTAGGAGGTAAAAAGTGTATACGCAGTTTACCTTTCAAGTGTGTAATCTGCAAGAAGTTGCGAGGGAAGACAGAACATCAGCAGATGTCTGATTTGCCAGCGGAACGGCTGACAGTAGCTCCACCCTTTACTTATGTGGGTGTTGATGTTTTCGGGCCATGGGAAGTGACTGCCCGTAAGACCAGAGGAGGTCAAGCTAATTCCAAGAGGTGGGCAGTTATGTTTTCATTTATGTGCAGAAGTGGCAAGACAAAAAAAATGATCTAAAAGAAGGGGATATTATCTTGGTAAAGAACATTCAAGTTGACAGAAATGAGTGGCCAATGGCAATCATTGTGAAAACTTTTCCAAGCAAAGATGGATTGGTGAGGAAGGCTGATGTTAAAGTAACTAAAGATGGTATTCAAAAAATTCTGTCACGTCCTATCTCCGAACTTATCCTTCTTCTGTCGCCAGACGACAAGTTATAATTTTGGGATACTAAAAATCCCAGGCGGGGAGTGTGCAGGACTGAATTGATTTAGCCATTGAATTTGTTATTTGTCTATGTATATTTAAGTGAGGACTTTAATTTTGAAAAGCAGTCATATAGTTAGAGTAATAGGAAGTTCAATTAGTTTTTTTTTAAAATTGAACAAACAAATAAAAACACTACAGTACAAGATCTCGCAAAGGATAAAACAAATCAACATTCAAAGACTACAATACAACAGCAAAAGAACAAAAGGAACAAAAAAGAAAAGAAAAAGGGGGGCTAAAAAGATTCACATTAATAAAAAGAGTACAGAATAACAGAGCACGGCACTGGAGGCATAAATCAAAACTATAACAAAAGAGAGATGTCATCACAGATCCTTATTGCTTTGCTTGATTTCAGTTTCAGTTTCAAGTGACATGAAGTATTGTTTAAAGTCATTTATGAACCATATGAAAGACGGTTTACTATTTCTCCACTTACTACAATGTGTATGGTATTTACCTAAAAGGATAATAATGTTAATTACAGTAGCAACAGAGGGGTGTTCAAACTGTGGAATATCATTGATCTTGAGTGATAACCAAGTGTGTATTTTTGACCAAAATTCAGCTGACACAGGACATAGGAAAAACAGGTGTCCTAACGTTTCACAGGCTGAATCACAGAAAGAACACAAGTCCACCTCAAATCTAAACCTTCTCTTTAGAAATCCAGACACTGGGTATATATTATTAATTATCTTGAAATGAGTTTCTTTAACTTTTGGGGAAACAGGCCACTTTATAAATTTAGAAAATGCCTTTTCCATGAGTGACTGATCCCCATGAAAGGCCTGCAAATGCCTACCTGAATCAAACTCGTGGAAAATAATTAATTTAAAATTCACACTAATAACCTTATTGTTACATTTGCTATCATTTAGATTATAATTACCAATTTTTAAATTTGGCAACACTGGTTTGATTTCCGTATATGACATTATGTTGCATATTAGCTGCCTTAAAACCAATGGGATAGCAAGACAAACCTTCCTGTATTCCTTCTGCGGACAACCTAAATTATATTTCTTCAAAAAGGATACATAGTCCAACAGAGTACCATCGGAGTCCAACAAGTCAGTCACAAACAAAATACCACTCTCAAACCAATTTCTAATAAACATTGACTTTCTGTTAACAGTTATCACTCTATTGTTCCATAGTGTTTACATGTGGGGAGAGAAGTTGTGTGTAAACAACATTTTCAAGAAAGAAAGGATCTGTTTGTGAAAATTTGATCATTTAACAGGAATTTTACTAATCTCAAAGTCACATTTTAATAAAAAATCAATTCCTCCTAATTCCTTAAATAAAGATCTGGATATATGAAACCACATGGAATCAGGTTGAGATAAACAAGCTCTGAGCCAGTTAATCTTAAAAGGTCCTACCATTGATTCAAAGTCTATGGCTCTAACACCAACCTTAACATAATCTTTGACCAAATTTGATCTTTTAATATAGTGGGTTTTGTTTTTCCACAGGAATTGAAAAATAACTGAGTTGGCTTTCTTAATGTTATTGAGAGAAACATACAGAGAGTGACATGGGTAAATTAATTTAGAAATACCTTCGGCTTTAGAAAGAATGACTCTACCAAATATAGTGATATCTCTAGTCAGCCAACGACTAAGAGATCTCTTCATGTCAACAATACAACTACAGATGTTATTCTCTTCTCTTCTAATCATGTTTTTAGATATCACTAAACCTAAATATTTCACTTCTGGTTCTACTCTTATCGAAGCTATATTAGAATCAGAACATGTGTGAATAGGTAGCAATTCACATTTTTTAACATTCAGACACAGTCCTGAAGCCTGGGAGAAGAATGAGAATGTTGAGAGACTTAACAACCATGGATTTATCTCTTAAAAACAGAGCTGTATCATCCGCAAATTGACTTATTTTGAATTCTTTATCAAAAATGTTTATACCTTGCAGATCAGGGTCATTTTGGATGATCAGCGCCAGCAACTAAGTGGTCAGGATGAACAGTTTTGGGGAAATGGGGCAACCCTGACGAATACCTCGCTGCACCTCAAACCTAGACGTCATTCCAGGGTTAAGAGAAACAGAGCTATAGATATTACAGTAAAACATTTTGATCACATTACAAAAGTTTGTCCCGAAACCCAGGTAATATATGGCATTAAGCAAAAAGGAATGTTCGACAGTGTCAAAGGCCTTATAAAAGTCCAAAAACAACACCAAACTTTTAGTCTTGATTAAGTGACGATAATCAAGCATATCAAGAATCGGTCTAATATGATTATGTATATTTCTTCCTTTTATAAATGCCGATTGACACTCATCCACTAAATGTGTTAAACACTCATTTAAACGGTTTGCATAAACATGAGTCAATAATTTATAATCATTGCACAGAAGGGTTATGGGTCTCCAATTATCCAATAGAAGTTTGTCTTTGTTGGGCTTTGGGATTAAAGTGATGAGACCTTGTTTAATTGTGGGTGAAAGATTATTAGATGAGATACATTCTAGATACGCCTTGAAGAGCATTGATCTAATGTCTTGCCAGATAAAGGAGTAAAATTCCACCGTTAAACCATCAATTCCTGGTGATTTACCCGTAGGCATCCGTTTGATTGCCTCATCCAGCTCTTCAATCGCAAGTTCACTCTCCATAAGATCCTTCAAATCGTCATCTAATGTTCTAATAGAACCTCTAAATCTCTCCAAAAAAGCAATACCGTTCTCCACCAAATAGTTTTACAAAATAGTTTGAAGGTTACTGTAAAACCGTAATATTTTCTAATTTACTTGGTCTTGGTCATCGGTTGTAAGTCCCTCGATATTCAGTGATTGAATCTTCCTTTTAGCTTGTCTCTGCTTCTCTAAATTAAAGAAGTAGGAAGTGTTTTTCTCCCCCTCCTCTATCCATCTGGCTCTAGAACGAACATATGCACCGTTTGCTTTCTCCAAAAACAATTTATCCAATTGAGATTGAAAATTGTGCAATTGTATTTGTTCGTCAAATGATAAATCCTGTTTGCAGCACAGTTTATTTATGCCCTCAATAATGTTTGGATGCTCCTGTTTTTTCCTTTTATTGGAAGATTTGCTTATTTGAATTGCCATCTGTTTAAGATTGAATTTGAACCATTCCCATTTGCTCAAACATGCCATTTCAATTTGGTTAATTTCCACAATTAGATTTTTTACTTTAGTACAAAAGTTGTCATTATGCAGAAGGCTGTTATTGAATTTCCAAATAAGAGTCCGATGTCCCTCTTTAGTTAGTGAAATGGACAAAGAAATCAAACAGTGATCAGTTAGAGGAGAAGCTGAAATTTCACACTTGGATATATCATTGATCAAGTTGTTTGAAATTAACCAATAATCAATCCTGGAACATTACCCGGAAACCTATTAAATAAAATCATCACTCCCGCAGAATGAGATGTAGCGTGACTAAAGAAAACAGGGTCTCCCCACTGTAAATTTCCAGAACTTTGTGTCAGCCTTGGCCGAGTGGACCTCTTGCAGAAAGACACAGTTAGCCTTTTGCTCCTTACAAAAAAGAAAAATTGCCTTACGCTTTACAATATTTTTCAGCCCCCTAACGTTCAACGATATAAAAGATAACATAAATCACGTCTATAGAACTATGGAGAAGAAGAAAATGAAGAAGACACGCAGGAATGAGCAGCTGTGTCCTGTATAAAACGTTTAGTGCAATAACCCTTAACAATCAGGGAACATATTAAACATTTAAGCTGATTCAACATCAGCATACCTGAGAGATGAAAAACAATCACACACAATATTCAGTTCGGGTCAACTCTTTGTCAATCAGAGCGTAGCCTTCCTTCAGAAATGGTCTCTTCCCCTTACTCCTGGCGTCCTGGACCAGCGGTCATAGTTTAGCTCGAGCCTCCCGATCTTCCTTGGAAAAGTCTTCCTTAAAACGAATGTTCAACTCTTTACAAACTCTCGCATCCCTCGATTTCTTCCAGACGTCGTCCCGGACCGTCCTCATACCGAACTGGATGATTATGGCTCTTGGAGACACGGAAGATGGAGCGTTTCCCTTTCTTCCCAGCCGATGAACAGTATCAACAGTATCTCTCAATCTATCCACAGACATGGGTACAACTCTGGTGAGAATCCCAATGACCGTCTCTCTCGTGTTTTCATCGTCTTTCTCAGGAAGACCAGTCAGCCTCAGGTTCCATCTCCTCTTGTATCGACCATGTTCCTCCCAGGAGCTGCGCAGAGATTTATTTTCTTTCTGCAGCTCAATAACTTTCTCCTGGAGTTCTGTTATACCTTCTTTATTCTTCCTTATTTCCGTTGTATTCCTATGGATACACTTTTCAAACTTTCGCAGCAACGCCGTCTGTTCATCCATCTTCTGCGTTAAAGCGTTGACTGCATGCAGGATAGCAGCAGCGGTGTCCTCATCCTCCAGTGACTGGGCTCGTGCCACTCTTGCTTTCTTCGGGTTCAAACTTTTTGTTGGAGTGTGAGCCCAGTTGATTTTGACGTCTTTGGAGATCTTATCGTCTACTTCCAAATCCTCAATATCTTCATCGTCACACTCCTCTCTCGGCACCGACAAGTTGTAGTCATGATCCATTTTGTTCGCAAGGCAAATATCAAAAAAGACAGTTGGTTATTCTGGTACTAGTTTACGACCACAAATATTGGGTTATCGCTCTTTTTCTTTTTAAAGTCACAATACCAGGACAAAACAACAAAAAAGTTCCGGAGCCTGCAACAAACTTGCTTCTCACTCCGCCATCTTGGATCCCCCTTCCGTATCTGGAAGTTCAATTAGTACTGCAGTGAGTCAGCAGAATGTTGTAGCTGTTCTGAGTGAGGCTCATTCTAATCATCTTTCTTTGCTTCTGTTAGACACAATGTCTGTAAGTATATAATGTTGAATATTTATTATGATGCATATAAGTATTTTATTTTTATACAATTGTTTTTGTATACCTTTACAGTTTTACAGTTGAATCATAAACTTCAGAAACGACTTGATGTCTCCAGCGAGGTTTTTTGAGTCACTGTTTAACTTACTGGATAGTTGGTTGTAAGAATCTAACAAGGCCAGTACACTCATTCTGTTCTTCCAATCTTCTCATATCTCTCAGTAGTTTTTCAATTTCTCTTGACTTGCATGGCTCTGTCCTTGTCCTGTCACTCCATTTTTCTTCATTTTCGCTACTGTGCCTGGGTGCTGTTGCTTCTTGTCTTTCAGCTTGTCTGTTCATCCACTCTGTGTCACATGGTGTTACTGTAATTTATCCCTTCACATGTCCTTCAAATCCCCAGGTTCCTTTATCACGCTCATGCAGTTCCTGTATGGGATTCATTCCTCTATCCATCTGTTGCAGGTGTTCCTCAGTGTATGGTGGTGGTCTCTCTAACTCCAGGTTTGTGTGATAATTTCTTCCCTTTTGATTTTTTCCTTTATTCTCCTCACTCCCATCTGACTTCTGATCATCCTTTCTTGTGTCTTGTCTTTAAAATTTTTCTCCTTTTCCTTTCCTTCCTTTTCGAACCATTCAACAATCTCTAACTTTTGTTCTAGTTTCATCCTTTCCTTGCTATTCTTTCCTCTGATTGTATGTGTGTCTAAGCATTTCCTTTATTTCCTTGCAACATTCCTCCTTGAAGGTTCCTTCTCTGGGCTATTGCAATTCTCCCGATGTCCTGTCATGCCATTTTACCATGCATTTTCTGATATATATCTTTTTTATGTTTGGCTGTAATTATTTCCGCAGGTGTCATTGGCTTTGGCCATGCATTCTTTCCGTGATAGAATATCTTGTGTCCTAGTTTATGACTAGGATAGTTATGTTTCTTTTCTCTTTTATTTATTAGAGTTCTTTTATTATTTACTTTATGATTGCTGCCGATTTCCAGTAACTGCTTTTTCTTTATGTATTTTTTAAGCATTAATTGTCCATCAATGTCGTAATCAGAGGCGTAACAATTTTGTCAAGGGTCTGAAGAATTATTCTTCCGTCAGGGCCCACAGGTATAAGTGTGAATTCACTATTATTACCAATCTTCCACTCACGACTAGTAAATATCATATACTATATTTACTATATTTACTATATATATATATATATATATATCCAATAAATGTGGGAAATTTTTGTCTTCCACCTATTGATGTTGCCTTAATACAGGTTATTAAACATGTACTTAAATTTAGTAAAAAGTATCAAAGAAAGACTTCTCACTCAATGCAGATCTGGATGAAGTAAGACAGGATTTATTGCAGCAATAAAACCAAAGTGAGCCATCTTGGCAATGCCTAGATTGGATGTCCAAGTAGAGGATGTCCTCTACTGAGATATTCATGCCTTTTTATACAGTTTTCAAGAGGAGGGGCTCATCCTTATCACCCCCTACTTTGTATGTTTTTCCACTTCTGGCAGATGATCAACCCATTATAAACCTTTTCCCATAAATACTCCTATTATAATTACAGTTTTTATATCTTGTTTTATTACGTCATATACCTCGTCATTACATATTATTTCCCATTATACTTTATTTTCCTTATAAATTATTTTCCATTAAGTTGACACTTTTTCTTTCTTTCTTTTTTTTTTTATAAAAAAATGGTTTTCCAGTTTGTTCTTCAGTTCTTAAGAGACCATGGGTAAGCATCTCCCTCGTATGGTTTCTTTCACTATTTTGTCACATTTTTCCTTTTTGGTATTTTATACATTCTTACCTTAATTTTACAGCTAATCGCAACTGCTCAAACACTGACTACATCCCTCTGGATGACTCAGACAGCCAAGGCAGTCCGGATTATGCTCCTTCTGAGGATTACAACCCTACTGAGCCTGTTATGGACCGGGCCTCGGTGAAAACCAAATTAACAAATCCGAAAACAAAACAACAAAACCCAAAACAAAATAACAAATTCAAAACCAAATTAACAAATCCGAAAACAAAACAACAAAACCCAAAACAAAATAACAAATTAGTTTCGGGTTTTGTTATTTTGTTTTCGGATTTGTTAATTTGGTTTTTAATTTATTTTGTTTTGGGTTTTGTTGTTTTGTTTTCGGATTTGTTAATTTGGTTTTGAATTTGTTATTTTGTTTTGGGTTTTGTTAATTTGTATTGCACTTCTCGGCCAGTCAGATACAAACCGGAAAAGTAGGTATATTTTGCAAATTAAATTCTTACCGCTGATTGGACGAGACACCTGTCACTCAAGATAAACAGGAAGTAGGAAATTGTGTCTAACTTTGTTTCTTGTGTGTTCTGCTTCACTTTTAAACCATTTTTTTTCGGTCTGCAAACCTAAGAAAATAATGAAAACTTTTATTAGAAAGCAAGGAAATAGAATTTATTCAACGTTACTTTGAGGACGGACATTCGTATGCCGTAATTTTGGACATGCTGATGACATATCACGGTATAAAGATTAGTTTGCGAACTGCTGTGTCTCGGAATGTATGTGGAATCTGTATTGCATCTCTTTTTTGAATGTGTATATATATAAACTTTTTTTGGATTGATGTTGAATCTTTATTTACTACACTGAGTCGATAAAAAATTAACATAAGTAAAAGAGATGTTATAATTTATTATGATAAAAAAGATATCGAGAAGAGTCACATATTCATGTTAAATCTTTTAATATTAATATCTCCCATTACAAGGTGGATTTGAAAATTTATTTTGAAACATTACAAGGACTTTTAAGCCAGAAAGCAACCAGAACGATGAATACATTTAAAGAACTAAATTCCTCCTTTCTATCATAATTGTAAGTATACCCCTCTTGTTGTTGTCTTGTTGTTATTGTTAAAAAACGAATAATAAAAATGGTTACTATTTAAAAAAAAAAGAAAAGAACTGCTGTGTCTCGTTTAAGATTCGTATTGCTTCACCATACGAATATTACAAATATATTTTACTAAAATCTTTTTTTTTTTTTCGGCCTTCGTTGATCAGTGTTGACCATGGATAACGTGTCCTAGTTCTTCTTATTTTGGGATATGTCTGATTGTCTGAGACAGCGTCGTTTATGGCTGAAAAGACCAATACGGGAAATGCATTCTTTGCCTCAGAAGCCACATCTGTAGGTGGTTTCCTAGCTACATCTACATCTAGGCATTTGGCAGACGCCCTTATTCAGAGCGAAATTTTTTTTTTTTTTTAAATCTCATTATACATCTGAGCAGTTGGGGTTAAGGGCCTTGCTCAAGGGCCCAACAGGGACAACTTGGTGATAGTGGGACTTGAACCTGGGACCTTCCGAACCATAGTCCAATGCCTTAACCACTGAGCTACCACTGACCCCCTAGCTGTCGTTGTTCCACACCTTCCGGCGAGCTTGCTTGTCTTCTGACGCACGCATCATGCTCTTTTCACCTAACTTGAGCTGTTCGGCCAGGGTGCCCCTCCACTTCAGGTGGTCTGCTGCGAGATCTTCCCAGAACTGTGTGTTTATGTCGAGGTAGAAGCTGCCTTCCCGATCCTCTTGTCAAGCTTGGCATCCAGGGCGAGGTTATCGGTGATGGTGGAGCTCAAGTACGTGAACTGGTGGACGACATCAAGCTGGTAGTCGTCTTCTGTGATAACTGGCAAATTGGCAGTGTCTTGGCTGAGGACGTTTGTTTTCTTCAAACTTAAAGGCTTTGCAGGCCATGGAAAATGGCGACATCAGCGACTGTAGTTCTTCCTCTATGTGTGTGGTGATTGTAGCGTCGTCAGCAAATAGCATGTCTTTGATCAATGTCTCGCGTATCTTGGTCTTAGCTTTAAGGCAAGAGAGATTGAATAGCTTGCCATCTGATCTGGTGCGGAGGTAGATTCCTTCTTTTGCTGAACCGAAAGCATGTCTTAGTAGCAGAGCAAAGAAGATTCCAAACAATGTGGGGGCAAGAATGCAACCTTGCTTGATGCCACTGCTAATGCTGAAAGGCTCGGAGCATCTGCCGTTGAACAGTACTGTCTGTGTGGAAGGATTCAATCAGACTCTGCATTTTTGGTGGACAGCCGATCTTGGTCTCTGCTGACCAGGTCAAAGGCTTTGGTGAGGTCAATGAAGGAGATGTATAGGGGTAACTGCTGTTCTCTACACTTCTCCTGGAGTTGTCGGAGGGAGAAAATCATGACTACGGTTGACCGTTCTGTGTGAAAGCCACACTGTGACTCTGGGTAAACACGTTCAGCCAGCTTGTGCAGGCCAATATGACCTTAGCAAATACTTTGCCGACGACGCTAAGAAGGGAGATGCCTCTGTAGTTGTTGCAATCACTTCTCTCGCCCTTATTTTTGTAGAGGGTGACAATATTGGCATCCCTCATATCCTGCGGTACAGCCCCTTCTTTCCAGCACTGACAGGACTTTGTGAAGGGGGTGCAGTAGGGAATACTTGCACTGTTTCAACAGGTCTAGAGGGATCCCGCCACTGCCAGGGGCTTTTCCTGAGGCCATTCTATCGACTGCTTTGCTGAGCTCTTCTACTGTTGGCTCTGCGTCAAGTTCTTCCATGGTTGGCAGGCAGTCAATGGCATCTAGTGCCGCGGAGGTCACTGTGTTCTGTCTGGAGTAGAGGTCAGAGTAGTGTTCCACCCATCTCTCCATCTTTTGTTTTTGCTATTGGGGATTACTTCCCCTTTAGATGACTTTAGGGATGCCGTTTTGCAATGGGTAGGGCCTAGCGCTTTTTTTAATGCCGTCATACATACTAAAATATGCTTACAATATCTTACAATATTATAATTTTTACACTATTTTCAAATGTTCTGCTTGATCAGTAATTTCTATTAGTTTTTAACTATTATTTTTAACTTGAACTGTAGATAAATAGTGATGCCCTTGGTTAGTTTGGATTAATTGTCATTTGTCTTTAGTTTTTTTGTGTGGAGAAGAATTTAAGAAATTCAATTAAATTTTTCAAGTCAATTTTATTTATATAGTAAGCACAATATAAATTTTATATAGTAAAATTGACTTGAAAAATTTAACTTAATTTCTTAAATTCTTTTCTTTTCCACTGCTCAGCATGTGCATATAACGGATAACAGGAATTATATAATGACATGATGTGCGCTTTCCAGTTAATTTTACTGTTATTTACTGTCCAGTAAAAACACGAAAACCGATAGCATAACACAGTCACAACTGACGCCTAATTCACAGTCACGGCCTCACCTTCGCGTGATTCGCTGCCGCTCGCTGAGTCCACTGTTCACCAGGCAGTTTCTGTGATTGACACGGGTGCGCTGAAGCTCGAGATTCTGTCCTGTCGTGATATTTTTAAGGTGGAACGACATTACATTGGGAGACAACTTGTCCACAATTAAATCGAAATTACAGGCTGTAAAAACATAACTGGCTAATGATAAGGCCGCCATCCATGCCGGACTGTCTGCGCTAAAGAGTATCGTAGGTGAGATGGAGTGCTCGCTCTCTGATTGTACCGATGACATTACTGCAATGCAAAGTAAGATACAACGTCTTACTGAAGATTTACTTCAGCTGGATAATAAATGTGCATAGCTGCGTTGCTTAAAAAGGCACTCAGCTTGGAGAAGGAGCTTACTTTGGACAGATCTCACCGCACTCTGCAGCCTGTACCAAAGCCTGGCGAACTACCCTGAGCCGTTGTGGCCAGATTTCACTACCATGGTACTATTTTCACTACTACATGCCTTGATGTTTTACGGCATGTCAGAGTTAAAGCAGATTAAATTAAAGGAATTGAATATTTCTGTTTTTTCTGATCACATAGCAGAAATAGCAAAAGCTTCTTTTAATGAGGTCCGGCGACAACTCTGTGGCATTGAGTTGCGCCATGGTCTGTTTTACCCAGCGCGGCTGAAGATCACCTACAATGGTGTAGGAAAAGATTTTCTTTCGGCTGATGAAACAAAAGACTACATCAAAACTATCCAAATGGAACTGCATTCGTAGTGTTTTAAATAGTTCTTCAATATTTTATTTAAATTGTTTTACTGTTGAATAGGGGTTTTCTTTTCTTTCTCCTTTTTTTTTTTAAAGCGAAAAGTGTGATTACATGTTCTGATGCTAAATTTAGTTAAATTTAAATAAAAGTTAGTGTTTTTGTCCGCCTCTGAGTATCGCAGTGGTAAACTGCCCGCCCTATCATCCGGAGATCTGTGAGAGCGACTTCTGTTTTAGTTAGGTTATTTTGCTGTCTGGTGGGGGGAGGGGGGTGTCATCCTTCTGGCTCTTTGCAAATCTTTATCATTTTATATTTTTTTGGATAAATGGCTAGTTCCTCTGTAGGCCAAAGTTTAGCTGGGAGTAGTACACCTATCCATTTTCTTAGCTGGAACATCAGAGGTATTGGTAACCCTATTACAGTTTTTCTCGATTGCTTAAACACAATTCTTGAAACTATGCCTCGTACTCTCAAAACAGTAAACACAAATCTATAACATCTCAACCAATTTCTCAAACATCGTATTTTCAAAAATAAAATGAAGCTCTACACTCAATACCATTCACTCTTGCTGAAAAACCAAACTTTGCCCACAGACATCACACACAAAGCCTCAAAAACACACACACTACAGTAGTCATAAATTAAAAACAATATTTCCAAAACTGGCAAGTTATGTTGCTTGTGGTTCTTCCCCTAAAAACTTTTTCACATGATGAACACAAATGGTGCAACCTATGTAACGAGATACATATGGGGGAACTACAAATCCCATCAGCCCTAGCATTAGGTTGTATTGAAATGTGATGTGGGGAACTACAAATCCTATCCTTAATGTTATAAAAGGGAGTGATGGGATTTGCCCTTCCACTTCTACCATTTTGGTTTTCGCGGCAGATTTAAGTTCGTGTTAGCTTTGCCTTTTGTATAGCGGCAATATGCAAGCAGATTCCTGATGGAGTATTGAGTGTTGCATATATGATGCATCAATTTGGAGGTAGTAGTTTTTATTCTTTGACCATGTGGTTATGCGTATTTAACACATTTTTATTAATGTTATTTTGTTTGCTTTTAGTACTCTGGCTGGATGGTCACCTGTGTATTACAAACCTGATTAACGGATGGTAGAGGTATTGTTTGTTTTTATTTTTTTAAAGGAGTCATAAAAGTAAGTTTTAAATGTTATTTAAACATGTTAATAATGGGTTGTGTTGTTCCTTACAGGTAGGCACAATTACAGTTTATTCCGTTTATTACCGGTATTCCAGAAAGCAGGTTATGTCACATACCCGGGTAAGTTTAAGAGTAAGTTATTGGATAACCTCAACTTTCGGTTCCAAAAACGGAGGTAAATTTCTGGGTATGTATGTAACCATAGCAACTTACTCTCTGAAGATAACCTACTCGGTAGCAGGTTATGTTCCAGGGTAAGTTTGTTTTAGAAGTTTATTGAGCATGACGTGCGCTTTTGATGATGATGATCCTGTGGATGTGGAGACACAAATTATATGAGTTTTTTTGCCGGGAGAGACTTTTTGAATGATTATTTGAAAGAGTATTATCGGGTTTTAAGGGAATCGTTAATTTACTTAACACATCTCTTGAAACCGCATATTGCAAATGTCACAAACCGCGGGTCTGCGCTTAGAAAACATTCTGTACATACAGTAGCACTTCAGTTATTTGCGTCAGGGCATTTTTGTACAATGCAGAGCATGTGGGAAAGGTATGTGTAGAGCCGTTCATACAGTACATCTGGTACTTAAACATTTCTTACGCATGTTTGTACAGTTCCCTGGCCATAAACCTCTGCATGTTATTAAAGAGGAATTCCACAGAGTGGCAGGTTTGTCCTTTGTAGTAAAATCTATGACGCATATTTATTATTTATTATAGTCAGACTATATATAGGGTGGTCCAAAAGTAGGGTTACAGTTAACACTTAAACATTTTTTTTTAATTAGAAATTTAGACTTTTATTTACATATATTATAAATTTTTACATTGAACATTTAATCTCTCAACCCTAATTTTGTGGATATATATATATATATATATATATATATATATATATATATATATATATATATATATATATATATATATATATTCTGTCAATTAACATAATAATTACTCATTATAATAATGAAATAAAGTCATTTAGTCATAATATTCCGCTGTATTTCTTAATATAATTTATTTGCAATTAAAAAAAATCAAAACTGTATTACGTACATTTGTGCTCGTGTACGCGGGGCGCCGGACAAACGAGTATCTATGTAGGCATGTAAACTTTGAAAAGCATGTGACCTGAGGCTGAGTTCTGATTGGATCTTTTTAAATCATCCTTCAGGCGCAGCACTGTGCGCCTTGAACCCTCCCACTTTTGTTCTTAGCCAATCATATTGTTTTAAAATATTTGGGCTCATGTGATTGGACCATTCTCAACGAGTCTTCCAGCACTTCTTATGGCAAGCGGAGCTGTTGACTTAATGCGATGTGAGTCATGCCTTTATTTTATGCTAGTAGTAATGATCACTGCATAATCACCTGATAAAATAGGTATGATAAATACCTATTTACAGGCGAGTATTAAAAGTTTAATTTAAATTTTGTTTGCGCCCCCCCAAAATTTTTTTGCACCAGCCACCACTGTATTTTGTCCTCTGCATGTGTGTCTGACATGCATATACAGATAGCTAAACATTGAGAACAGATGATGGAAAGCTTCATTGAGGGTTTTACACAACTGAAAGAAGATGAGAGAAGCACACGAGCGCTCTGCTGCAAAATGGTTGCCTGCTTTGAGTCCTTTTGTTTGCACGCACAACAAATAAAGTTTTGTCAAACTAAGTTCTAATTAAACCTGTCTCCCTCTAGGGGGGAGAAAAAGGTAATGAAAGACTTGGCGTAACACTCCTCGTCTGGTATTAAATGTAATACCAATCTTATTTCTCAACAAGTGAATATACATTCACATGGCAATTTAAGACATAAGCAAAACAACCTCAGTAACAGGTTGGAAGAAAGTTTTAGCAATGCCACTTTTAGTGACTTTCAGTTCCAGTTTCCTGACTTTGCCATCGGAATCTGTGATAGCTTTGGTGACCAGAGCAGAACTGATTTGAAGAAGAATGGAGTCCAGAATCCGCCTTGAGGGTCCAATCATTCTCTCCCACGCTCCTCCATGTGAGACGAATGAGGTAGGTTGAAGATCCATTTGCAACCTTCTTCAGTCAGGTTTTTTTTATCACACTGGAATCTTTCGAAGAGATCACAAGATCATCAACTCTATCAGTTCGATATGGATGGCTCTAACTGATAAGCATGTGAAAATCACTGCTCATCTTTTACTGTAAGCATGACCACCACGGGTACGGCGTGCCGACACATTCCAAGGACCGAACACGTCTAAGCCAATGTTAGTGAAGGGTGGCTCCATGCTGACGCGAGGACTGCCATCTTCTGTTCGGCTGTTTTACCTCTTTGTTTGCGACAAGTGATGCACTTACGAAGGATACTACTTATGCGTCTCTTTGCTCCAACTATCCAAAAGCCTCCAGAACGGATTGCTCCTTCAGTAAGGATACGACCTTGATGATTCACTTTGTAATGGTAATGATTCGTCAAGGGGGCTGTTAAGTGACTGTATAACAAGAGGGTGTTTTTTGTCGCTGAGAAGCGTGGATTGTTCTAGTCTAACTCCAATTCTTAAGAGTCCATCTTGCAGAACCGGGTCCAGCATCTTGAGAGAACTTTGCTTGGAAATGGGCTTTCCATCCTCCAGATGAGCTATTTCTCCATTATAAGCTTCCCTCTGTTCGCATCTGATGATGACACTTTCCGCTTGAGCCAGTAACTCCGGTGTGTGGGAGTTCTTACAACAGTGCCAGCCATGATATGGTCTTTCTTTGTTTTTGAAAGACTGAACGATGTGAATGAGCATAGCTATGGCTCTTCTTAAGGATATTCAGGATGAAAACCTTTCGAAGCAGTGAGAACCAAGGTCAGATTCAGAGTTTAAATAGGTAGTGGTATGTGCCCATACTTCTACGTCTGTATCTGGATCAATAAGATTGTAGGGAGCTTCTTCAGCAAGGATAGATTCTGGATGTTGCAGAAATGAGGGACCGGTAAGCCAATTTGTTTCAATCAGATGGGATGCAGTTACTGGTCTAGTAGCAACATCAACAGGGTTTTGCAAGGTAGGAACGTACCGCCACTGCTCTGGAAGAGTGAATCAGGGTGATCATCAAACTTACTGAGTCCTGAGTTTATCTAGCTATTTCACTCATACCTGACGAGAGAATGATACGTATGGCAGGTTAGCAGGGGTATGTAGAGGGAATGATAGCGTGCTAGGCATTTTAGGCTGACTTACTTGGCATAGTTTGGGAGTAGACATGCGAGTCAACTTGTCACTGTTTTTTTTTTTTTTTTTTTGGGTGTGGGAGGGTTTTTTTTTTTGTTGGGTGTGGGAGGGTTTTTTTCTTAACTGATTATGGATAGGGAGTTAGGGTAGAAAATTGTTTTATTTCTGTTTTCCTTTGCAGGGAAGTTAGAGCTTTTCTTACCCATTTTTTTTGTTTTGTTTTTTGTTTTGGCCTTGGTCCACCCTAAAGTTTACACCGGTTATCTTGTAAATAAAATGCTTCCTTCAATATAGAATTTACACTCTACTACCTGTGTTTCTTCCTTGAGTTTGAAACAGTACCACACTCTTTCTCCAGCTTACAATCACTCACCCTTGATATCGCTGTGCGGCCCAACCCTAGACTGGGTTGTAACAGAATTGGGGGCTCATCCGGGATCCAGCTAAAAGTTAGAAAGTACTCGTCTTCTCTTTTCTGCATGTTCCTCAGGTTTGTGGTCTGTTAGTGTGAAAAAAATGGCATAAACCTTACTGTTTACGTTATGTCCAAATCTGGAGGACTTTGATAAGTGTAGGATGGACGATCTGCTTTTGATAGCAGATTTCTTTGGTTCCAAGGCTAGCTGCAAAGAAAGACGTTAAAGCGGCATTGTATCAGGCACTAGTGGCTTTGCCAAGTCTTACCTGAACGAGAGAGGCATCCGGGTGTCGCCACCCCGCGAGGTACTGGTGTTACAGACGGTGCTGCAGAGCTTGGAGAGTGGTCGGGGGTGGTGTAGGTTCCAAACGGCTATGGGCCCTTACAGTAGACCCCAGCTTGCAGGTTGTTCTGAAAGAGCTGGAGCTGGAAAAGCGGCAGGAGTATCAGACACAGCTGTTGCGCATTCGGGAAAGGAAGCTGTATGCTCAGAGTAAGAAGCTCGACCTGGCTGTTCAGAGTAGGAAGCCAGTGCCGCTTCCAACGAAGTCTTGCTCTTCTCCAGTGGGCTTCTCTGATCCCATGAGGGTTGAGACCTCCAGCATCCGTCAGCATCCCCACTTGCTCCAAACCAGACCTCTCCGGTAAGTAAGCCTGCTTTGGACGTGAGCCGGCATATTGGGTTCATGTCTGTATTTCGAGAGCATGAGGTTGATGCATACTTTTCTGTGTTTGAGAGAATAGCTACCATACTAGACTGGCCTAAAAGTTTGTGGACACTGTTGTTGCAGTGTAAATTGTCAGGGAAAGCCCAGGAAGCATGCTCAGCTCTCACATTAGAACAAAGTGTAGATTATGAAATTCAAATTTTATTCGTCACATACACAGTCATACACGGTATGATATGAAGTGAAATGCTTATACGACTGCTGTCGACAACAAAAAAGAAATAAGAGATTTGAAAATAAAGAAACACTTATTTACATAATATACAGATGAGAATAAAAATGAAAATAAAATACAGTGGAACCTTGGATTACGAGCATAATTCGTTCCAGAAGTGGGCTCGTATTCCGAAACACTCGTAAACCAAATCATCATTTCCCATAAGAAATAATGAAAACTCCAATTATTCGTTTCACAGCCCCAAAAAATAAATACAAAAAAATAATTAATACAATCTATAAAATGAAAATAAAATAAATTAATCTGCATTTTACCTTTTAAAAAAAAAGTACAAATGTGTGTGTGTGTGTGTTTGTGTGTGTGTGGAATTAGCCCCTTCCCTCGCCTTGTTTTACACAGTAACACTCCTCCTCCCTCTCCCCACCTTGCTTTTTAAGATTCACAACAAACACACACACAACGGAAACACCGTTTTGAGAAAGTGAGAAAAACAGGTGAGAAAGTGACGCTCGGTGTCAAAATAATATTAACAATACTAATATAATAATAATACTCGGCGCTCGTAAACTAATACTTGCTCGGTTTCTGAATAAAACATTATTAAAAATCTTTGCTCGGTTTGCGGAACACTCGTAAACTACGTTACTCGCAATCCGAGGTTCCACTGTATTAGAATAAGATAAATATAAAAAAAGTTAATGAATATCTAATAAAAATAGAAATAGAAAATATATATAGTAAATGAATACGATAGAAATATGAAATGTAATGTAGTGCAGTCCAGAATGTAGTGTCCAGTTATTGTCAGGATAATGGGCAAGGCTGCAGTGTGAAAAATGTGCAAGTGTGCAAATGTTGCATGTGTAAACAGATTGTGCGTCCTGGTAAAAGTTAAAAAGTTTGCAGTCCTGAGGTGTGCAAAATGTGCAAGTGTGTGAGTGTAGGTCCTATATGGTGTTGTGGTTGAGAGCTCGTATATCCTGCGGGAAGAAGCTCCTCCTCAGTCTCTCTGTGTTGGCCTTCAGGGAGCGGAAGCGCTTTCCTGACCGCAACAGAGAAAACAGTCCATTGCTGGGATGACTGAGGTCTTTCACTATCTTCCTGGCCTTGGTCCAGCACCGCTTGTTGTATATCGTCTGAAGGTCAGGGAGCTTGGTACAGATCATATGTTCAGCTGATCGAACGTAGGGCTCGCCTGTCCTGCATTGTGCCGCCGCTTCGCAAAGAACTCTATAGGGAGTTCAGCTTCAGTAGCTTCTGGAAGGCCTAGGATAAGCAGATTTTGTCTCCTGCTCCAGCCTTCTAGGTCTACGACTTTGGCCATTAACTTGGAGTTGTTCTCCCGAAAACAGATGTTTTCCAATTCGCTTACACGCTGGCTCAGGTCATCCATAGCAAGTTTTAATGAGGGTAAGCGCTGGTCATGGTCCTCCATTTTGGCTTGAATTTGGTCTAGTTTAGTTTCAAATCATCTAAACGAGGATTTAAATTCAGCTGCTAACGCGTCACTGTTTTTATCTAACAGCGCAGAAATAGCCTTTCCTGTTAGAGGGGTCGCAGTGTCATCTTTTTCCTGGCTTTAACATTCTTAGTAGCCATTGTAAGTGAAAAATAGATGACCGTGAGGTAGAGTATAAAGTTATTCAGGGACGAATAAAGGAGTGAAGAAATTTAGAATTGTTGAAGCATCTACCTACCACGTCTTCTCCATGTGGCTGCTAACCGGAAGTCCCCACTTTTACATACTATTTTTCCTAGCAGTTTTTATTTAACTATTTGGATAATGAATTTTAAGTTAATTAATAGGAAATTTTAATATTGCTTCATATTTTGATGTGGAAAATTTTTTATTCATAGAGTGTCTGCACATGTAATACAAAGGGAGTTCTCTATCAGTTAAGTTTACTAAGAGATTAAGAATTCCTTTGATTCCCTTGAATCAAATTGTCCCTTGAACAATTATGTACCTTCAATTCAGTTGTATCTTAAAAGGTTAAAAAAATTTATCATCAGAGGTCTTTTCTGTGCCATTAAGGGAGTATTTATCAAAAAGGTACAAAACTGTTCTTTGAGGAACATTATTTGTAACACTGTGTACTGGGCACATGGGGATAAATGACGCAGTATGTACAGCTAATGAAAATAACTACACTTTACTGTACTGTTTTATTTTGTTAATTTCCTATTTTATTAAAGTGTTCCTGTTTTTAGTTTTTCTAATAATTTTTTTCTTAGTTAAAAATATGCAAGGTTTTATGATGATTCTTAACTAACCCAAGTATCCTTCTGCCTCTCTCCAACCATCTCTCTCCATCTTTCTCTTATGCGCACACTCTCTCCTCATCTCTCTCTCCCCCATTTCTGCCTCCTGTTTTTTCTTTTCATCATGCTGAGTTTGTTGTATGATATTAATTATTTATTTGTTATGAACCATAAAGGAGAAACAGAAGAACAAGGCATGACAGAATGAGAGCAGGCTGTAGATACTCTGAATGCTCTTATTATGTACCTTCAAATAATCTGTGTGTGTGTGTGTGTGTGTGTGTGTGTGTGTGTGTGTGTGTGTGTGTGTGTGTGTGTGTGTGTGTGTGTGTGTGTGTGTCCTTAATTTAACCAGAATTTCATGAGAGGTAGTGTCTGTCTCCCGTGTTAGGCAGAATGAATCTTTCTTTTCTTCTCTCTCACATAACTGGTAATTTTTAACATTTCAGAATTGCTTCATCTCTCTCATGCTGCTATTTATCTGTTTCTCTCCTCTCTGATCTAACAGTTCTTTATCTCTCTATCTAATTTTTTATGTGGTTAATTTAAGGTTATTGCTATCTCCTTGCCTCCCATCCTCAGTCCTGTTACGACTGAAGTGGTAATTGTGTGTTTGATGAATGATGCATAAAGTATATTCTGCATTTCAATTTAATGCATGCAGCATCTGAACGTTCATTACAGAGTTTATTACACTCTGACTGTAAACAAGCAAGGACCTAGGGGACCTCAGAATTGATGCAGGCTGAGCTGAGAGAAAAAATTAAAGAAGAGTAAGAGAAACAATGAAGTTAGAGGCAAAAAAATATATTTTTACAAATCGTTACAAATTAAAAGAGGAAAAAAAGAATGAGCATTTGAATCATTATTTATGTATACTAAACAGGATTATCCATTATGATTACAATGAGATATCGCTCATCTCCTCCATATATCTCTCACTCACATGAACACTAGAAGGGGAAATTTTGTTAAAATGACTTTCACCAATCAGACGTAGCAACAATAATCACATGTGGTCAAATGACCACACAGAACCGCTGCATATAGCGGGGGGAAAAGCAAAACAGCCGTGGTACAGTAGACAGTGAAGGAAACAAGTTGCGGTTAGTTTAGCTGTTTTATTTGATGTTGCATTGTTAAAATATATAATTATTACACATGTTCTAATGTTATTTTCTATCTACTCATTTGGAGGGCAACTGAATATACAGTATGTCTTACACTGGAAATAGTTTACATTGTTCAAACATACTGTCGCGGGGCGGAGCGGAACGAGTTGAATCCAAGCGAGGAGTGCAACAGGGTCTTGATGTGTCTCATGACTAGCCACTCTTGACTTGATGATGATGGGTGTGAGTGCAACAGGACGGTGAGCATTGAGACAGGACACACAAAACTTTGCAACGTGGATGATTGTGGTAGCCTTGAAGCACGTGGGAACTACGGCTCAATCCTAGTTCACAGAGATTTTGAAGATGTCGGTGTGAGAATAATGACCAAGAAAATTTGTTGACCACACTTTTTCCTGGGACTAAGACGCGACGATGACAAGACGTGATGGATATCAATAAACAGTGACAGTGACAAAATCAACATGCAATATCGTTGACGAAAAAAGACAAGACTAAATTGTGGTTTAAAAAAGAAAAACGAATAAAACATCTGTCTTTATTTTCATCAACATTTAATTTCCATCCAAATCCACTGCAATATGGTTTTCATTCACTATGGTAGTGTTTCCCGAGTCACAACACACGGCGTATCAGGAGTAGTTTGTGCGTGCAGTGATCCCTTGTTACAAGTCATTTTTTACTCTTTGCCTTCAAAGCAGTATTACTCGAGCCAAAAAGAATAGATGATATTTGGGCCCATTTTAATGAGGCGCCATATACGGCACATCAACTTTCACTCAAACACACATACAAACTGTGTGCACGGCGAGTTTGTGTGCGTCTCATTGGTGTGTGTGCGCGCACGCGCATTTCATATATAGTTGTTTGAGCAGTTAGTAATATATACGGGTATGTATGTATGTGTGACTGTTCAATATATGTATATATATGTGTATGTTTCATGTGTGTGCGCATGAGTGAAGTTTGACTTGGCCGTATACGGCACCTCATACATTTTCTTTATATTAAACCAGAGAAAAAAAAACTGATATTTAGTAATATCTGAGGGGGAAACAGTGTGGGCACACAATTAAGAGACGCATCAAGTTATACCATAAAAATTATCCAGTTTTACAGCCTCTCTGTGGTAATGATATTAATTATGTTGTGATGTATTTAATTTTATTTTATTTTATAGTTAAACCGATGCCAAAATCATTAATCTAATAGGTTAGCAAATGATTGTGACCTATAGGAGCTACAACAATCCAAGTGTGCAAATGCAAGTTTTTTCAAGTTTCAAAACACTGTCCATGCTGCTCCTATTGTTTTATAGTTTAAAAAAAAAACATGGGCATGCAGCAGTTGTTGTGACGGTTAGAAAGAAATATAATTAGCTGAAAACATCAGATGAAAAGAGACATTTTAAAATGTTAAGATAATTATTTTGTAAAAAAATTTTTTAATGGGTTTTGGCTAGACTAGATTAACTGTAGGATTAATTAATAATAATCTTATTGCTAAAATTATGTTTTCATTGACTACACAAAAAATCTTAAAGGTTCCTTTGACTAAAACTAGACTAAAACACTTATGGGTTCCTCTGGCTAAAACTAGACTAAAATGTCCAGACTTTTAATCGACTGAAACCTGACTAAATAAAAATAGGATAAGATTGACTTAATATGATAAAAACTATCAGGGACATTTATTCCGGGACTAAAACTAAAATTGAAAATAGCTGACAAAATTAACACTACTCTGCGCAATTTTCCTCACATCAGCTGGTCGTTGGGAGGAGGTTAGGTGTTCCTCACCGTCACGTCATTCTGCATGTCGAACCGAGAGTAGGAACTGTTCTTCTCTGATGGCCCAGAAAAGTTTGGCACTTGCTGTTCTTAAGGCCACCATGTCCCCCGCTCTGATGGCGGACTTTTGGGTCTTCAGGAGCACCTTCGCAGTAATCCACGGTTTCTAGTTGGTCGTGAGATGATGTTCTTGGAGACACTGATGCCATCAGTGCACTTGATGTAGCTGGTCGCTGATGTGTACTCCAAGTCTCCTCCAATATACTGGGATATGCGAAGAAGTAATTTCACTGTGCTGTAATGTATATGTGACAAATAAAGGCTTTACTTTAAATTAATAGCACATGAACAAGGCTGAAGGGCTGTAGGTGACAAGTGCTCCATAGTAGACTGCAGTAAGTCAAGCACATAGAGTCTGAGCTTTCCAAACTACCCACAACCACTTTCCCCACAAACAAGTGGACTTATCGGAGGTATTCTCAAAGAGGTAGGGCCAAAATCTGCCACCCTCATCACCAAAAAGAACCTAGGATTGTGTGATCCGTTTCCTGCAGCCAATTTGGCCACGGACTACCCATGTATTCAGCAAAAGCCCAAGGCCTAGCACCAGTTGTTTTTCAACATCTATGCAAGAATGCTTGAATGTGTTGGAAATTACCATTTCTTTGACTTTTAGGTGCCTGATGCTGAGAAAGCGTTTGCCCTATTCTTAGCACTGTACGAGCTAAGGAAAGCAGTTCTCACACAACTAATGCATGGTGATGTAAAACAGACAAAATGAGTGTATATATTGTGTATGAATGTATAGTACATTTTCCAGGCTCAAAATGTGGGGAAAAAAAATTTAAAAGATGGTTTTCAACATGTATGCTAAAATGCATGAATGTGTTTGAGATGATCATTGCTTTGACTTTTAGGCTGCTGGGCCTGTGATGAAGCGTTTGCTGTGTTAGCGCTGTTATGCTCAGGAAAGCATTTTCTCACAACTAATGCATGGTCATGGAAAATATACAAAACACGTTTATATGCATTTTTCAGGCACAAAATGTCAAACGACAAAAAAGCCATTTTACAACATTTATGCAAGATTGGTTGAATGTATTAGAAATTACCATTTCTTTGACTTTTAGGCGCCTAATGCTGAGAAGGTGTTTGCCGTGTCTTTAGCGCTGTACGAGCTCAGGAAAGTGGTTCACACAACTAATGCATGGTGATGTAAAACATACAAAATGAGTGTATATTCATTTTTCAGGCTCAAAATGTGAAACAGACTAACAAAGTTGTGAAATGTGTGCTAAAATGCATGAATGTGTTCAAAATGATCATTCCTTTGACTTTTAGGCTGCTGATGCTGAAATAAACCTGCTGCTCCTGACACATATATAATGTGCGTATGATATATATAATGTGCGTATAATGCTTCATATTCTCCCATCTTCAGATAGAAAGACATTTTGAAAGACTTTTTTTTTTATTAACATTTGTGTTGTGAATAAGGAAACATTCAAGGAATTCTTTCAACAGTCATACATTAAGTTCTAGGAACATACAAATACATGAGATTTTTATTATTGTTTAATCCAATTTCTTTTGACATGATCTTCATGATCTGCTGGTGTTACTCTGGCTAGATCTGGCGGATGTTGTTGCCGTGGGCATATAGGGCAGGCATAAACGCAGAGGGGTTCATAAACAGAGTCTTTTATTTAAACACAAACATTGAAAAACAAAGGAACCAAAACAAACTAAAACTATAACTCAGGGCAAAAATGCTCTTAGCAGCAGACACAGGAACTCTTCAAGCTAACATGGGGCACTTTAAGCAAACAAACACGATAAGAGCTTACACCAGGTTAGAGCCGGAACACAGGGACTAAGAGCTGACATGAAGCTGGGGCCAGAGATGGGGCCTAAGGCCTACTAGCAGCTAACCCTGCTAGCAGCTAACCCTACATCTACATTTGGCAGACGCGACTTACATTTTTATCTCATTATACATCTGAGCAGTTGGGGTTAAGGGCCTTGCCCACAGGGACAACTTGGTGGTGGTGAGACTTGAACCTGGGACCTTCCGAACCATAGTCCAATGCCTTAACCACTGAGCTACCCGCTAACCCTGCTAGCGGCTAAGCACTCATGTGGCTACACACATTTAAACAGACAAAGGAAGCTACAAACAAAGAACTAAACAAGAAGACCGACACTAGTTAAGCAGTGTCTTCCCCTGTGTAAGTACTGTTCTGTGTGTCCCTAAACACGAAACAGGACAGCTCCATGAATCCACTAACACCAGGAAGATACAGAAAACCAATACTAGAGCCTTCTTGAAAACAAAGTTTAAACAATATAACTAAAATATAAAACTCAAAGAACTTGAAACAAAACCAAAAAGGACTGCCCACCTGACAGTGATATATTTACAAAACAATCAAACAATGCTCGACCTAGTTTCCCAGAACAAACTGCTATTTATAGAATCTTTAATGAACTACCTCGGTTCAGGTGAGCACTCTCATCACCTGACCAAGGTGCCTTCTGGGAAACTGAGTTGATCAACAAAAACTACAAAACGGACAGACATACAAGCAGTGCCCTCTAGTGGTGGTCCCTTACACATGTTTTTGTTTTGAATGTTTAAATTGTTTAATACATTTGTCCTTTAAGTGATAAGTTTTTTGACCCTTGTGCAAAGCAGGCGAATTCTTCATATTGGTCAATCATAATGATGATTATAACAGATAAATTTTTGTTTTAAATCAAATTAAAATTTGATTTGTCATATACACAATATGATATTCAGAGAAAAGCTTTTACAACTGGACATGACCTAACCATTAAAAAAGGAAAATAAAGTATTCAAACAAAGAATATGACTATGATAATAAAGAATTGAGTATGAAAAATAATATATTCAAATATATATGAAATGATATAAATACAGAAAACAACTTTGTTGTTTATACTTTACAGTTTGATATGTGTTGACATACTTAAACAGTGTGCAACAATGTCAAAAATAGCATCATAAAAATTGTCATTCATCAAATGCTCAAATGTATCAGTTTGTGTCCCCCTTTCTCGCCTTTGCTGTTGATACGCATGCATTTCTTAAGGTAATGCTATATTAAATTCCCAGAAAGTGTGACAAGCTTATGTTGATTAAGTCCCTGCCATTTGTCCACACAGCCTGTCGGTACTACTGATTGGATAATCTAGGATAAAAATGGATAATGCAGTTGTGCACTGCCTCTTCCTACAACCCGGAGACGCCAGAGAAAAGTGGGGGAAAAAAGATTTTAGGGGCCAGGACATGAATGAGACCTTTTTGACTACCTCCTGGGGTTTCAAAAAGTCCTGTCTGGGGATTGCTACACCCAGCATCCCAGCAATGGGCGTGCCTTTTTATCTGGGTTTAGGCATTCAAATGCTTTCACATGTGGGCTTTTTATTTGGGACCAAGTTCAAGTAGGCTTTTATTGTCATTTCAACCATATACAGTACAGTTTAGTACACAGTAAACAACGTTCCTCCAGGACCAAGGTCCTATATACAAAACTAATTCACAACATAAGTGAATAAAAACTAACTAGCAACTAAGAAACCTAAGGAGCTAACTAGCTGAGACAAGATTGACATTTTTAAGTTAACTTTCTATACAAAAGAGACAACATAAGGTGCTCATGCAAATGTGCAAACTAGAGTGACAAGGTGACAGAATGACACATTTCAATACTTCGTGGCGATTATGTAATGAGGTAATGAGTTGAGGTAGTGGGAGGAGAAACAGTAAACAGGACGCATTCGTTTGAAGTAACAGCAAAGATCAGTAGTTAGCACATTAGTTTTGTGCAAATAACAAGTAATGGATATTGTGTTAAAGAGCAATTACAGGTTGGTGTGAACAATTTTGACATGGTCAAGGAGCTGCTGTTGAGGGACCAGGTGAGGTTCTCCTCCAGATGGTCAATCTCCACAGAGGGGCCATTGATGTTCAGCCGAGTGGTCGCTCCATGTCCTCCTTAAGTCAACAACCATCTCTTTTGTTTTAGCACCTTTCAGATACAGGTTGTTATACCTACACCAGTCCATTAGCCTCTGTACTTCCTCTCTTTACGCTGACTTCTTGTTCTTGCTGATGAGACCCACCATGGTCGTGTCATCAGCAAACTTGATGTTGTTGGAACTTTGTGTTGCTACACGGTCGTAAGTCTGCAGTAAGAACAGGAGTGTACTGAGCCACAATACTCAATACTCAGTGTTGTGGGAGGTGCAGTTCCCGATCTGCGAGTGTGTGAGTGCAACAGTACAGTGGTCATTGAGACAGGACACAGAAAATTTCTTTGGAATGGGGATGATGGTGGTAGACCTGAAGTACGTGGGAACTATGGCACAATCCTAGCTCAGAGAGATGTTGAAGATGTCGGTGAGAATTCTTTGATGACATTTTTTCCTAGAATTAAGACAAGACGATGATGAGACGTCACGGATATCATTGAACATTGACAGTGACAAAATCAGCATGCAATATTGTTTGGCCGAAAAAAGACGAGACTAAATTGTGGTTTAAAAAAAAACCTAATAAAACATCTGTCTTTATTTAAATCAAACTTCACTCAAATACACACACAAATTGTGTGTACGAAGAGTTTGTATGTGTGTCTGCACGCGCACGCACGCATTTCATTTGTAGTTGTTTGAGCAGTTAGTAATATAGACCAAAAGTTTGGACACACCTTCTCATTCAAAGAGTTTGAATTTGTATTATGGTAAGAAAAAAGCAGCTAAGTAAAGAAAAACGAGTGGCCATCATTACTTTAAGAAATGAAGGTCAGTCAGTCCAAAAAATTGGGAAAACTTTGAAAGTGTCCCCAAGTGCAGTCACGGAAACCATCAAGCGCTACAAAGAAACTGGCTGACATGCGGACCGCCCCAGGAAAGGAAGACCAAGAGTCACCTCTGCTGTGGAGGATAAGTTCATCCGAGTCACCAGCCTCAGAAATCGCAGGTTAACAGCAGCTCAGATCAGAGAGCAGGTCAATGGAACACAGAGTTCTAGAAGCAGACACGTCTCTAGAACAACTGTTAAGAGGAGACTGTGTGAATCACGCCTTCATGGTAGAAGATCTGCTAGGAAACCACTGCTAAGGACAGGCAACAAGCAGAAGAGACATGTTTGGGCTAAAGAACACAATAAAGAACACAATAAAAAAAACACTTTGACTGAGAAGGTGTGTCCAAACTTTTGGTCTGTACTGTATGTATGTGTGACTGTTCCATATATGTGTATGCCAGTGTTTCATGTGTGTGCATGAGTGATGTTTGATTTAGCCGATGGCAAAATCATTATGCAACAAACATGAAAAATCTGAACCAGAGCTATTGACATTTACTGTACAATAATGAGTAAAACAAAAAAAACATTAGTAGTTTAATGTTGTTTAGACAGACGATCAAGTTAACTAGCTGACAATTTTATTTGTACAAACAATTATCTGTTATATAGCCTATCTGTGTTTGTATCTGTTTATTGGTATTTAAAAAAATACATTCAAAGACATCAAACTTAAAATATAGAAATAACTGGAAAAATAGACTTTCAGAATAAAACATTCCAATAATGCAAAAGACTCTCTAAAAATGCTGTGGTTGTTTCTGTAAACACATTGTTGGGTTGTTTATGCTGAGTAAAACTTCTGGGTTATTTTGATCCACTAGTTTATTCTTTATTCCCTTTATTTCTCCAAACGGCAGCCTGCAAAATGTTCGAAATATTATTGTTATTGTGTCACAAGTGTAGTTTTAAGAGTTGTTTAGGCGAGAATGCGTGTGTGTACAGCTCAAAACATCCAACAGTTTGTTCTATCCAACAGAGTCTATTTAGAAAAAAATGCCTCAACGATTTCAGAGATTTGAGCTTCAGGAAATCTACAGGTGCTCTCGCATAACAACGTCCTAGATCATCTCGGAAAGAATTTCTAAACGTTTTCTAAATGTGGGTTATTGTTGTTTACTTATATCTGTTAATTTAATTTAAATTGTTTGGGCTCTGGATTTTGATTTGGCATCATGATTCTCCTCTTGAACTTCCTACGTAGTCTAATCAGCGCTCAGCCGCATGCATAAAATTAAAGAATGCATCCGGGGAAAACAGCAAGGAGATTGACTCTATTAATTAATTAATAAATGAGTGATTTCTTTGGTTTTGGCTGTAGTGATGAAGGTGATTATGTCATCTCGTCGTCTCTGCAGCAATGCATGCGCCAATAATTCACGTTTCATACGAATTACATCATTTAAAATTGGTTTTTCATTACTTATATAAAAGCAGACATTTTGCTTTCTATACGTTCTATATATTTTTCACATCAGTGAGGCAAGTATACACGCAGTTCTTTTTAGCCCACATTTAATCAATAATATTTTTTTAATGTTTTATTGTCCTTGTTTTTAATGTTATTTTGAAGTAAATTAATCAGTAGTGGCTAAAACAGTAAAATAAATAGTTTCATGGTTTAAAAAAATTAAGAAGGGGAATGTTTGATTTCATGTGGGCATTATAAGATTTGTATTGAAAAAAAATATATTTGTAACATGTTATTTCTATGCATAACACCGGCCCAACAATTTCTGAAACTGCCTCTGGCTGTGATGTCTCGGTAATGGTGAAAACAGCTGAGGTATTTTATTTTGCGTATTTCTACCTGATATCCTTTGGTATAATACGCTTATAGTATAATATATCGCGGTTGTGTGACGCATCCTGTACTTTGTGTTTCAGACTCTTTGTTAGAGGTTGATGTTTGTTTTAAAGGTTTTTTTGTCTTTGAACTACACAAAGCAGTGTCTATCTACCTGGAAGTTTCTCTAGCATACTGTATCAGATTAATGGACATGAGCCCTCATCTATTACATTTTTGAGGACAACAGTTTTTTTAGCACACAGTTAATCAATAATATTTTTTAAATATTAATATTTTAGTTTTATTGTTTTTTTTTATGTTATTTTGAAGTAATTGAAACAGTAATAGCTAAAATAGTAAAATAAATATGTCATGAACTGGGGGTAGTTCTGGCTGTTTTGACGCCAAGGGCTTAGAATAAGGCGGGCATAGGCGCAGAGGGTTGTTTTAACCAAAAAGTATTTTAATAGCTAAATCAAACAAGACAAAACCAGAAAATAACTTAATCACAAAAACACAAACAAAAAACACAGTCTCTTAAAACAAAACACATAGGCTCTATTAAAACAAACAGACAGGGATGACACAAAACACACATGCTCCTCCAAGCATGACACACTCGGGCCCCTATGGACGAAACCGCGCACACTCGCGCCCCTATGGGCAAAACCGCGCACACTCGCGCTCCTGTGAGCGGCAACACACACTCGAAAGCTTACCCGGGCTTAGAGCAGGCACCAATGGAGAACCCACACGCAGACTACAACACACACGCGCAGGTAGACACACACTCACACGCAGGCAAAGACCCTCTCAAAAGCAGGCTGAGCCACACTCACGCTGGCTGAGGCACCCTCACACACTGACTGAAACACACGCATCTGCAGGCTGAGACACACTCACTTACAGGCTGAAACACACTTACTTGCAGGCTGAGACACACAAGGGCTTAGAACACACAAACTATTTTCAAATCATATGGAGCCTTCAAAACATAAAACCAAACTCAACCAAAATAAAAACCAAAATAAAAACCAAAACACAATGCCCTCTTAACGTACTTAATGCTCATCTCAGTTTCCCAGAACAACCAGCTATTTATAACTACTCTAATGAGCAACCTCGGTTCAGGTGAGCTCACTCACCACCTGACCGAGGTGCCTTCTGGGAAACTGAGTCTACAAACAGAACTACAAAAAACTAAAAAAACACACATGTTCACAGTGCCCTCTAGGGGCAGTCCCTTACAAAATAGTATCATGGTTTAAAAAAAAAAAAAAAAGTTCAAATATTAAGAAGGGGAATGTTTGATGTCAAGTGGGCATTATAAGATTTGTATTGAAAACTTCTCATTAAAAAGTGTCAGGTGTAGTTATGTGGGTTATATAGTTTTATTATATTGTTTTTTCACATTGATCTAACAAACTTTTTTGCACACCCAGAGTCTGTTTTCTGAAAGGCTAGATATAAAGGTATACATTTATTTTGCTTAAATTCAGTGCAACTAAGAAACTCCTATATTTCCTATATCTCCTGTTCTTTTCTTTTCAACAATATTTTTATTGATTTTAAACAGGGATATAACAGGGTAAACATGTAACGTTTTAATACACATTTTATAGCTCCCTTATATTCCTATACCACCCACCCCATCCCTCCCTGACTCCAAGTATTATTGTAAGTAGTACATGTGTAGGAAAGAAAGACTACACCCTAAAAAACACTGCTGGGTAAATATTGGACCAACTACATGCTGGGTTAATTTAACCCAGCAACATGGGTTATTTGTTTAACCCGGCAAGAGGGGTAAAATATTCAATCCAAATGCTAGGTCATATGTAACTATAATGCTGGGTTAATTCTACCACATAAATTGGTCCAATGTTCTACCCAGAACTATTCTCCTCTACTCATTCTAATAACTGCAATGTTGGGTTAATTCTACCTCACGAATAGATTATTATTATTTTTATGGTTTACATGTCCATGGGTAAAATAGTTTAAACAGTTAAATTCAGTTAACTGGCCTATTACAAAAAAAAAGAAAAATCAGAAAAAATATTTATTTTCCAAAAGCACAAGACAAAATAATACAAAACAAGTTCAACAGCGACATCGTTACAAAACTATTACTGAGAAGCACTAATGCCTGAGGGCAGTGCTGGTTATTATCTCCTAACATCAGGATGTAGGGGTACAGCCTCGACACTTCAGTCTGCTGGGGATATTCCACGGTGTTGGTTCCACCTTAAAAAGAAAGAAATGAAAAGTTTATGGAAAAATCGAGCGGGTTGGCTAGTATGCATATTTGTAAGAGGATTAGTGTTTTGTAACACCCCAGCTTTTTATTGTCTCAAGCACTGACATTAATAAAGTTCTAATGTTAATGTGGTTGCTAACGCTAGCAACCTAGTTAAATGCTAGCGTCATGCTGGCACTACAGTTAAGAGTTTAGCTTTCATTCATCACTTCACCGTCTTCATACGCCGTGCAAGCATTCTCCAAAGAAAGTTAAAAGCTTAGACATTTTTACAGTTTCTTTCATACACAGGTTCTTTGGTTTGGCTAGCCAACGTCAGATAAACTAGCATGCTATAGAATAGACCAGGCTGAACGTTTGAGCGTACCGTTAACACGGTAATAAATATTACATACAGTGAACAAATTCAGTCATAGGTGAGTGAAAGTGTGTATACAGACCTTGTATTTAACGTTTACATTTCCTCTTAAATGCTCATCAGCGGCTCCAAAAAAAAAAAAAAAAGGACACAAAGCTGACACAGCCACTGAATTTGTGATTTCAGCTGTCACTAGCTAACCCAACTCCAACCCAGCAAGCTGGGTTAAACTAAAAGTACCCAATTCACTGTAAATAACCCAGCAAAATTACCCAACAGAGGTAACCCAGTGTTTGGGTAGTAAAAATAACCCAGCATTTTTTAGTGTGTAGACACCAGGCATATTTAAAACAAAAGAAAAGAAAAGGAGAGAACCGAAAAAAAAATTTTTTGGTTCAGAGTGCAAAAAATAAAATATATAATAATAAAAAATAATTAAATAGGAAAAGAATCTAACTATACATGTATATGAAAAAAGCGAAGGAAGGGCCCCCCACACCTGTTGAAATTTCAAGTCCAAATGGCAGATTGAGTAGTGAATCTTCTCCAGGGATAAACAGGACATATCTCTGAGCCACTGGGCGCGAGTAGGTGAGGTGGTATCCTTCCACTTAAATAAAAGAGAACACCACACCCGGAGTGTCACAAAAGACAACAAACGCTGTTTAGCTGGAGTTAGACACTTATCTTCCTCTCCAGTAATACCAAAAAGAGCAATCATATGGTCTGGTTCAAGATTGCATTTCAATATGTACGACAGGATTTTAAAGACATCCCTCCAGAATTTTTCAAAATGGGCACGTCCAGTACATATGAATAAGAGACGCCTCTCCACTCCATTTATTACAACAAGGATCAACGTCTGGGTAGAAACGGGAAAACTTAAGTTTGGAGAAATGAGTGTACAACCTTAAACAGTAATAATGAGTGGCGGACGCATAAGGAGGTTGAGTTGACAAGCTTGAGAATTGAATTCCAAGTATCATTTGACAGCGTTAAATTAGGCCATTCTCCCAAACAGTTTTGACTTTACAACAAGGGCATTAAGTTTTGCAAAGATCTGTTTGCTATTCCTGAAACACTGAATCATGTAAAGAAGGTTGGAAGAGAAAAGCCCAGAAGACCACTGTGCTTTCTGAACGGAGTCCATACTCTCAAGGTATGCCTAGTAACTGAATTATTGATTGATTTAATTGAGGGGATGGGGAGTACAGATCCAAGGAGTGCAGAGACAGAGAGGTCTTTGACAGAGTTTATTTCCATTTTTAGGTTGGTTATGAAAATATGCCCAAAAGTTGACTCATCGAATGTTTGCTCAGTAGTAAAAACGAAAATTAGGTAGAACCATGCCACCGTCTCTTTTAGATCTTTGAAGTAGGGACGTGTTCAATCGAGATGTTTACCTTTCCAAAGGTAAGATGATATAATTGAATCTAAAGCAAAAATATTAAATTTTTGGGAATAAAAACAGGTACAGACTGAAACAGATGTAAAAATTTAGGAAGAATACTAATTTTAATGGCATTAATGTGGCCCACCAGGGACATGGATAGTGGTGAACATTGCCCCAAGTCCTTTTTTGTTTGGTTCAACAACCTAATAAAATTTTTCTTTAAAAAAGGTGTTTATGTTTCCTTGTAATTGTAATACCAAGACAGGTAATTTTTCACTATTAATTATTGATTAATAGTGAAAATTTTATTTTTCACCATCTTGAAAGGGAGGCGTTGCATTCCTGTTGTTAATGCTGTATTATTTAGCAAAAAAAGTTCACTTTTGTGCAAATTCAATTTATATCCTGAAAAATAGCTAAATTCACTGAGCAATGACAGCAAAGGTGGCAGGGAGGAAATTGGATTTGATATAAAAAGTAGAAGAGCATCTGCATAAAGGGAAACTTTATGTTCCTTTCCCTGCCTCCAAATCCCAGATACCTCCCTACAACTACGGAATGCGATTGCTAGTGTCGCAATGGCAAGGTTAAAGACTAATGGGCTAAGAGGACACTCCTGACGAGTTTCCCCTGAAGGCTGAATGGTTAAGACTGTTGAGCATTTGTCAGAACTGAGGTAATAGGGGTTGAATATAATAATTTCCCCCAAGTGATAAAACTTGGACCAAAATTAAATTTTTCAAAAGTCTTAAATAAATACTCCCATTCCATACAGTCAAAAGCCTTTTCAGCATCCAGAGAAAGGATACATTCAGGGATCCCCTCTGATGGTGTGAACAAGATGTCCATAAGGCATCGAATGTTGAAGTAAAAGTGGCGATTTTTGACAAATCCAATCCGGTCCGGTCCTCAGATATAATTGAGGGTATAACATTCTCTAATCTACGAGCTAAGATTTTAGCAAGGATTTTAACATCCACATTAAGAAGAGAATTTTTTTTTTGCTATACGCCTCATTAAATGAAGCAGCCAGCTTACCTTGCATAAAAGATTCAGATAGAACCAAAGCTAGTTGTGGTGCAAAGTATGAGGAGAATGATTTTAAAAACTCTGCAGGGAACCCGTCAGGACCCGGATTGCAATGATGAGATAGCTGAGATTATTTCCTATGGGCTCTTCCAATCTTAATCTAGAAACAGAAGATAGTGTTGGGATATCTAAGTACAGATATCTGAACACAGGAAAGTGGTTCTCTCACACAACTAAGGCATGGTCATGTGAAACACACAAAATGAGTTTATATGCACTTCTTATGATCATTCCTTTCACTTTTATGCGTCTCATCATGAGAGAAAGCGTCTGCCGTGTTCTTAGCGCTGTACGAGCTCAGGAAAGCTGTTTTCTCACACAACTAATGATTAATAATGATAAATGTACAAAATGAGTTTATATGCAGTTTTTATGCTCAAAACGTGAAAAAGAATACCAAAAAAATTGTTATTCATGATGTTTGCCAGAATTAATGAAAGTGTTGCAAATGATCATTCCTTTCACTTTTATGCTTCTCCTGTTGAGATAAAGCGTTTGCCATGTTCTTAGCGCTGTTCAAACTCAGGAAAATGGTTCTCACACAACTAAGACATGGTCATGTGAAATACACAATGAGTTCATATGCACTTTTTATGCTCAAAATGTGAAAAAGACTAACAAAAAAGTAGTTATTCAACATTTATGCCAGAATGCATGAAAGTGTAGGAAATCGTCTCTTTCACTTTTATGCTTCTCACGCTGAGATAAAGCGTTTGCCGTTATCTTAGCACTGTACGAGCTCAGGAAAGCTGTTGTCTCTCAACTAATGCATGGTCATGTAAAACATGCGAAACATTCATATTCAGTTTTCATACTCAAACGGGGAAAAGGAAAACGTTGTTATTCAACATGTATGCCAGAATTCATAAATGTTTTGGAAATTTTTTCTTTTCACTTTTCATATTCACAAACCTTACTTGTGAAAGCTGATTCACACCATTATTTTTTTAAATACAGTTTAAAAGGAAGCAATGTTAAAATGAATGACGAAGTTGCTAAATTAATCAATCATGTTAATAAACGTGAATTTGTTTCAATTTTAATTAAAATTTTATTTGTCAAATACACAAAATCATACACAACATGATGTTCAGAGGAATGCTTTGACAGCCATGCATGATCCAGTCATATAAAAAAAAGAAAAAAAAAAAGAAAGAGTATTCAAACAAAGAATATGACTATACCAATAAATTAGAGTATGGAATAAGAAAACATGCAACTAAAAATGAAATAAATATATAAATACAGAAAACAGCTTTTTGTTTATATGACCCAGGCATAAAAAAGAGAGTATTCAAACAAAGAATATGACTATACTAATAAATTAATAGAGTATGAATAAGAAACTAAATATGAAATAAGAAAATTAAAAAAACATAAATACAGAAACAGCTTTTTGTTTATAGTTTATAGAATAAAATAATGTGGATACATTCAGTAAGCAATGAGGAGGGACAGAAGAGAGGCAGCAAATACATGGGGAAATGGTGGTGTATCGACGTACACTTCCCCCAATGCAGGTCGGAGGCCTGAGTACTTCTTATGGCGGGTCAACCTAGAAATGACACGGTGTGAGGTAATGTTTCTGTAGTGGAGAGACATAGCTGACTGGATCCCAGCATCCCAGCAATGGGTGTGTCACAATGTCTAGGTGTAGGTTTTTACATGCGGGTGAACACAAAGCATAGGGCTTTAGCTTGTTGTTCACTTTATAATGTTCAAAAGCCAGGCTAACTGAGCCAAGTTCAAGTAGGCTTTTATTTTCATTTCAAGCATATACAGTTTAGTACACAGTACTAGACATGAAACAACGTTCCTCTAAGAGCAAGGTCCTACATACAACATAAATTAACATCATGTGTAGGAGCCAATTTAGTCTCCCAATAATTTGGATTATAACAGTTTGCTTAGTGTGTTAATTTGCATGTAATAACTTAAAGTATAACTTCTTTAGATTTTTTCCATATGTAAATGTGTGTATTTGTGTATTTATCTGCTACGCACTTGTCATGTGAGAGAGAGGTGGCGCAGGCAGAAAACAAAGGAGAAAATTTTCTTACCGTCTTGTGTTTTTGTGTGGAAAACGTGTTTAAATGTTTCAGGAAACACGAGTTTAGGGTTTTACAAGTGTAATATGATAGAATACAGGAACCAACTGGAGTTTGACATTTTGTTGTATTAAATTGCATTTGTTTAACAACTTTTTGATTGGCTTCTGTGGTGAGTAAGAACCCATTTTCCTGCCACTCTTAAGTTAATTCCTGACTTTGAGTCTACATCATGAATGAACAAAAACTAACAAGGTCCTACATACAACATAAGGGTCACCCAGGAATGAAAAGCACACAGACCAGGCTGAAGGGCAGTATGAAGAGTGTGAATGCAGAATGGTGAACGTTCCGTAGTAGGCCTCAGTATGTTTGTTGAAATTAATGATTTACTCATGACACGTTGTCAAGCAGTTAGGGTCATAGGGTCTGAGCTATCTGAACCACCCAAACTACCTTTCCCAGTGTTTCACAAACAGGTGGACTAATTCTCAGGTATTCTCAAAGAGGTAGGGCCAAAATCTTCCACCCTCAGCCCCACAAAGAACCTAGGAAGATCAATCTGCTCACTGTAGGCCCCAATTTGGCCACCCTCTACACATGTTCTCAGAGCAAGAGCCCTTAGGCCCAGAGCCTCACCCAGGACAATGGGTCTGAAAGCTCCCCAAAGAACTTCCTGCTGAAGGTGGATGCCAAGAAGTACATTGAGCCATATAAGATACAACTAGCATTCATTTCGGTTGCTTACCACGATCATTCTCTGGTCAATGAAGATAAACCCCACCTCAAGTTTCCTCAAGACAGTCCTGTGCAGCCCTCTGGAGGGTACATTGAACACTCGTGAGTCTCAGGCTAGCGCATACCATACAACGGTCTGGAAGTCCAACAAGAAGTTCCCTCAGAAGATGAAAACCTAGAAGTTGGCCCTGCAGCTTTTTTTTTAAAAAAAGAAGAAATGTATTTGAAAGGAATGATGAGCCCAAGCATCTGCGCTATAGGCACCCGGATGTACCGCACAACCCGAGTGACTTTTGAGCATGCTGAGACCCCTAAAACCCACTGGACACTAAATGCCACTAAATATGGTTTAAGTTTAAGTCATCGTCGAGGTTGGACATCTCTTTTTATGTGCCATTGCTAGGGATTGCTTGGTGATGACTGTAATGGCGTCCGGTCTTCATTTGTGTAGGAGGCATAGGCTGTGTATAGGATGTGTACTGTGTGTAAGGCGTGTGTGTAGGATGTGGATTGTATGTGTAGGATAAAAAGTTTGTGTGTGTGTGTGTTCGTTTATAGTGTTTGTGTGCATGTGTGTGAGTATGTGTATGTGTGTATTATGTGTAGTATGTGTGTTTGTGGATGTCGTGTGTGTGCGGTGTGTTTAGGATATTTATGTAAAGTTTGTGTATTCTGCGAGTGTCTTTAGGTAATTACAGCATAATTTGTGGAGTCTTGTCTGTGCAGTGTATCGGTGTTGGATTGTTTTTTAAGATGTATGTGTCTGGGCCTCCGAGTGGCGCAGTGGTTAAAGCGCTATCATCTGGAGATCGCTAGTTCGAATCTCGGGTGGTGCTGTAACCTCTTGCAGCCGGAGGTCTAGAGAGCGCTGATTGGCCGAGCTCTCTCAGAGGGGAGGGATGAGAGGTACATAGTGCTCCGACATTAATCACGGCTCTGCAGGGGCGTCTGTGAGCTCGCGCAGCAGAGGGAGCGGATAGCGCTGTCCTCAGACTGTGTTACGCCGCCCCCAACGGTGCGCGAGCGAGCAGTTCGAAAAGATGCGGTCGGCTGGCGTCACGTGGTTCGGAGGAAACACGCGATAGTCTTCGGCCCTCCCGGCTGAGTGGTAGCAGTAGCCTTAATGTGGGAGCCCCCTAGTGACGGGGAGGAATTGGACACGACTAAATTAGGGAGAAAATCATGGAAAAAATCCCCCCCCCAAAAAAAAGATGTGTGTCATGTGTGTGTGTGTGTTCAGAGAAGGCCGAATGGCTGTCTGATGGTGTGTGCTCAACACCTATGCTAGGTGTTGAGCGTTCCATAGTAGGCCGCGGTACATTTGTGAAAATGGGTGGGTTACTCGTGCCATCTTGTCAAGCAGATAGAATCATAGGGTCTGAGCTATCTCATCCACCTGTAGCACTGCCACCTAAGGGGCAATTGTATAGAGGGGTAAGTAAGCCGGTTTAATAGGAAAGAAGCTGCAGCACCTTATTCAATGTGCCCCTTCGGTTTATTTGCCTGTATGTATTGAATGTGTATTGGTTCCCGCTCCTACTCTCGCGAGACTTCTTTGGCGGTCGGCACGGTAAGAAGGTGATGCACGTGGTTAAAGCCGGCTCGGGAAAGCATGCAGAGGAGAGAGAGTTATGGAGATACAGCGCGCCGAATATATTATTTACATGGAGTTGCACACGAAACTGACGAAGGCTGTTCCTTGCGGCTTTGTCTTACCATCAGCATTAACACCGACTGGACTGCTTCAACTCGGTACTCCCACTCCGAAATCGGCCTCCCGGTTGTTTACCATAATTTCCGGTGAGACTGATCCATCTCCCTCATACACTCACATTTTACACATTCTCCCACTTATCGGTTTTCATTGTATACATTTTGTAAATATTGTTTTATTTATTGGTTTTGTTGGTTGGTGCACCTTTTTTGTTTCATTATTGTATAATACACGTTTTAATTGGTCTTGGGTTATTCTTGTTAACTGGTTTTTAAGGCAAGCCGACATGAAGACAAAGATCTCTCTTTGTGTAGCATCAGGTAAGGGCAAACTATCTGTGCGTTACATAGTGGTGGCCCATACGGGGATCTTTTTTTGTGTGTCGCGTGTGTTTTGATACTAATGAGCAGGATAAAAGTCGATGCTAGTTTGGTAAACATGGCTGACGCAAGCAGGCTAAAATATGTACCGGCTAATAAGGCTAGAGAGAGTTATGGTTGGAGCATTATGTCAAAATGTCAAAATTTTGATTGCTGTTTGATTGCTTATAGGTCAAACGTCATCAAGTTGTTTCTTTATAGTTTTCACAAGTTTAAGTAATTAAGAATGTTGTTGTCTTTTTTTTCCTGTGAGAGTAAAATGTTTAAGTCAATAAGAAAAGTTTTTTGTCTCCTTTCCCCTCCTGAAAGTAAAATGATTTTCTTTCCACCGGGGGTATCCAAAACGTCAAATTTAGATTTAATGGTGATAGGTCAAAGGGTGTTAAGGGGTGTAGTTGTTTCTTAATAGTTTTCATGAGTTTAGGTCATTAAGGAAGTTTGGTGTCTCCTTTCCCACGAAAGTAAGTGTATTCTATAATCTATCCTCCGGGGTATCCAAAACGTCAAATTTAGATTTAATGGTGATAGGTCAAACGGGGTTGTATAGTTTTTTACATGTTTAAGTCATTAATAAAGTTGTGTCTTTTTTTTTCCCATGAAAGTAAAATGATTCTTTCCACCGGGGGTATCCAAAACGTCAAATGTTGATTGATTGCTGATAGGTCAAAGGGTGTTAAGGGTAGTTGTCTCTAATTTGTTTTGCACGTATTTAAGTCATTAGGAAAGTAAAAGGTGTTTTAGGTCTTTCCTCCTGGTGTATCCAAAACGTTAAATGTTGATTGATTGCTGATAGATCAAAGGGGGTGGGGGTGTTATGGAACAGTTGTCTCTTAATAGTTTTCACGAGTTTGAAGTTGTATCCAAAACGTCAACCTAATTTTGACGGCTCAAGTCATTAAGGGTGTTTACAACCACCCGTGCCTTCTAAAAGTCTTTTTGACCAATCAGATTAAAGTAACTGATACCGCGTAACACAGTTTCCATCCAAATATGGCGGCTCAGGGTAAGGAATAATGTTGATTTTAAAGTGTTCAACTATGGCTGCTTGTCCAGATGCACGGAAAAAGTCTAAGGCTACTTTGACAAGAATTCAAACATTTTCAGAGCATGAAAAGATTCAGTATTGGGGATTGACGAATGGATGTACCACCGGCTTCATTTTCAACAAAGAAAAAGAAGACGTTATGCTGTTTAAGTTATCGGAACCAGGACACATACATTGGAGTAAAGCTACAGAGAGAATAACTTTTGATCAGATTAATTGGAAAAAGTTCCGTAAATGGTGTAAGGACCTTGAATATTACATTGTGCTGGATGTGTTTTCACCAGAGGCTTTCAAACATAAATGGACAAGCAAGTCATCTCCGCAGGACACGTATCACATGAGACTAACAAATTTTGCTAAGAATGAGGTTTCGCTGCACTGCTACATCGTGTTTTTTGGTGATGACTGGTTAGAATTGAACAAGCATAGCGGTTGTGTGAGGTATGATCGAACTAGCTGGGAAGAGCTTTGATGCTACTTTAAACAAATTGATGACACTTATTTCTACAGTTGGAAAGAAACAAAGAAACATCTGAAATAAAGCTAAGACTGGCTGATCTCTTCTGATCACCTCTCCTTCCCACGAAACAACGCGCCGCCTCCAAAACACACATACACACAGTATACACATACTATGGACCTATATCGCTATACCTATATCCAACCTATATCGCTGTAAAGGAAGACTTACCAGCTTGTTAAAGAGCATCAGCTTTTTGAGCACCAGCAAAACAGTATGGCTTGCGAATGCAGCCCCAATTTTTACAACTCTCTTGCTACCGAAGCAACCTGCTCAGGATTTGAAGAAGATGAAAGCACCGGCAAAAGACTAGGAAAAAGAAATCTCACCTATCTGCCATCCAATGATGAACATGATGGCTGTCTGTCCACCTGTTATTGATCAGGATCTGAAAGACAACTGCCATGGATGTGCAATTGATCACCCGAGTCAACTCCAGCACGCGTGTTTATTCGATCCTGACAACAAAATTATCTGCACATGAACGCCTTCAGATTGCTGAAAAAACTGTTTAAACCATGGATGAAATACACTTTAGCAAGAGCTCTAAAATTGTGTGGAATCAAACACATGCCATCCCTGGAAAAAATTCAAGGCATCGCTAAAGCTGCTGTGTGCGATTGGCGAGATGAGGTTAATATCAAATCTGTTGTGAACGAGGTGAAAGAGAAAGCAAAAGAAATCTGTGGTGAACAAGTCTTTGAAGAAGTCCCACGCATGGGAAACCGCAAAACGTGCTACATCAATGCTGACAGCAAGAAAAGCCTGAAGACTGAACTGACACCATGCTTTAAAAAAAATGCTTTGGTTATCCTTTTGACTGCAAAACTAGTTATATATTATGCATCTTAACCTATGTAACCGATGTGTGTTTCTAAATTACGGGAAAAAAAGTTTGTTTTTTAATAATTTTAAAAACTGTTTGAATCATTATAATCTGATTGAATATTTAATGTATAAAATGTAAACCTTACTTGCATTATACGTTACCTGAGAATAAATGCATAGTCTACACGGATGTTAGGTCATTCTTGTCCTGATACTGCAAAATGACTGAGTGTTTGTTGAAGAATGTATATTATACACCGTCAGACCCAGGGTCGTATGGCGGTGTTGAAAGTTTGCAAAGAGCTATCATTGAGAAAATAGGTAAAAGAGTTAATGATTCTGAGATAAAAAACTGGTTAGCAGAGCAGGATGCATACACTCTACATAAACCGGTATATACAAAGTTTTAAAAAAAACAAGGTTTTTGTAAAAAACAAACATCGATGAACAATGGCAAGCTGATTTAGTTGAAATGAGCAACTTGTCAAGTAGTAATGACAATGCAAAGTTTATGATAACGTGTATAGATATTTTATCCAAGTATGCCTGGGTGCGGGTGCTGCAAAACAAGTCCGGAACCGAGGTCACTAAAGCTTTTGACTCTATTCTGAAGCAAGGAAGAATACCCAAAAAACTACAAACCGATCAAGGGAAGGAGTTTTTCAACACACAGTTTCAAACCTTAATGAAAAAACACAACATTACACACTTTGCCACTGGTACAGGGCAAAAGGCTTCGGTGTGTGAAAGATTCAACAGAACCCTAAAGACTAGGATGTGGAGATATTTCACAGCTTTTAACACGAAAAAATACACTGATGTAGTACAAGATTTGGTTCATGCCTACAATAACAACCACCATTCCAGCATTAAAATGAAACCTACGGAGGTAAACGAAGCCAATTCTTTTAGCGTATTTAAAACCCTCTATGGACTATCAACACCGAAACTAAAGAAACTAAAATTTAAGTTCAAAGTTGGTGATACCGTTAGAATTTCTCGTTTAAAAAGACAGTTTGAAAAAGGTTATGAGCAAAACTTTACCGATGAATATTTGACAATTTCTGAACGGATTCCGAGAGATCCACCAGTATATAAACTATGTGATTATGATAATCAAGAAATTGAGCGCGCGTTTTATTAACCCGAGTTACAAAAGATTATCATCGGAAAAGCGTTCAAAATAAAGAAAATCTTATCCACCAAGATCCAAAACCGAAAAAAAAGTTTGTCTGGTGAAGTGGGTGGGGTGGCCTGATAAATTCAATTCCTGGGTTCCTGCCAAAGACATGGTTAACATGTCAGCTGAGCTCGAGCGGAATAGAAATCTATAACCATTTAACCATGGAGGAGAGCGGATATTCAACTACTATACTCAACTCATTTTAAAAATAATTATTAAAAATGATAAATAGGGGATATGCAGATCCGCAGGCCTATATTTCATACTACGCCGCGCAGGCGGGGACGGGGGATGCCCGGATTTTCCGGTGGTCCCACAATGTACGGCGCCGGCTTAAGGGGATTATTCAAGAGTCTTTTTAGAATGGCGGTTCCGTTCATCAAAAGAGGATTCTCTATTGCTAAACCTCATTTAAAAACAGCAGCCAAGGGTGTTGTTAATGACATAGTGAGCAACATTATGGCCAAGATGCAATCTCAGAATCAAGACGGATCGGGTCTTGCAATGATTGCACGTAAGCAATCTAAAAGACCTCCGGGGCAACGTCACATGATCCCTAATAAAAGGCGCAAGGTGACTAAAATCAAGACTAGTGTGAAAAAGAAGCAGAGGGGTAGCAAGATTCATCGAGTCTCTCACAAAAGGAAGCAGCTAAACATTTTTTAACATCATGGCTGACTTTGTACACTCTGTGGACAGACTGTGTAAGAACACAGTCTGTCCACAGAGTGTACAAAGTCAGAATTGGATATTTTCACACTACCTTATACCCAAACGAGTATTGAAAATTACACTTATGTTGAAATTCCTCCGCTCTCCGCACTGTCGGACAACGCGCCTTTAAAATTCTACATACCCGGAACCTCAGAATTTTATCTGGACATCAAAAACACCTTTTTACATCTGACCTGTAAAATATTTAATCCTGACAGCACCAACATAGCCGCCGATGCAAAGGTGGGGGTCGTTAATTACCCTATAGCGTCGCTTTTTTCACAAGTGGATGTCATGCTCGGAGACCAACTGATTTCTCAATCCAGCAGTACATACCCATACCGGGCCGCTTTTGAATGTCTTCTCAACTATGAAAAAGGTACATTGGAAACGCAATTTTCCTCCGGACTGTTCTACAAAGACACAGCGGGTCATATGGATGCCACTGATCCAGAAGGTCGCAACGAAGGTCTTAAACAAAGGGCCAAGTTCAGCACTGAAAGCAACACCTTTGACTTGATTGGACACATTCATTCAGATATATTTTTTCAGGAAAAACTTTTACTGAACGGCGTTGATTTAAGGGTTAAATTGGTTCGCAGTAAAGATGAATTTTATTTAATGAAGGAAGGAAATAATTTCATTCTGAAAATTATCAGCGCATCTCTTTTTGTGAAGAAAGTTTCCGTTTCTCCAGCGGTAAAACTCGGTCATGCACAAGCGCTACTTACCGCTACAGCAAATTACCCTTTCGAGAGAATTTGCATGAAGACCTTCAGTCTAGCCGCAGGGAGCCGCATTTGTTCACAAGAGAATCTTTTCCTTGGACCGTTACCTAAAACTATCATTTTTGGAATGGTAGACAATGATGCGTTTAGCCGATCTTATAATAAAAATCCTTTTAATTTTAAACATTATGACAGAATTTGTGGCGCTCTATGTTGATGGAACACAATACCCAGCAAAACCGTTTCAACCTGTCTTCCAGACGGGTAATGTGGTCCGTGAATTCCACTCCATTTTAGCGTCAGGAAAACAACTAAAGGATCATGCATTAGCAATCAATAGGTCGGAGTACACGAACAGATATACACTGTTTGCGTTCAACCTGAATCCTGATGATGATTGTGGGCAACATTTATCATTGATAAAGTCTGGGAATATGCGTTTGGAACTCAGATTCGGACAGGCCCTTCCGAGAACGGTAAATCTGATCATTTACGCCAGTTGACAGCATTTTGGAAATTAATAACCGAAGAAACGTGATGATTGATTACCAGTGAAGAAAGGGACACAAGAGAACTAACGGATGTTATGAGAAGTTGTCCTAAAATAGATAAAATATTTCACGGAGTGGTGGCCTGCGACGACCTACCTATGAATACGCTGACAGAGTTTCCGGCCATGTTCATAGCGAGACACATGCCGGGCGAACACTGGTTAGCTTTGTGCCTTAATGATGAGTCGACCGCAGAGTTTTTTGACTCGTACGGAAACCCACCAGACTATGAACTCTTTCCTCAATCGATTAATGATTTTCTGCAAAAGGACTGTAGCATTACAAAATATAATCCTGTACAAGTTCAAAACTTTACTTCAGTATGCTGCGGGCAACATTGTGTTTTTTTCCTATGTCACAGAGCTAAAGGTTATTCACTTAAATCATATGTCTATGTATAGCAAAGATTTAAACAGAAATGACAATTATGTTGTGTCTTTTGATAAAAAAAAAATGTACCCTAGAGTGAATAGAAATTGTTCAGTTACTTGTATACAATGTGTTAACTCTTTAGATTTGTCACGATTTCGTGTTTAGTTGTGTGTATTTTTTGATTAATCATGTTATGTATAATGTACCCTTAAGTAATCAAATAAAAACATTTTAGCTTACCATATGTTAATCCTCCGTGATTTAATGTGTAGTGGAACATAAATGAAAACGATTTACAAAATTTTTCAATTTAAACAGTTTATTAAAATAAATGATAAAATACAGCGGTCATAGTCTTTGTAAGTCAATTAAAAATCCACCCAGTTAGAACATTTAAGAGGGGTAGGTTTAAACATGGGTTTAGGGTTATATGTATCGTCGTCACTTAGGTGGTGAAGAAGATGGGGAAACAAAATGAGAAGCCGGTGATGGGTGGTACGAAGCTTTAGATCTTTTTATGTCAGATACTTTACGTCGGACATCTCCGTTAGGCACTGTCGAAAACGGTATGTTTAATTTAGCTATAGTGTGTAGTAACTCGTTCCACCCTAATGGTCTCCGTTCATCGGAAACTTTATAAGGGGCTGTGAGACTCCTAATTAAATCCACCATGTGAGATCCTTCAATAGTTTTTCCTTTAAAAACAAATTCACCGTCATCATTCCACAAAGCATCATTGCTGGACTGTAAAATTTTATCCATAATGTACGAAGCATTTTTCTTGCTCCTTGCAGAAATGTTAGAGAGCACTTCTTGCACAATTCCATCTTTTTGGGGCTGAGGAGCTTCGGTTGCTGTAGCTTCTGCTTTACTTTCCAGTAGGTTCGGTAGAGACAGGGTCAGCTGAGCGGTTTCCTGATCACCTACTTTAACCAAGTTAAAAAATTTCTGCAGGGCCGACGTGTAGAGCTTTGCCTTCTCATATTCGTTCAGGTCAGTCCGAGACAAAATGTGTCGGATTGCCTCGTCCAAGCTGTTTAACAGTTTTTCTTAGACTTTCATGTTCCGCTCTCATGTTTTTAAGTTTGTCAAGCTGACGTTTAGGAATTAAATACATTTCATGCGCTGTCTCCATGTTAACTGTTACGGGATGCAATTAAACTGGTTATAAAGGGAACAGGGATGCTCTTTTATCTGCAAAAAGTTTGATGATTTTTTTTTGCCTTTTCAACCCCCGGTATTGTTTTGTTGTCAGAGGTACGTTTCCTCGAAGAACGTTTAAAGCTAGTTCACATATACTTAATATGAGCTCGGTCGGTGCGTCACGTAAAATAACCTCTCTTTTTCGGGGATGAGACGAATATAAAGACTTTAACAACAGTAGGGATTTTTTCAAGCGAACCGACATTATCAATACTTCAAAGACTTTTTCTTAGGGACATAAACAGCTGGATTCTCCTGCAGAAACACTCCAGACCGGAGACGGAGTTCTTCTGGTGTTTGAGCTTTCAGGTCAACAAATAAATACCCGTAAGGTCTAGAAGTGGCTTCTTGAAAACATTCTAAAAAATACTTGCTGTTACCGGGGTACATTTGGCGTGCTAGTACGCTGATCTGTAACTTCTCTCGGGTTTTTGAAAAGAACCATGTAGTTGGTGTTCAGGTTGATCGTTCTACTTTTCTTGCCTTGAAAAAAAGATTCTGAACCAAATAAATAACCGACAGGTTGCGATGTGTGTATTTAGTAAAAGCCTTTTCTACTTCATCGTTTTTACTCGCAGATTCCATCAAGTCGTCGATTACCAATAAGTTTGTTTTGCTAGGGGGAAACAGTTCATCATCACCAAGGAATCCCTGATTCTCTGTAAGAAATTTTATATTTATTCTCCCCATCAATTCATCGTACAGAGGTTGCCAACATGTGTAACACCATATGTTTTCAGGAACTAACGACATTACGTCTTTACAGTTTTCCAACAACATTTTTATAAAATAAGACTTCCCACTATTACTGGGTCCGCACACAATACAGGAAAAAGGCACTAGCATCCTCGCATCAAAAGCAGAGACATTCATGTTCGATCAAGTTTAAAACACTACAAAAGCATAAATCAGGTATATATACACAATTATTTTGATCGAGTTTTAAAGCATAAATCAGATATATACATATATACACACAAGTATATATATAAAAAATAATAATAAATAAATTTTTTTTAAAAGTCTTAATAACCGTAAGGGAGAGTTGTAAAGTCAGCCAGTAAAACACGCTTATCGTACACAACCCTGACCCTTTTCAACTGTGACTTGTTTTTCAAATGAAATCCCTTTTTATCTTGCACAATTTGATTTTGCGCGGTTATAAGCTGACTAGTTTGATTCTGATTTTTTACATGAGTATCCACCAGGTCTGTCAGTGATTTTAAATTGACTACTTCGGAATTGCTGTAATTTAAAGTTAAAGATACCTTTAGCTTTCAGCGTTGTTTTACCTTTTATGGTTTTGTAACCGTATGTTTTGGGACCGGTGCTGACGAATTCAGCTATTTGATCTTCGTGATCTAATTCGCTCGTTAAACCACCTAAATAATCGCTCAACGGGGGCATCCAACCACCTTCCTTACTTTTAAAAATTACACTATCGGTATCTATGTATAAACACCTTTCTTGTAATCGAGCGATCAAATTGTAGAGCTCAAGTCTCGCGTATGCTGTTGTGAAAATACCGATGAATACATTAGCATTCCCAGGTTGTATGAGTCTATCGTCTGCATAACGCCATTGCACAATCACAACATCAACATTCAAAAAAGAGAACTGATTCAACTTACACATATCAAAAAACAAGAACTCTAAAAATTGTGAGGGGTCACTGATTAAAGTGGTGTTCGACCTGTCAGGTCTTTGACACATCTTTCCCCAGAGTGAATTTAGTGCTAGTTTAGCCACAGATCTTTTAGCCGGATTAACAGAAATGCATGCCGGATCCAACTCGATCCCCTCATTTTCCAGGTATTTGTCGATGTATTCGCGTTTAGTCTTCATCAATTACCCAGGATGGATATCCAGAACTTTCCTGTTTTGTCTTTAGAAACATTTTAATGTAGTCTGTAAAAAGAGTGTCGGATGTATTATCAAAATGCCAAACTTCAAAGACATTTAAAATTTTGTACCCTTTTTCTACAGCTTTTGCAATTTTGATAGAAGCCCATGTCCCAATAAGGGCTCTATACCGATCTGAATGGTTACACTGCTTTTGCTGAAGCTTGGCACACGTTCTGCATAAGGGAAAGAGGAGTTTGCTTTTTACCCGAATGGAAAGAACAGGTGCCTAATGATACCAAAGTAGTTTTCTAGAGGTTGAAAATTACGGAAAATTATGGTTGGATGACCGATCGGGTACGTCTTTGTCTTATTTACGTATGGGTAAAGAGATGTGAAATCATAATAATCGATTCTCTCACCAGGCTGTGCATCATAATGTAAATGAAGCGCGTTAGTTCGACCGCCATAAAGGGCATCACGAGGGTTTAAACGCTCCGGAAAATCAAAGTCCTTTAGAAAGTTTATGACACTGTTATCAGATTTCTTCATTTCATTCCACTTGTGTTCCCACATCACTGTGACTTGTAAATTATGAACTTCTCGCAAGTTTATTTTTTCCATCGATTTCTGACAGACATCTCCGAAGCTATCGTGAGATGAGCTAAGAGGATGAGGGGTCATGGAGGGAAAACACTTTTCACAACCGTGATAAAAACAACCAAGAAACTCAAATGCCTTTTGTGTCTGACCCACCTCACAGTAACCATCTACAAAAAGAGTTACCGAACCTTACTTCCCCCTCGTTCAAAGCGTGTCGAATGGGTAGATTTTGCGTGACCGAAATGTAGTTGAGCGATTGAATTGACGGTGTTGAAAGATTTCTGCTTATTGATGTAATTGTCAAGCGGTGGAATAGCTAGAGTGTTTTCAGAAAGAAACACGGTCCTAAAGACTTTCATACAGACAGGCGATTGTTATGCATTTAAAAGGGTCGACCTTTAGCTTTCAGAAATGAAATACTCCAAAGTACAAACACCCCTTTCTCAAAATGTCGACATCATTTACACAGTAATCCGCCATCTCTTTCTTAAAATCAAAGACTTTGCCAGATACCGTTGCATACCACTTAAATTCTTCTCTGTCTTTGGGCATCATGTTATCCGCACCGTAAAACTTAGGCTCAGGACCTACGTAGTTTTGGTGATCTAAGGTGTTCCAAAAATGTGGAAAATAACCTTTTTTTCTGAAAACCCCATAGCTTTAGGGAGACTACTAAGCTTCATGGGTAGGAAAGACAGGCTATCAATGTAGGATTGACGAAACTCGGAATCTGTAAAACATAGAATTTTACCACCTTGCACAACGATGCCGGGCGTTATCCCTTCTTTCACCAAATGGTTTACCAAAAGGTATGAATCGAACCCTCTAGCATTATGTGCTATAAAAGGTATAACCCTTGTATTTGTTACGCCGGAACATCTTAAACTCAGCAACACACCTGTCTCCCTTGAACGTCCACTCCGGTCCGTGAAAATTAATACAGCATAAGAAATTAGCTATACGAGTTCCTGTTTCCTGTCTCGTCTCGAAATCGTAAAACATGTATTTGCTATTTGACATTTCTTTCTTTACCGGTTGTATGAAACAGTTATGCACAGTATCACGATCAAGTTTTTCACCGCAGAGTCTACACTTCCTCTCATGACATTCGCGTTTTTTTTTTTTACAGTTAAACGGGTTCTGAGGTGTTACGCTATTGCAGTTACCGCAGTAGAAAGCCGTTTCACACAATGAATATTCACCGTCGTTCGACTGAAGCTTTGCTTTATGTACGTCAAAACAAAATTCAGACCTACACAACCTCGAACAGTCTGGGCATTTAATTACCTTTTTAACATGTTTGTAACAATCCGAATTACGACAAATGTTACAGTTAAATTCACAACGATGTTTCCGTGAATCTTCAAAACCCGAGTGACAGAAACGACAAACGTAACTAAATCCCAAAAGCCCTGTGATGCTTTTAACCCCGTAATAGTGGTTGTCATGCACAAACATGTACAACGTATTTTCATGCGGTGTCTTACCAGTTTGAAAAAAAGAGTAGTCGGCCTTATTGTCAGAACAGTAAACGATTACAATTTTACAGTTCAAAGACATCTCAAATTTTGATACATCAGCAAAGGTTACCGCTGTGTCTTCAGTTAACCCAAAAGCATGCAGGATTTGTTTAGCGAGATTTTCTATTTGAATACGAGTTTTTCCAGGATTCAAAAGTTGTGCGACGCATAAAGCAAAACACATGTCTTCGTTGTAAAAAAATGTACAGATCTCATTTTTTTCTGACCAACTTGAGAACTGAAGATTGAACGTATTTTTCTTTTACTTGTACCACCGCGAGGTGGCCGAACTATTTGGATCACTAATTCAAGAGTATTATCCGTAAAAATTTCACGCTTACTTTGAATAGCATTTTCAAGCATGATCAGAAAAGACTGCAAATCGATGGACCCGTTGACTAACTGAATGCGTGATGACAGACTGAGTGTATCGCCTCTAATTTCAACAGTGACAACATCCTTGGGCGAAATCATTTCGTTTGCCACATCTATCAAACTGTTTAAAACCTCTAAAACATAATTATAAAAATCTGCAAAGCTGTCAACATTAGCGATCTAGGAAAATTTCACTCTCCTTCTAATCTCGGTGTTATTTAATCTATCGCGATTAATTACCCTGATATTAGGATCTAACCCGTTACCGAATTGTGCATTCTGTACATTATCCTCATCAACATGTATTTGCGCATTCCGAACATCGGATACAGAGTTTTGTGAAATGTTGACGGTGGGGTCGAATAAGTTAACCAGATTGTCATTTAACATAAGACTCTGATTAAGATCATGAAAAAAATCTGGAGGAGGAGGAGGAGGCATTGGCCCTTGAGATGTTTCTGGAGATGCTGCGTTACTGATGGGATATTGAGGTTGGTGTATCGGGTACGTTTTGGACTGAGTTTTGGCTGAAATCTTCAGACCAAGTATTGCTCAGGCCTGACGGCCTCAAACTTTCATTTAGCTGGTTTACTGCTTCGATTAAATAAGGATTTAACTGTGTAGATGACGTTTGTTCATTTAGGCTATTTTGCAACAATAATAAATTACGATTTAATTAAAAAAATATGTCCTGTTGCGTTGTTGGTGTATCAGATGCATTTTGACTGGAAATTTCACTTTGGCTAGCAGCTTGGTGGGGCGGTGTTAAATTTTCATTTAACCGACTGATTACAGTGGTTAGGAAAGGGTTCAGGGGTGTGTACTCATTATTGGTTTTGATTTTTTTGTTACTCTCTACGACCAAAATGGTGTTAGAACGTTTCTCTGCCATAGCTAATATGAAATCTCCTTAACAAATCTACAATACTATTAGCACAACCATTCAACGAATCAAGATTATTATACAACAATGAAACAACCTCCGTAGGTGAACCGTTAAAAAACACGTTATTAAGATGAGTAAAATTTTTCATAACATACATTTGATGTCGAAAATCATCCAGTGCCTCGTTAATGCCGTGTCCTTCATCAGCTGCGTAGTTGTCTGGATGAAAATCCTCTTCTAACTCACTGAAATGTCTGCCGTTGCTTGCACCTAATAAAGAAAATTATATTATGAGTTTTTGCACTCAAAGGATGACCGACAATTATATACATGGGTATAAAAGCAAAATATATGTAATATCCGCTCACCTGAAACACTTATTTCCTCGTCCCTGAGAATATCTTCAAATTCGATCTCATCAGGTATAACTAGAACAAAATATATTATGAGTAAAATAGGCGTTTTAACGTTGTGTTATTTTGGTCAAAAGTAGATTAGAATGACGGAACAAATTCATACCTGGGTTGATTTGAAATACTGGATATGGGGTGGGATTTCGCCGCACTTGGACAGCAACTTCCTCTTCTGGTACGGCTTCTAAATAGGAAATAAACAAAAAAATATAATTATGCAAAAGAAAAAAGACATTATAGTATGGAATATTTATACTTTTATTTGTAACTTAGGCAGAGGTCTCAGTTGCTATAGGGCTTTGTAAAGAAGAGTCCGGCGTGAGGGTTTCAATCTCAACATTGGAAATTACAATGATTTTAGATAATGAAATATCAGAAACATGTTAAATATTCGCTTACTAACAGACCAACAAGTCTTAGCTCACTACACACTTCTATGAGTCAAATAAATTACCTAGTTCGTTTGTATCATTATCCTACGAGTGATCTTACTCTGTAATAAAAACATACAAATTTAACTATTAATTAAAAGTAGAAAAGTACAAATAAATTTACAACCATTTTGCTAAGTAAATTCGATTTTCAAACTGTTCTACGTTAAATAACTTGAATAGCATCAAACAGGGAAGTGTTTCTTCTTACGGTTTAGAAAAGCCATGGTGTCGGAAAAAATGGTGAGGATCTTTGGAGACTTGGTAAAAAGTTCAGGTCTTCACTTGGTTGTGTGTCAAGATGAACAACTCTTGGCATTTATAACATGTTAGATTGGGGGTTGCGTCGGTGGGGGTTATGGGAGATTGGGGTGTAGGTGTACTAACTTTTTTACAAAAAGTTACTTTTGTAAAATAGTTATCTTTAATACAACAGGAACAAGCAAAATCAGGTAAAAATTATTTTTGTCGCTCTGTACTGATTGCGCAATATTTAAGTCAGAGGAATAAGGAAATTGCTATTCCAGACACAGTGATTATTCTCATTCCCCTACAGTCATTAAATTATTAAATGTAGTTTATTCCATCATAAATTAAATTTTCTGTTATGCTTTTATAGAAAGTTTAGGAAACATTTAAATGTGTGTTAATGTGTTAATGTGCTTAATGACTTAAACTTTCATGGGAAAAGAAGACAACTTTAACGACTTAAACATTTGTAAACTTTTACATTCACGCGGGAAAGGAAACTGTGTGTTACGCGGTATCAGTTACTTTAATCTGATTGGTCAAAAAGACTTTTAGAAGGCAGGGGTGGTTGTAAACACAAATTAATGACTTGAGCCGTCAAAATTAGGTTGACGTTTTGGATATAACTTCAAACTCGTGAAAACTATTAAGAGACAACTGTTCCATTAACACCCCCCCCCCCTCTGATCTATCAGCAATCAATCAACATTTGACGTTTTGGATACACCAGGAGGAAAGACCTAAAAAACACCTTTTACTTTCCTAATGACTCAAACACGTGCAAAACAAATTAGAAACAACTACCCTTAACACCCTTTGACCTATCAGCAATCAATCATTTGACGTTTTGGATACCCCCGGTGGAAAGAAAATCATTTTACTTTCAGGAGGGGAAAGGAGACAAAACTTTTCTTATTGACTTAAACATTTTACTCTCACAGGAAAAAAAAGACAACAACATTCTTAATTACTTAAACTTGTGAAAACTATAAAGAAACAACTACCCACCCTATGATCTTATGATGACCTTTGACCTATAAGCAATCAATCAGCAATCAATCAAAATTGACATTTTGACAATACTCCAACCATAACTCTCTCTAAGGCTGCTGTAGATTGTTCAGTAGTTCCTTCAGTACCATCTTTAAAGTCTTTGTACATGTTTAATAGTCATACTGATGATATTGATTGTGTGACTGGGAGGGCGGTGGTACAATCTTTACAAAATGTGGATAAATGTAAAGTGGATTTACTGGCTCTTTCTAATAATGTTAACCCATTAGAGATTGCTTTTAAAGATGCCACTAACAGTAATATAAACAGGGAAATTAGTTTTTGGCAGGCGGTGAACGCTAGCTTAGCAGGGTTGGAGAACTACATCCAAGAGGCCCTGGAAAAGCTGGAGAAGGCTATTACAGAACGTCGTCTGCAGGGAGACGCCATGTGGGAGAAACAGCTGAAGAAGCTACGTCTCATTAGCTGTCTTACTCTCTGCTGCCCACCGACCTGCTCCCCTATACCATCACCCACTTCTGCACAGCCCCCGCCTAGCACTCCAGTCACGCCACCCCAGAAAAAGGTACAACTCCAGGAAGCCAGGTCACCGCTGAGGTTTGTCCGTCAATTACAGTTTACCCATCCGAGCTGCATTCATCATCAGAGCTGACGGCTACATCCGCCTGTCTTCCACAACCACTCATCGGCAGGGAGTGTCAACGATTAAGAGACTCCGTAAAGACTGCGGACAACGCAGAGGAAGAGCTGATGGATGGCATGCTTAACAACAGGAACCCCAGCGTAAGAAGGGGAGGATTGAACACGGAAAGGAGCGGCGTAGCAGAAAAGAGTGACGTGCAGAAGCTGAAGGCTCCGCACCACAAGGAGGAGGTGAAGAAAGACCATGATCAATTTTGAGCGAGCAGCCTATATCTGCAGCCTATCATTCCTACTACGCGAAAGCCCTAAAGTCGAATCCTCTGACCTGCCCTGTGAACTGCGTGTGGGGGGCCGAGATTGCACAAGCCCAGCAGGACGACAGCCGCATAGCTGAACTGGCTGCTGGGGAGTACCAGGCGAAAATGCAAACCCAGAGGAGCTCCTTTGTACATCACCGGGGGGCGCTATATTGAAGAGCGACGGTGAAGCAAGGGGAAAAGCTCCAAGTGGTAATCCCGCAGTCATTAATCCATAAGATCATACACCATTACCATACCCTCCATAAGGCGGACACAGGGGGAGACTAAAAGTCCTGTTGCGGCTGTTAGAAGAAGTCTGGTGGCCCTCCACGCGAAAGGACATATGGCAATACATCACCACCTGTAATGTCTGCCAGAAGACCAACAACAGCAGTAAGCGGACCAGTGACCAGCGTTTAGCTCCGCCCATCATGAAACCCCGGGGTCAAAATCAGCGCAGCTATCGCGGGGCGAGCCACTCAAGGGACCACTGGCGCAATGCACTGACTGACCACCCACTCCAGACAAAGCAACAACTTCTTTCTGTCTTAACCCATGAGACACAGCGGAGGAAGAAACAACAACAAAGACGTCAGAAAGTCGAACAAGCCAGTCCCAGCATTTCCCAGTGGTACAGAGTGCTCTTGCTACTGGGTGAACTGGTTTGGCCAAACGCCACTCCCAGTCTCCCGTGCACATCAAAATTTTCTGCTAAGCTAGTGCCCAAGTGGGGGGATCCAGCAGCAATAAAAAGTTATAAAAGGGCCAATAAAGTACACAATCATATTGCACAAAAACCTGTAATGAGGTGTATTTTTTTTTTTTTTTTTTTAAGTGTTAAGATAGACACTCTCCTCATACGTCAAACGCTGGGGGGGGGTGTCTATGTAGCACTGCCACATAATGGTCAATTGTATAGAGGGGTAAGTAAGCCGGCTAAATAAGAAAGAAGCTGCAGCACCTTATGCAATGTGCCCCCTTCGGTTTATTTGCCTGTATGTATTTAATGTGTATTGGTTCCCGCTCCTACTCTCACAAAACTGCATTGCCGGGCGGCACGGGAAGAAGGTGATGCACGTGGTCACATGACCCGGACATAAAGCCGGTCCGGGACAGCAAGCATGCAGAGGAGAGAGAGTTATGGAGATACAGCGCGCTGAATATATTATTTACACAGAGTTACACACAACTGACGAAGGCTGTTCCTTGCCGGTTTGTCTTACCATTTCATTACTGTATAATACACGCTTGGTTTGTTTGAATTGGTCTTGGGTTTGTTATTCTTGTTCACTGGTTTTTAAGGCACATCAACACGAAAAAGATCTCTTTTTGTGTAGCATTAGGTAAGGGCAAACTATCTGAGCATTACACACCAACAGCCCCCTTCCCCAGTGTCTCACAAACAGCTGGACTTCTAGGAGGTATCCTCAAAGAGGTAGGGACTCCCACAAAGAACCTAGGATTGCATGATCAATTTGCTCCCTGCAGCCAGGTTGGCTACCATCTACTCACATTCCCAGAGCAAGCCCCCAAGACCCAGAGCCTCACCTAGAACCTGCTGCTAAAGGTTGATGTCAAAAATGTACATCAGGCCATCGGGCATTTTTGGTTGCGTAACTCCTGTCACTCCCCAGTTAATGAAGATAAACACCTCCTCCAGGCTTGCTCATGCCAGTCATTTGCAGCACTCTGACGGGACTATCAATATCACAGGGGGAACCCAGCATGCATGGTCAGTCGAGGAAGGCACATATAATACCCCGGTCTGGTTGTCCAGCGAGGAGCTCTCTGAAGATGAAGGCCAAGAAGTTGGCCCAACGCGGCTTTTAAAATAAGAATAAATATAAATACGAGCAATGCAACCACAGGGGGCGCAATCCAGTGTCTCTTGTGCCAGTCCCAAGTCTGGATAAATGCAGAGGGTTGTGTCAGGAAGGGCATCCGACATAAAACATTTGCCAAATCAATGATGTGAATCACAAATATCATTTCCATAGCAGATCGGTTGCGGCCCAGGTTAACAATGACCGCCACCAGTGCTGTTGACCTACAGGTTGCTGATGGAAATTAGGCTACTGTTGGTCGAAAAAGGAGAGGAGAAAGGCGTGTTCGAAAGCAGAGAGAGAAAAACGAGAGGCATGAGTTTAGGAGTGTTAGTAGGAACTTTGAATTTTGGGACTATGACAGGGAAGGCAAGAGAGTTGGTTGACATGATGCAGAGAAGGAAGGTGGACATACTGTGTGTACAGGAGACAAGGTGGAAAGGTTTCAAGACTAGAAGCTTAGGATCAAGGTTCAAATTGTTTTACCATGGTTCTGTACAGGATGGCAAATCAGAGAGAGAGAGATGGGAAGGATGTGCAACATGTTAGACTGATTAAAGATAAAGATGGAAATGTACTGATAGATGCCAGTAGGGTGAAGGGAAGAGTAGAAGAGGTGAGTGTTGTGGAGCAGGAAGTAGCAAATATTAGTAAGCGTGAGGTGAGGAGGGCATTACAGAGGATGAAGAGTGGAAAGACTGTTGGTCCTGATTACATACCAGTGGATGAATGGAAGTGCTTAGGAGAGGTTGCAGTAGAGTTTCTAACTAGTTTGTTTAACAAGATCATGGAGAGTGAGATGCAGTATTTGCTTTGAGGATGCTGATGGAGAAGTACAGAGAAGATCCTATAGGGTTGCATTGTATCTTTGTCGTATGCTTTCTCTAAATCCACAGGGTGCCAAGAGAGGATCTGTGGTGATGTATGAGCAAGTCTGGAGTGGCATAGAAGTATGTTAGAGTGGTGCAAGACATGTATGAGAGCTGTAGGACAGTGGTGAGATGTGCTGTAGGTGTGACAGAAGAGTTGAAGGTGGAGGTGAGTCTGCATCAAGGATCGGCTCTAAGCCGTTTTTTGTTTGCTCTGCTGATGGACAGGATGACAGATGAGGTTAGACAGGAGTCTCGATGGACTATGATGTTTGCAGATGACATTGTGCTTTGTAGCAAGAGCAGGGAACAGGTGGAGAAAAATTTGGAGAGGTGGAGGTATGTTCTGGAAAGCAGAGGAATGAAGCAACGAATGGAGAAAAGTGTCAGTTGTGCTGTGCAAGAATGAAAGGAAAGGTGTAGAAAACAGTGGTGAGACCAGCAATGCTCTATGGCTTAAAGACAGTGGCACTGAAGAAAAGACAGGAGGCAGAGCTGGAGGTAGCAGAGATGAAGATGTTGAGGTTCTCTTTGGGCGTGACAAGGATGGATAGGATTGAGAATAAGTTCAGAGGGCCAACCCATGTTAGACGTTTTGGAGATAAAGTCAGAGAGGCCAGATTTAGGTGGTTTGGGCATGTTCAGGGGAGAGATTGTGAATATATCGGTAGAAGGAACTGCCAAGCAGGAGGTCTAGAAAAAGACCAAAGAGGGGATTTATGGATGTAGTTAGAGAGGACATAAAGTTATGCTGAGTTTCCTTTGGTGGTTCAGCCTTCCTAAACTGTGTTTTCAAAACAACAGTGCAGGGTTCTATTGGCCAGGTTTTCACTTGCTTCAGAACCAGGTGTCCCTGAATCATCAACTGTAAACACTGGTCGGTTGAACAAGAACACAAACCTGTAACTAGGCATTTCACATCTAGGCAGACATGATAGGTGTCACAGCACCATGCTTGGCTACAGTAGCCTGGCCGGCTCAGCATATCGCTGCTGTTTGCTGCGACCTTTGCGAAGAGCCACAAAGAATGAAAATCCCCCAAGAATGAAAAGCACACAGACAAGCCTGAAGAGCAGTATGATCAGTGTGAATGCAGAATGGTGAGCGTTCCGTAGACGTTTCAGTACGTTTGTTGAAATTAATGGTTTACTCATGACAGGTTGTCAAGCAGTTAGGGTCATAGGGTCTGAGCTATCTGAAGCACCCAAACTACCTTTCCCAGTGTTTCACAAACAGATGGACTAATTCTCAGGTATTTTCAAAGAAGTAGGGCCAAAAACTTCTACCCTCAGCCCCACAAAGAACCTAGGATGATCAATCTGCTCACTGTAGGCTCAATTTGGCCACAGTCTACACATGTTCTCAGAGCAAGAGCCCAAGGCCCAGAGCCTCACCCAGGACAATGGGTCTGAAAGTTCCCCAAAGAACTTCCTGCTGAACGTGTATGCCAAGAAGTACATCGGACCATATAAGATACAACTAGCATTCATTTCGGTTGCTTATCACTATCATTCTCCGGTCGATGAAGATAACCCCCACCTCAAGCTTGCTCAAGCCAGTCCTGTGCAGCCCTCTGGAGGGTACATTGAACACTCGTGGGTCTCAGGCTGGTGCATACCACACAACGGTCTGGAAGTCCAACAAGAAGTTCTCTCAGAAGATGAAAACCTAGAAGTTGGCCCTGCAGCTTTTTAAAATAAAAAGAAGAAATATATTTGAAAGGAATGATGGGCCCAAAAGAGCCCAAGCATCTGTGCCATAGGCACCCGGGCGTACCGCACAACCTGAGTGACTTTTGAGCATGCTGAGACCCCTAAAACACACTGGTCAATTATGTCACTAAATATGGCTTAAGTTTAAGTCATCATCGAGGTTGGACGTCTCTTTCTATGTGTCATTGCTAGTGATTGCTTGGTGACGACTGTAATGGTGCAGGTGCTTGGGCCCGGTCTTCATTTGTGTAGGAGGCATAGGGTGTATATAGGATGTGTACTGTGTGTAAGGCGTGTGTGTGTAGGATGTGTATTGTATGTGAAGGATAAGAAATTTGTGTGTGTCTGTGTTTGTCTGTGTTTATGTGTGAGTATATGTGTGTGTGTGTAGTATGTGTATGTGTGTTTGTGTGTGTCTTGTGTGCCTGTGTCATCTGTGTGTGAAAGTGTAGGGTGTGTTTAGGATATTTATGTAAAGTTTGTGTGTTTTTTAATTTGTGGAGTTCATGTCTGTGCAGTGTATGTGTGTTGGATTTTTTTTTTTTAACAATGTATGTGTCGTCTGTGAGTGTGTGTGTTTGGAGACATTTTTGTCTGGTGTGTTCAGGGAAGGCCGAATGGCTGTCTGATATGCTAGGGGTGAGCGTTCCATAGTAGGCTGCGGTACGTTTGTGAAAATGGATGGGTTACTCATGCCATTTTATCAAGCAGATAGAATCATAGGGTCTGAGCTACCTCATCCACCAACAACCCCCTTCCGCAGTGTCTCACAAACAGCTGGACTTATAGAAGGTATTCTCAAAGAGGTAGGAACAAAAACTGCACTCCTCCACCCACAAAGAACCTAGGATTGCGTGATCAATTTGCTCCCTGCAGCCAGGTTGGCTACCATCTACCCACATTAACAGAGTAAGCCCCCAAGACCCAGAGCCTCACCTAGAACAGTGGATCTAGAAGTTCCCCAAGAACCTGCTGCTAAAGGTTGATGTCAAGAATGTACATCGGGCCATTGGGCAATTTCGTTTGCATTAACGCCTGTCACTCCCCAGTTAATGAAGATAAACACCTCCTCAAGCTTGCTCATGCCAGTCCTTTGCAGCACTCTGGTGGGTCTATCACCATCAATATCACAGTGGGGACCCCTCATGCATGGTCAGTCGAGGAAGGCACATACTATACCCCGGTCTGGTTGTGCACCGAGAAGCTCTCTGAAGATGAAGGCCAAGAAGTTGGCTTTTGCATAATAAAGCTGTTGTCTTTCTTGTGCTTGAAATTCAAAAGTGGTCACAGTGGCGTTACATCCAAGTCTAGGGTTGAGCCGTACAGCAAAAGAATGGTTCAGGGTTCTATTTTAAACTGTACAGTATGGAAATCGTGGTATATGGCAGAAAGAACTAGATCCAGTCATTAACTGATTAAATAATGAGTTTGTATTGCTTTACACACACACACACACACACACACACACACACACACACACACACACACACACACACACACACACACACACACAACAGGAGGAGGATCAGATTCAGGGTGGACTCAGGCCAAAATAATAAACTCAATAGTATTTATATTTAGTATTTAGTATATTACTCCTTAACACAATTTAGTCGCATCTTATTTCGTCAACGATATTGCATGCTGATTTTGTCACTGTCACTGTTCATTGATATCCGTGATGTCTTGTCATCGTCTTGTCTTAGTCCCAGGAAAAAATGTCAACAAATATTCTTCGTCATTCTTCTCACCAACATCTTCAACACCTCTCTGAGCTAGGATTGTGCCGTAGTTCCCACATGCTTCAGGTCTACCATCATCATCCCCTTTCCAAAGAAGTTTTCTGTGTCTTACTTGAACTTGAACTTGGTCCCAAACAAAAAGCAAACAACAAGCTCAAACCCCATGCTTTGTGTTCACCCACATGTGAAACCCTCGCTTAGACGCAAGGCCATTGCTGGGATGCTGGGTGTAACAATCCTCAGACAGGACTTTTTGAAACCCCAGGAAAGGCCGCAGTCGTGCACCGGGCCCCTGTACTCATTTTTTTTTTACCCACTTTGCTCTGGTGTCTCCGGGTTTATCCAATAATTACTAAATTATCCAATCAGTAGCAGTATCAGTATCAGTAACACTGGCTGTGTGGACAAATGGCAAAGGAGTGAATAGGGGACTCAAAGCGATAAATTTTAGCATTCATGATGAGTGACAAATTTATGATGTTATTTTTTAACATTGTTTTACATTATTGACTGTATGTCAACACATATCAAACTGTAAAGTATGAACAACTAAATGTTGTTTTCTGTATTTAAATAATTTCACATTTATTTGAATATATTGTTATTCATACTCTATTTCTTATTATTATAGTCATATTCTTTGTTTGAATACTCTATTTTCTATTTTTAATGTATATGTCATGTGCGGTTGTAAAACCTTTTCTCTGAATATCATATTGTGTATGTTACAAATCAAATTTGAATTATCTGAAACAAAAATCTATTATTAATCTATTATAACCATATATTATATTAATGTCATGTTAGCAACTTCTGTCATTCATTTTAACATTGCTTCATTTTTAACAGTATGTCCACACATAAGCTTTCACATAATGTGAAAATCAGATTTCTTGTAATGATTTTTTTATTGAACACGTTGAAAACTTCATGTAATGGAAACTTCTTAATTTTGGATTATCTCACCGAGGTGGTTTAATGATGCTTTTGCAAATAATCACGGTTCAAAAAAAATATCAAGTTTTGAAAGTTTTGATTCTGAACTTGAACAGAGCGAATATTTCGCCTGCTTTGTGCATACACTGCCCAAGAGTCAAAGAACTTATAACACAAGCATTTTAAAGATTCAAAACAAAAACATGTAAAAAAAAAATTAATGAATTTGTTTGAGTTCCTAGAACTTAATGTATGACTGTTGAAAAAAATCCTTGAATTTGTTTCCTTATTCACATCACAAATAATTTAATTAAAAAGTTTCAAAACATCATTCTACTTAAAGGCCCTGCTGAAAAAAAAAACAGCATAAACCAGCATAGGTGGTTACCAGCATATGTTCTATTTTGGTGTTGGTATGCTGGTCACTTTACCGATGCTGGTCCACAGCATACCAGCATACATTTTGCTGGTATGCTGGTGACCAGCATTATAGTTCTATGCTGTTCACCACCACATATGTTGGTATGGTATAAAAGCCAGAATACATGGAAGATTTTCATCCAATATGTAAAATTTAAAACAGAATAAGTATAAAATCAGCTTTATTGGCCAACAATATTAACATTGTGTAATATGTAACAATATATACAATTTGCACATTTCTAACAATTTGATAATTTAACAATGAGTTAATACGTTTTGATCAATTATAACAAAAACAAAATGTGAGACCAACATCTCAGGCACACTTTCACACAACATTTACACCACAGCTTGTACTGACAACCATCTGTAATCTTCATACTGTAAGGCATTTGCTTAGCCACCTGTGAACTAATCCGTTTGTGATACATAAGGCAGTATGTTAGCATGATTTAGCAGTGTTAACTACATGCTAACCAAACCATGTAAGTGACATTAAATAATGTTTCACATAAACTGGCAAAGGCTTGTGAAAAAATGAGGAAAAATAAATTACTATTAGTTTTATATTATCAAAATAAGGATTATATAAGATTAAAAAACTTACCCATGGTAATAGCTAGCTGTATTCTCCTCCTTCGTTCTCTGTTGGAGTCTCAGTGTTGTTCTGAGGTAAATTCAAACTCCTCCCACTGTCCAGAACATTCTGTAGAGCTTCAGAAACTGGTACAGTGCCTAACATCTTCCACAGAAAAATTATCTGATCTACTGTGTGTGTGTGTGTTTGGTGTGCCCTAGTATGTAGATTACTCTAACTGTTTCACTGTGAACAGTGTGTAGGCGTGTCCTGTCTCAGGTCATTATCAGTGAATGAAATGCAGAAAGACTGTATCTCTTCTTAGATTCATATGGCTTACATAAACTGAGAACATTTATTTTTGATTAAGCTTGCTACATTTAAAAGTAGACACTTTAAGCTTTCTATAGATATATATGTATAAATATACATGTGTGTGTTCATTTTAGTTCATTTTAGGGACCCGTTTCAAAAAGATTTTCGGGGAGACTGAGACGACAGAAAGCGCACCCTATTTATTTTCTTTATTTTACAAAAACACAATGTTTTATTGACATGTGAGTGTACATTAACAACTAAAGATATAAATCGATGCATTACACATATGTGTATGCTTAAAAATTATGGAACATTTTAAGTTATTTTGATGGAGACCATAA
>QNUK01001031.1:115000-140084 GCA_013621035.1 Clarias magur
CTCTGATTCACCAACCTGTACAGATCCATGGGAAAAACAAATTGAACCTTGATCCTAAGCTTCTAGCCTTGCTACCTTTCCACCTTGTCTCCTGGACACACAGTATGTCCACCTTCCATCTCTGCATCATGTCAACCAACTCTCTTGCCTTCCCTGTCATAGCCCCAACATTCAAATTCCCCACTAACACTCCTAAACTCATGCCTCCTCTCCTTTGTCGACCAACAGTAGCCTAATTTCCACCAGGAGCCTGTAGGTGATATTGATGGTGATAGACCCGCCAGAGTGCTGCACAGAACTGGCATGAGCAAGCTCGAGGAGGTGTTTATCTTCATTAACTGGGGAGTGACCGGCGTTACGCAACCGAAATTGCCCAATGGCCCGACGTACTGATGTACATTCTTGACATCAACCTTTAGCAGCAGGTTCTTGGGGAACTTCTAGACCCACTGTGAGGTACTGGGTCTTGGGGGCTTGCTCTGGGAACGTGGGTAGATGGCAGGCCAAACTGGCTGCAAATTGATCACGTAATCCTAGGTTCTTTGTGGGAGGAAGAGTGCAATTTTTGTCCCTACCTCTTTGAGAATACCTCCTATAAGTCCAGCTGTTTGTGAGACACTGGTGAAGGGGGGTGTTGGTGGATGAGATTGCTCAGACCCTATGATTCTATCCTCTTGACAAAGATGGCACGAGTAACCCACCCATTTCCACAAACGTACCGTGGCGTACTATGGAACGCTCACCACCTAGCATATCATACAGCCATTTGGCCTCCTCTGAACACACCAGACAAAAATGTCTCCAAACTCACACACGACACAAACATCTTACAAAACAACAACAACACATACATGCACAAACACACACACATACACTGCACAGACATTAACTCCACAAATTACACTGTAATTACCTAAAGACACTCACAAACTTGACATACATATCCTAAACACACCCCACACTCACACACACAGACACACACTTCACACACAGATGACATAGACACGACACACACAAACATACATACACATACAGTACTACACAAACTACATACACAATGTACACAACTACACACAACTACCCACACACATATACTCACACACATGTGCACACACACTATAAACAAACACTGACACACACAAACTACTCATCCTACACATACCGTACACATCCTACACACACACATCAATGCCTAGTACACATCCTATACACACCCTATTCCTCCTGCACAAATGAAGACCGGGCCCAAGCATCTGCGCCATTGCAGTCGTCACCATGCAATCACTAGCAATGACACATAGAAAGAGATGTCCAACCCCGACGATGACTTAAACTTAAGTCCTATTTAGTGACATCATTGTCCAGTGGGTTTTAGGGGTCTCAACATGCTCAAAAGTCACTCAGGTTGTGCGGTGCATCTGGGTGCCTATGACCAACACTTTTATGCTTGGGCCCTCTCATCATTGCTTTCAAATATATTTCTTCTTTTTATTTTTTTAAAAGGCTGCAGGGCCAACTCCTAGGTTTTCATCTTCTGACAGAACTTCTTGTTGGACTTCCAGACTGTCGTATGGTATGCGCCAGCCTGAGACCCACGAGTGTTCAATGTACCCACCAGAGGGCTGCACAGTACTGGCTTGAGCAAGCTTGAGGTGGGGTTCATCTTCATCGACCAGAGAATGACCGGTGGTTAGCAACCAAAATGAATGCTAGTTGTATCTTATATGGCCCGATGTACTTCTTGGCATACACCTTCAGCAGGAAGTTCTTTGGGGAACTTTCAGACCCATTGTCCTGGGTGATTCTCCGGGCCTAAGGGCTCTTGCTCTGAGAAGATGGGTAGACGGTGGCCAAATTGGGGCCTACAGGGAGCAGCTTGATCATCCTAGGTTCTTTGTGGGGCTGACAGTGGACGTTTTGGCCCTACCTCCTTGAGAATACCTGAGAACTAGTCTCTCTTGTTGTGGGTGGTTCAGATAGCTCTATGTGACTCTAGTATGCTCTAGATAGCTCTAGTATGACCCTAACTGCTTGACAAAGTGTCATGAGTAAACCATTAATTTCAAGAAACATACTGCGGCGTACTATGGAATGCTCACCATTCTGCATTCACACTCATCATACTGCCCTTCAGCCTTGTCTGCATGATTTTCATTGCTGGGGGATTTTCATTCTTTGTGGCTCTTCGCAACAGTCGCAGCAAACAGCAGCGATAAGCTGAGTTGGCCAGATTTGGAGTTCCAGGAATTTTCCTACTGCATGGTAAATCTGTGACACCTATCATGTCTGCCTAGATGTGAAATGCCTAGTTACAGGTTTATGTTCTTGATCAACTGACCAGTGTTTACAGTTTGATGATTCTGGGAACCTGGTTCTGAAGCAGGTGAAAACCTGGCCAATAGAAACCTGCACCGTTGTTATGAGAATACTTTTAGGAAGGCTGCAACTTACAGCAACTTGACTGACTTGGAGGAGTACACATCAGCGACCAGTTACTTCAACCAGCGCACCGATGATGTTGCTGTCTCCAAGAACATCATCTCACGAACAACCAGAAACTTTACTGGATTTACTGTGGAGGTGTGTGCACTTGTGAAGACCCGAGACTTCACCATCAGAATAGCAAGGGCCAACCTTTCCCGGGCCATAGAGACGAAGCGCGCACATGCCCAGAGAATGCTCATCCAGTCATGTGGCAGGGCATACAAGCCATCACCACCAAAAAGACATCACCAAAGGAAACTCACCATCACCCGCCTGTGACAGTGACGGCTCCATTCAATTCCTCAAATTGCAGAGGCTAACAGTCTGATGTAGGCACAACAACTTGTTTCTGAACCTTGCTAAAATGACATGGACATGACTGTTGACTTCTGGAAGACACAGAGCGGCAACCGATGAACATCAGCTGCTCCTGTGTGGAGATCGTCAACAGCACCAAATTCCTGGTTGGCCATCTGGAGGAGAACCTCACTTGGTCCCTCAACACCAGCTCCTTGCACACGATAGCATCAAAAACATCTTCTCTTCCTGAGATGGCTGAGGATGGCTCAGCTTCCACTAACGATCCTTGCCACTTTCTATAAAGGGACTATCGAGAGAATCCAACATAAAGCTAAAGCCCCATGCTTTGTGTTCACCCGCATGTAAAAACCTACACCTAGACATTGTGGCACGCCCATTGCTGGGATGATGGGATCCAGTCAGCTATGTCTCTCCGCTACAAAAACATTACCTCACACCGTGTCATTTCTAGGTTGACCCGCCATCAGAAGTACTCAGGCCTCCGACCTGCATTGGGGGAAGTGTACGTCGATACACCACCATTTCCCCATGTATTTGCTGCCTCTTTTCTGTCCCTGCTCATCGCTTACTGAATGTATCCACATTATTTTATTCTATAAACTATAAACAAAAAGCTGTTTCTGTATTTATCTATTTTTTCTTATTTCATATTTAGTTGCACGTTTTCTTATTCGTACTCTAGTAATTTATTAGTATAGTCATATTCTTTGTTTGAATAATCTCTTTTTTTATGCCTGGGTCATGCACGGTTGTCAAAGCATTTCTCTGAATATCATTTCGTGTATGAATGTGTATTTGACAAATAAAATTTGAAATTAAATTGAAACAAAAATTCACATTTATTAACATGATCTATTAATTTAGTGACTTCGTCATTCATTTTAACATTGCTTCCTTTTTAACTGTATGTAAAAAACATAGGGGTGTGAATCAGCTTTCATATAAAGTGAAAATGAGATTTGTGAATATTAGAAAAGTGAAAGAAATAATTTCCAAAACATTCATGAATTCTGGCACACATGTTGAATAACAACTTTTTGTTATTCTTCGTAACGTTTGAGTATGAAACCTGAAAAAAATCTTGTTTCGCATGTTTTACATGAGCATGCATTAGTTGAGAGAGACAAACGCTTTCCTGACAGCGCTACACGGCAAACGCTTGAGAAGCATAAATGTGAAAAGAATCATTTTCAAAAAAAGATAATTTCCAACACTTTTATGGCAAACATTTCGAATAACATTTTTTTGTTATTCGTTTTCAGGTTTTGAGCATATATAAAGCATATAAATAAATTTTGTACGTTTATCATTATTATTCATTAGTTGTGTGAGAAAACCGCTTTCCTGAGCTCGTTTCCTAAGAACGCAGCAAACGCATTATCTCATCATGACCTTCATAAAATTGAAAGAAATGATGATTTCCAACACTTTTATGCATTATGACATTCATGTTGACTAACAAATTTTTGATACTCTTTTTCACGTTTTGAGCATAAAAAGTGCATAGTAATACATTTTGGGTGTTTCACTTGACGATGCCTTAGTTGTGTGAGAAAACCCCTTTCCTGAGCTCATACAGCGCTAAGAACACAGCAAACGCTTTGTCTCATCATGACATGCATAAAATTGAAAGCAATGATGATTTCCAACACATTCATGCATTATGACATTCATGTTGACTAACAAATTGTTTATTAGTTTTTATCACATTTTGAGCATAAAAAGTGCATATAAACTCATTTTGTGTGTTTCACATGACGATGCCTTAGTTGTGTGAGAAAACCGCTTTCCTGAGCTCGTACAGCGCTAAGGATGCAGCAAACGCTTTATCTCACCATGACACGCATAAAAGTGAAAGGAAGGATAATTTCCAACACTTTCATGCATTATGACATTCATGTTGATTAACAAATGTTTTGTTAGTCTTTTTCAACTTTTGAGTATAAATAATGCATAGTAATACGTTTTGGGTGTTTCACATGACATGCCTTAGTTGTGTGAGAAAACCGCTTCCCTGAGCTCGTACAGCGCTAAGGACGCAGCAAACGCTTTATCTCACCATGACACGCATAAAAGTGAAAAGAAGGATAATTTCCAACACTTTCATGCATTATGACATTCATGTTGATTAACAAATGTTTTGTTAGTCTTTTTCACGTTTTGAGCATAAAAAGTGCATATCAACTAATTTTGTGTCTTTCACTTGACGATGCCTTAGTTGTGTGAGAAAATCGCTTTCCTGAGCTCGTACAGCGTTAAGAACACAGCAAACGCTTTATCTCATCATGACATGCATAAACAACCTTTTTGCCATCAGGACTAAATTCCAGACACGCCTCATGCACTGACAACTCATGTAACTCCCCCACTCGCTTAACCGAAACTAAGGCGAGGAGCAAGACCGTTTTCATAGATAAAAGTTTCATATGAACCGTCTTCAACGGTTCAAAGGGAGCCCGGGTTAAGGCATTCAGGACCTTGGATAAATCCCATGACGGGGTGCGTTGCTTTAGTACTGGTCTCAGACGCCTCACTCCTTTCATAAAACGGCATATAAGAGGGTGATGACCAACCGAAGCTTTTTCAATGCCAATGTGGCATGCCGAAATAGCGGCCAGATAAACCTTAATGGTGGAAAAGGCTCTGCCGCTGTCCATTAAGTTCTGTAAGAAACAGAGAATATCCGACACCGAACACTGGAAAGGAATAACTCCTCTACGCGCGCACCAGTTCTCGAAAACATGCCATTTGAGATTGTACAATGAGCGCGTTGACGAAGCTCGAGCGCACTGGATAGTGTTTATAACTTCCTGGGGAAGCCCGAGCGCATTCAGATTCAACCTTTCACGGGCCAGACCCAAAGGTTGATTCTCTCCGGGTGGGGGTGAAGTATCTGACCTCCTGCTTGTGACAGCAGATCCCTGCGCAGCGGAAGTTGCCAGGGCTCCCCCTGAAGGAGCTGGACAATCTCCGCCAGCCACAGCCTCCCTGTCCAACGAGGGGCTACTAGGAGGAGAGATAATCCTTCTTCTCTTACCCTGTCTAGGGTGGGAGAAATTAGGCTTAGCGGTGGGAATGCGTAAAGCAGCCTGCTTGGCCACTCGTGTGCCATCGCATCCACACCTAATGGGGCATTCACGTCCCTTAGAGAGAAGTAAAGCGGACACTTTGCGTTTGCCTGCGAGGCGAAGAGATCTATGGCAGCTCTGCCGTACTTTTCCCAAATCTGATTCACCACCTGTGGGTGAATTGTCCATTCTCCGTATAACAGATTTCCCCTTGAAAGGAGATCCGCTCCTACGTTGAGAATCCCTGGAACGTGCGTCGCGCGCATTGAGCTGAAGTGCGCGCTGCTCCAAACAATCAGCTTGCGCGCTAGATTGTGGAGTTGTAGCGAGCACGTTCCCCCTTGACGATTGATGTATGCCACCACCGTTGTGTTGTCTGTTCTGACTAAAACATGGCATCCCCTTAAAAACGATAGGAAATGTCTGAGAGCCAGAAACACCGCCCATAACTCCAAAAGGTTTATGTGCACCGTGCGAAGCTGGGGCGTCCAACGACCGTTTACCGATCTGCCCTGAAAGACAGCCCCCCATCCTAGGAGGGACGCATCCGTTGTCACAACCTTTCTCATGGACACGCTGCCCAACGGAGCCCCCGCCCTGAATAGGGAGGGGTCCCTCCATTGATGAAGAGCCTCCACACATTCCGCGTCCGCTCTCACTCTGCGCGCGAGGTGTCGGCGAGGACACAGATGTTTCGCCGCTACCCATCGCTGGAAGTCTCTCATTTTGAGCAAACCCAGTGAGATCACTGACAGCGAAGAGGCCATCATACCTAGAAGGCGAAGGCACAACCTGAATGTCACCAGGTTTCCCCTGCGGAAATGGCTCAGACACTGATAAAACGCAGTTATCCTCCTTTCTGAAAGAATAGCGCGATAGGTCACCGAGTCTATCCTTAGACCCAGATACTCTATCCGCTGTGATGGGATCAACCGGCTCTTGGCATAGTTGATTCTGAACCCCAAACTCGTGAGATGGGACGTGAGCAACCCTGTGTCCCGCTCCGCGCGCTCCCGTGATTGCGCGCACACTAGATAATCGTCCAGATAAGCTGATATCCTGAGACCCCTGTGTCTCAGTGGTGACAGAGCTGCCTCTATGCACCTGCTGAACACTCGTGGTGCTAGGCTCAGCCCGAATGGAAGAGTAACAAATTCGTACGCTTCATTCTGAAAAGAGAACCTGAGATATTTCCTGTGTGCGGGATAGATGCTTATGTGAAAATACGCATCTTTGAGATCTACCGCAGAAAACCAATCCCCCCTTTGGATGGAGCGAGTCAGAGCTCCGACCGTGAGCATCCTGAATTTGTATTTTCTTAAGTGCCTGTTCAAAGCACGCAGGTCCAGTATCGGGCGCAATCCCCCTCCTTTCTTTGGGATTAGAAAATAGCGGGAGTAATAACCGTTCTGAGTTTCCCCCACTGGAACTCGTCTTATAGCCCTCTTTTCCAAGAGGGTGGAAATTTCTTCCTCCAAAACCTGAACTGACTCCCCTTTCGCCATAGATGCTATAACCCCGTTGAAAGGAGAGGGTTTTACTGCAAACTGAAGCCTGTAACCCTTGGTTACCGTAGCGCGGACCCATGGAATAGGAGAACACTCCGTCCAGGCTTCCCACTGAAGCGCCAGAGGATTTAGGCAAACCGATTCCATAGATGGAGCGTTGGCGCCATCTAGTGGGCGGAGAAAAAACCGGCCGGGATCTGTCTGGCCCAGAGACCGGTTTATCTCTCGGTTCATTGATTTTATTGTTTTTTTGGCTTCCTGCGCTCTTGCCAATGAGCCTGGATGCGACAGGTGATTTTTTATTTGCTCTGGGTTCAGAAACTGAAGTGCTTCGTGAACATGCACTTGAGAACTTGTGCTTAAACTCCGCAGACCACATTGAACTGGTGGTTGAGTTTGCACGTGAGGCGTTACTGAAAACCCTCCTTGGAACGTTGCGTGTTGAGGAAACACTGAACTGGCTTGAACACTAACATTCCTTTTATCCACATCCTCCGCTTCTTTGCGGGTGGCGGAAAAGATGTGTTGAACTCGGGAGAGGACATCGCAGAAAACCCTAGGTGCTGCCCGTCTCTCCCATGCAGAGTTTGTGTCCTAGGTCTCCTTCTTCTTTTTGCTAGAAGGGTTAGAAGACCTGGATCTCACCGCCGTTGCAGCGAATGACTGCTTTCCCCATGGCTTAGCGTTCGGAGCTGCGGGGGGGCGAGGCGCCTGCTCCGCGCTCTGGGGTCTCGCAGGTCTAGGCGCGTTCACGAACCTCCTGTTCTGTGCCGGAGGGACTGGACGAGGGGGAAGAGGAGGGCGCAATGGCCTTTTTCTCGGCAAACAGATGTCAAATGCCTCTCCTTCCTTCTTCTGGAGATCGCACCTCTGCCTCATCGCCTCCACCGCTGGACCGAACAGACCGCTCGCATTCAAGGGAGCGTCGAGAAAATCTAATTTCTCCCGTTCCCCGATGCTTGAGAGGTTCAGCCATAGCAATCTTTCGCCCGCGACGGCGAGAGCCATAGTTCGGCCGCAGCTCTGCACTGCACCGCACCGCGTGAGGCACGCAGGTTGAGATCTGTTATATTACAGATCTCTTCCCAGACAGATGGGCTTGGGTTACCTGCGTCTAACTGCTGTAGAAGAAATTTTTTATCTTATTTTATGTGATATACACTACTTTTAAGGAATAAAAGATACCCCAGCTTGAAATAATGGGAGGCTGGCGTGAGAAGCCGAGCATATAGGCCTCTTGGAATGTGCCTGTGTAAGAAATCCGATCTATACATTGAGGCACCTAGAACTGTGACATTTAATGAAACCCAGATGTTGTATGTAAAATCAGCGCGGGAAAACTGGCCGCCTTTGTTTGGGATCAGTATTTAAGCAAGAAGCCGTCAGGAGTCGGGGTGTGTTCTGCAGACCTCCCGACTTTATTGATCAACCAATAAAGTTGTAACCTTCTGAAATCAAAGCCTGAGTCTTCAATTAATTTCCACAACATTTTGGCGCTGCAAGCAGGGTTGGCAAAGGGGCAAAGGCATGGCTGATCACCGTGGGCATCCTTGGCAGGCAGCACAAACAGGTGGCCACCTAAAAAGGTAAGCAACTTTTGCTTATATACTTAGTTTGTGTTGTTTGCTGGGATAACCCGTGGTGGTAAGGACGCTTGATAAAGACCTCTCCAACTTAAGTAATTTTTGAATGGGCTTTGTTTTCAGAAGGAAAATGCATGCATCAGTTTACTAACCGTTGAATGGTAGTATTTGAATAGTAACTGATAAAATAAGCATTGCATTGGTCTGTTTTGCTGTCAAGAGGGCTTTGATAGATGGTAGTAATAACAGACGGGTATGAGGAAGCGCATTTGAAGGTCTATCTGTGTTGCTAAGAGGGCTTTGATAGATAGCAATGCATACCGGTAGATAGACGCTGTATTAATTTGTACTCATTGTCAAGAGGGCCTAGACGGATGGCAGTGGAGTAGGTTAATAGGGAATTGCGCCTAATTAGTAATACTGCTTGTGTGAGGATCCAGAGTAGTTAATATCAATATATCCCCTTTTTATGAGGAACGTACTTAGGTATGTCAAAAGAATTGTGTAGCCACCTAAACCGTATAGTATGAGCTTGTGGCTTTTTTATGGATATTAATTTCTTATGTGGAACGTACAGTTGTACGTCAATTGTTTTGTATGCTGCTGATTAATGGATTGTATGAGGTTATAGCAGCAAATTTATATCTTTTTATGAGGAGCACTGCTTGGGTGCCATTAAGTTGTAAGCAATTGCATTGTTGGTGTTTAATTGATGTTGTACTGTCCAATACTGTCTGATATTGTCTGAGTGAATGAGAGCTCTATGTGTGTCTGAGTGTGTGTGTCTGAGTGGAAGGGAGAGAAAGAGAATCTGGCTGAGTGAACCCCCGAGGGAGTTGTGTGTGCAATCCACCAGAGGGGGGGTCGGCTTGCGCCAGACCGGAGACGTGTGTGTGAATGAGCCCTTATAGGAATAGATAAATTAGCAGATCAAGTTGAAATAAAGGGACAAGTGTGTGTATGAGCCCTTCTAAGACAATAAATAAATAAATAGCTAAATAAAATAAAAGGGACAAGTATGCTTGAATGAGCCCTGATTAGGACCGGGGACAAAGTATGCGTGAATGAGCCCTAATTTCTAGGAAATAAGGGACACAGGATGAACGTATAAGCCTAGAAATAAAGAGATCGTGTGGAGTGGTGAATGTGTGGTGAATGTGTCTGAACCCAATATTAATACTGTGGCATTAATCGGTTCTTGCAATATAATATTCACTGTGTATAAAAATACTGTGCTTTTTGGCAAGTGCTAATAGGACGGTAGTGAAATATTGTATATTAAAGAGTGGCTATCTTTGCTAAGTCTTGTTAATGAAGGTGGATGTTTAGGTGATTATATAATATTGTATGTTGCTGTAAGTAAATTTAGTAACTAAGTAAGTGCATAAGTATAAGGAAGTACAGGAATATCCTGGTTTTTGGTGACAGAGGCTATAAGTCATAATGGCAGCCTCTCCTGTGGATATATTGGTGTTAAACCATCCATTGTGTGGAGATCTCATAACTAAGATCTCAAGTAAATGGCAAAAGAGAACTAAAGATATGATTACAAAATGGCTAAAGGAGGGGACATTTGATTCGGCTTTGTGTGGTGAAATGGTAACGTTGGCAAAAAATTACAAAACTGCAGCTAGAGAGAAAAGGCGTGTCCAGAGTGAGTTGAAAAGACAGCAGGAGAGAGAGGCCCTGGCTCTGTTTAAGAAAGAAGGGGATGAGTTTGTAAGAAGGAAAAAGCAGGTGAGGAGAAAGTTAAGGAAAGTTAGGAAAGTGAGGCACAGAGTAACATGGGGGAAGCGTTAGTTACACCTCCCCCATATGTGCAGACAGAAGGTCAATTCCCAATGCTTAAGGGAATGGTTGAAGTTTCGGGAGATGGAAGGTTGTGTAGATTGAGATGAAGGTTATAGGAAGCCGTGTGTGAAGTCTAGAAAGAGACAGGATAGGTGGATAGAGAGAGAGGAAAGCACACCGTTAGATTGTTATAAGGAAGTAAGGGCAGATCTACAAAAAGTGGAGAAAGTTGTATGGGAAGGAAGATGATAGAGGGAGAAGAGGGGGTGCATGTAAGTAGAGAGAAAATAGACAGGAGCACAAAAACACCAGGACAGTCAAGAAGTCAGATAGATACAACATTAAGGACTGGACATAGGCTATTGTACAGTAGAGAGGATGGGGGGTGAGGAGGAGTTGTCATGTAACATGGGTAGTTGGAAACATGGAAGGAACACTGGGAGACTTAGGAACCTAGCTCCACTATTCCCAATTTTAATTAAAGGGGCATGGGGACAATATGTACCATGGGCAACGCAAGATCTCGAGGGACTTGTCAACCGTCTCCCTAACATTCACGAGGGTGCAGGGAAATGGATTAAGGTCTTGGACGAGGAGACCTCAGGCAAGCTGTTGTCGGTTGGAAATATGAAAGCTCTTCTGGCAAAAACCGTGGGGGAGGAAAGATGGAGAACGTCCTCCGTGCTTCTGATTTGAACAAGGCTGTAGATACAAACCATATGGATGGAACTGTCCTTGATGCTTGCTGCCCTGCCGTGTGGAAGGCCTTGTGTGCAGAGTACACAGCTAGAGTTGACCAAAAGGCATTAAAGGGTGATCAGTTGGAGATGTGGTCGGTTTAAACTCAAGATCACACAAAGAGTTCTGTGATCACATCTCACATGCTGCTGAACTGTACAGGAAAATGAGCAGAAGTTGAAAGCTCAAGAGAAAGAGCTACAACGAAAACTAGCTCAGTTACATCTTGAAGAACTGACTAAGAAAAACAAGAAAAAGGTCCAAGAGACCCTAATTACAGCAGAGCAAGTGTCTGGGGGGGCCCCAGGCAATCCTTCACCCATGATCCAGCCAGCGGCAGTCATAGCGATGACCACACCAGCAGCACTACCCCCAAACTCACACCAGATGTCTGCAATGTTTATCCACAAAGGCTGAAAGAGTGGAGAACTAATCAGCGCCAGAGGGGACAAAGAGACACTTATGCTAACTTTCCACCAGGCGTATGCTGGGGGTGTGGACTGACTGGACATAACCGATCAAGTTGCCCCACACATCCATGGCCCCAGCTCCCGAGGGGAGTGGCAACAGTCTCCTCGAGATCAAGCTCAAGGCCCAGTAAACCCATGGGGGGTCCAAAACAGGGGAGATTCAGTTACCTATTTTAAAACTAATGCTGAACAGGAACCCTTGTCAGTAGATACAGGAGCAATTCGTATATTTAAGTCATGCCTAAATTTAAGTCATCTCCCCATGCCTGGAAAAGTTGCAAAGGCAGTAGGATTATTGGGACAATAGCAGTTAATTCCTATGACCGCTCCTGTCCGTCTACAAACTAGCGACACAAGTGTGACTATGCCTGTATTAGTTTCAAGTCAGACCCCGGTTAATTTGTTGGGCAGAGATGCATTGTATAAATTAGGATTGCAAATATGGTGTTCCCCAGAAGGGGTGTATGTTGACATGAATGGTGAAAAAATCTAATGGTAATGACTGAGCCACAAGCAAATGTGTTTTGGATAGGACAGCTAGAAAGGGATGTAAGTAAAGTAATTCATAAGTGGGGAAAGTTCATTCAAGCACAGATTCCTGAAGCACAATTACCTACTTCAGACTTTCACTGTACAATGGTGTATGATCCAACTAAGGATGCTGGTTTAGAACAAACATGGCAGGAAGAAACAAAAGAGCACAAGGTGGAACTAATTACACAAGTACATCGTCATATGTCGGCAAGGAGCAGCTATTAGCATAGATGAGTGTGATTTTGTGAAAAGGTGGTTCAATGTAACTGATTCTGTTCCCCATGTGACAGTGTATGTTGGAAGAAATTGCAGATCAAAGGACTTAGGACTAATGATGAAGAGAGCTACAGAAGTCCAGTGGGAGTCAACCATAAACCCGTTGATTTTCATTTTGCAGATAAAAACTCTATCAAAGTATTGTGTGGTAATAACTTGATTGGTGTTCCTCAGGAAGTTGTTATTAGCCACAAGTCACAGACGCAAATGGCATCAGCAACTGAAGTAGTTGAGACTGTTGAGCGTAAGCTATATAGGGAAATAGAGAGTCAGGTCCCACCTGAATTATGGTCTCAGCATGGTGCAGATATAGGCCTAATTGAATCAGCCAACCCAATTCAAGTAAAACTCAAAACAAATGTAAAACTGCCCAGACTAAGACAATATCCTCTGTGACCTGAGGCAGAAGCTGGCATATAGAACACTATTGAAGGCCTGGTAAAAGAAGACAACCAGTTGCTGTAGTACTCCAATTTTCTCTGTGATCAAGCCAGGTAAAAATAAATCGTGTCTCGTGCATGATTTACGGGCAATTAATAGTATAACAGAAGATTATCCAGTAGATGTTCCAAATCCACACACACTGCTAACCAATGTCCTTCCTGAAGCCAAATACTTCACTGTAATTGATCTTTGTTCAGCCTTCTCCAGTATTCTAGTAGCGGAGGAGAGTAGATGTTTGTTTGCAGTTACATATGCTGGACAACAATGTACTACCGGCGAATGCCACAGTAGGTCCGACACTCACTGCACATATTCAATCAGGTTTGGAAGCTGATTTACTGTAGAAGATTTAATGAAAGGAAGTAGCCTTCTTCAGTTTATGGAAGATTGTGTGATATGCTTGACATCGTTAGAAGCAAGTCATAGGGATTCCCTTAAGGTACTCGGTAAGCTAGCACAGGGAGGTCACAAAGTATCCAAAGCTAAACGACAATACTGCAAGCCTCAAGTTGAATATTTAGGACGGTTAATTTCACATGGTACAATAGCCATAGCGCCTACCCAATTAGAAGGCATAAGTAAAGCACCCTTGCCACAAACAGTTAAACAGTTGATGACCTTTTTAGGTTCAACAGGCTTCAGCACTGACTGGCTTGAGGAGTGTACAGTAAAACAGCTCCACTGAGGGAGGTAATGAGAGGAGAAGGTCTGCAAAATCTAAGTGCTCCATTAAAATGGAACACAAATGCACTGTTAGCATTCGAATCCATCAAAAAAGAGATGCAAAGAGCGCCCACCTTAGGTATACCAGGGTACATCAAACCATTCTACTTGTAGGTGGCTAACCGAGCTAATGGATATGCCTCAGCTGTATTGATGCAGGAAACCTGCAGTGGGAGGGAAAAACAGTCTCTAGCTTACTATAGCACTAGCTAGATAATGTAGTACAAGGTTACCCGCCATGTTATTAACAGGGTCTTACAGCAGTACATTATGCATATGGAAAAGCATATGGAAAAGCATCTACATTGACTCTGGGTTACCCAGTAACCATTTATACACATCATAAGGTTGTGGAATTGATAGAACAAGGGAAATTTGTTCTAGCTCAAGCTCGCCTTCTAGCATATTCTTCACTGCTCACATATCCTGAGATTACGATCAAAAGATGTGACACGGTTAATCCGGCTGGATTAAGTCCTTTAGCATATGAAGGTGTGTCTCATGCTTGTCTGGCGAATTTATTGGCATTTACTAGGTTACATCTTGATCTTGACTCTAAACCAATATCTGAAGCAGAAGTTACTTATTTTGTTGAGGAGTCTAGTTTATAGGCCATTTAGGAAGTTACACTGAGTATACAGTAATAATAAAGGATGGAGAAGACTTCAAACCTGTCTTATCTCAGAGTTGTTCGCAAACGGGTTTTGCTCAAATTAGCCGAGCTGAAAGCTCTCACAGCCGTATGTCAAACAGCCAAAGGGCTAGTAAAAAGTTTTTTTTTTTTACAGATTCTGCCTATTCACATGGTGGGTGTCATATGTTTGGAGCAGTATGGAAGCAGTGGAGGCTTAAAAAGAGTGAAGGAACACCTATCCAGCATGCTGAACAGATAAGCAAGTTAATGGTTGCTATGATGCTACCAAAATGATTGGCTGTCATTAGATGTCAAGCTCACAAAAAAGGAAATGACTATGTCACTAAGGGTAACAACATAGCCGGCTTAGAAACAAAGCACGCATCGAGGTGTAAAGTGGCATTGATAGTACCAGTAGTCCTTATAGAACCACAGCCTCAATTGGAGGATATTATTCGAATTCAACATCAAGCAGGTCCATACGAGCCCTCGATGTGGTTCCAGAGGGGAGCTCAGAAGGATGCACAAGGTGTGTGCATTCACATGTAGGTTTAATCATTGCATCCACAGTGCTGTTAAACATTTTGATTCATGCTCATGGATTTCATCATTGTGCCAGAGGAGAGGTTGTGAGGAAAATTAAAAACCAAGGGTATTGGTCCCATATCTGCATGATATGGTTGATGAGTTCTCAGCTTCATGTGAGATACATGTGCTAAGCATAATGTCAGAAAAGGAACAGCGACACCTATTAGCCATATACCGGTACTAGACGGACCTTTTAAGTACTTAGTGGTGAACTGTGTGGACATGGTGAAGGATGCTCGGGGGAAAAGGTACATGGCTTTAATAATTGAGAGGTTGAGTAGATGGGTAGAAGCAATGCCATATGCAGATGAAGAAGCAGGAACAGTTATCAAGTCCTTCCAAGCGAAATGATTCCTAGATTTGGAATTCCAGAGATCAGTTCGGATAATAGCTCATCATCCGCAGTGGGATATTAGAAAGAATAAACTTAACTGGGTTGATGCTTTACCCCTTGCACTAATAAACTATCGCATGCAAACTAACAGAAATACACACCTAACCCGCATGAATCCATTACGGGTCGACCCATGACTGTGTTATATTGTATAGACCTCTCAATTGCAAATGAGGAAACTAACTGCAATATATAAAGTAATCTATGTGCAGGGAAAAGCACGGAGTCCAAGAGGAGAAAGACACACCATGCCCAGTTGTTCCAGAAGACCAGATGTATCTACAAATGGTAGAAGGAAGTAACACAAATTCAGGAGGGAATCCTAGCAGCTATTCCGTCAGCAGTTCAGGTGGAAGACTGAACCACGTGGTATCACTTGAACCGTTACACAAAACCTCCAGAAATAGGTACAGAGAAAGGAGAGAAACCGCTGACTGATAGAGGGGAAGGAAGAAAGAATGGCCAACATCCAATAGTAGCAAAGTGAACAAATTTAAACCTTATTGGGAAATAACCAACTATTGGCACAAGTTGGATACCAAATTGCACAGCGATGAACACTTCGCTGCCCCAAATTAAGTATGAAAATCTGCTTGAGAGCAGCATCCCATTTCTGATACAGACGCGACCGACTGACTGACTTTGACCAGTTTCCCCTTGACACAACTGACATGACAAACTTTTGTACATATTGTATGTGACTACAATTCATGTTGTATAATGTATTTCTGTATAATTAAAACTATATTACTTTCACAGATAAAACAGCAGTGGCAACAATTTATCCTAATTTCCTCAACAGGAAAAGTGCACTGGAAGGAGCAAGCCGTAAACAAATTATGCCAATGTGTAATGCCACTAAACAAAGTTCTCTTTTATTACAGGTATAGAAATTTAATTGGAGCAGCTGATGGGTGACTTTACCGTGTCTAATGAAATTTATGTTGTGTATATCTATATCTAACCAAAGGCTTTCTAAAAGTAACAGCATTCCTTAGCAACAACAGACAAGGACAAGTCTTCGGATGCACATCTTCCATAGCAAAGGAGGGAAGACACGGGCCCATAATGAAGTGCTAGTAACCTCTCTTGTGGGCTCCAACTGACTCTCTACGATGCGCAAAGTATCTGGGTTGAAGATTCTTACATTACAACAAGGCTGTTTAAATTTATACCCACTTTTAAAATTGTAATGTGTTATGCATGTTTCATTTTTAGGTTGTATCATTCACCCAGTTAGTGTAAACCTAAAAAAAAAAATCACTGTGTTAATTACATATTCATGTCGTGTTATTGTTATGGTGTTATGAAAAGTATAAGATCATGGAGGTCGAGTCTTTTACTCCTTTCTAGTCAAGAGCGGAAGGAGAGGTTTGGCCGATTCTCCACTAGAGTTCAAATACATAGGTTGGTCCTTGGTAGAAGTCCAGTGATTTAAATTAATCACCAGTTAGCGTAAGGAAGACTAACACATGAATTTGCACTCTAGATAAAACGGTTATTGTGGGACTTATCAGTACCAGAGGGGGGAGGTGTAGAAGAAATTTTTTATCTTATTTTATGTGATATACACTACTTTTAAGGAATAAAAGATACCCCAGCTTGAAATAATGGGAGGCTGGCGTGAGAAGCCGAGCATATAGGCCTCTTGGAATGTGCCTGTGTAAGAAATCCGATCTATACATTGAGGCACCTAGAACTGTGACATTTAATGAAACCCAGATGTTGTATGTAAAATCAGCGCGGGAAAACTGGCCGCCTTTGTTTGGGATTATTATTTAAGCAAGAAGCCGTCAGGAGTCGGGGTGTGTTCTGCAGACCTCCCGACTTTATTAATCAACCAATAAAGTTGTAACCTTCTGAAATCAAAGCCTGAGTCTTCAATTAATTTCCACAACACTGCTTGCCCAGCTCCTCCAATAATTCGGCTTGGTAGGCCATCAACATTGAAGTCGCATTAAGAGCTCTGACTGCCAGCGCCGAAGACTTATAAATCTTCTGGTACATGGATGCGGTAAAGCGATCCATTTTACCCGGAAGCGCCGAACTAGTGGATGAGAGGGCGGTCCGCCTGTTTGGATGCAGGTGGTGAGCCACCGACTGCTCCACTGCGGGAGGATTAGAGAGACCGAGCGTCTCCATCTCACTCGCATCCAGAGATGAGTAACCCTTGACAGGCACCCGATGAGAAAAGGGTCTATCCCACGATTTTTTCATCTCTGTTAAACACGCCGGCAAAACCGGAAGCAGCTGTTTCGTCGGGGGAAGGTGGGAGGGGAGCCTTTTCCCGTCATATATGTCCCGCTTAACGCTTGGATCGCCCGGAGTTACCGGCCAGGTGATGCCCAGCTTAGCGGCCGCGCGTTTGCAGACCTCGATCATATCGCAGTCCACTCCTGCCGATGTCGCATCGCCACTCTGCGCGCTTGCTGGCCTGGATGGTTGGGTCAGCGAGAGGATCGCATCCTCCTCCTCATCATCCGGTTCCTCTCGGAGGAGGCAAGCTAACATTTCCTCGTCCTCCTCCTCATCTCCCTCAACTTCGTCGCCGTCCGCCAGCAGCTGCTGGTCGAAAAGTGGTGTAAACTCCGGGGACTCCGAATCCATAATATCCCCCCATGAAGTGAGATCACGCGGGGGAGAAGGCTGGGTCCCTTTAGTCGAAGGAGAGGCAGTAGCGAGGACCGGATCCTCTTTGGAGGACGCCGCCACTCGGAGCCTTCTTTCCAGTATTCTAGTCGGCATAACCCGACAGTGCGCACAGTTCTCTGCATCCGCCAGCGCGGCCTGGGCATGCTTGACCCCCATGCATGCGATACCCATAGGGTGAGTGTCGCGGCCCGAGATCATGAAACCGCACGCTGCCGGGCATGAGCGCGAAGGAGCCTCCCTCACCTTCTCCGCGGATGGTTTGGAAGCGGACATGGTGAGTCAAAATGTTCTTTTAATAGCTTGCCTCAATGCGTTAGCTAGGATTAGCGACACTCAGTAACGAGTGGAACGAACAAATAAATTAAAGAAAAATAAAATAAAACCCACAACAGGTTTTCGCTTGGCTGTACTGCGTTCGGCAACGTTAACCTTGACGGTACGTTTATGAACTGAGGCAGCGCAGCCTGTGGTGCTGAGGAAAAGTCTTCACGGGGAAGAGAACAAGAATGCCGTTTCAGGGCATCACAGCTGGTTATATGTAGGAGGTGGGCCACTATCTTATCTGTGATTGGTCTGCTCTGCGTGCAGACGTGGTGTGATTGGTGCTTCCATAGTCTATCACGCCTGAGGCGTTTCCCATAGTGAGATACCGAGCGATTGTTGAAAGAGAACGCAGCAAACGCTTTATCTCATCATGACATGCATAAAATTGAAAGGAATGATAATTTCCAACACTTTCATGCATTATGACATTTAAGTTGAGTAACAAATTTTCTGTTAGTCTTTTTCACGTTTTGAACATAAAAAGTGCATATAAACTCATTTGATGTGTTTCACATGACATGCCTTAGTTGTGTGAGAAAACCGCTTTCCTGAGCTTGTACAGCGCTAAGAACACAGCAAACGCTTTATCTCATCATGACATGCATAAAATTGAAAGGAAGGATAATTTCCAACACTTTCATGCATTATGTCATTCATGTTGACTAACAAATTTTTTGTTACTCTTTTTCACCTTTTGAGCATAAAAAGTGCATAGTAATACGTTTTGGGTGTTTCACATGACGATGCCTTAGTTGTGTGAGAAAACCGCTTCCCTGAGCTCTAAGAACACAGCAAACGCTTTTTTCCATAACTATTATTTGTTAGCCCTTTTCATATTTTGACCATGAAAAGTGCATAAAAAAGTGCATTGTGTGTTTTACAAATTCTATTCTACACACACAAAAGCTAAAGACATTAAACATACATTAAAAATACTGCACACAGACCCAGACGAGACACACACAAAAATGCAACACATAAATTCATATAAACTCACACACACACACACACACACACACACACACACACACACACACACACACACACACACACACACACACACACACACACACACACACACACACACACACACACACACACACACACACACTACATGCATTATTATAATAATTATTATAATTATTCATTTTATAGTACTATTCTGCACGAAAAAACACTACACACCTGAACCATACATGAAACATACTGCAAACACAGACCCATACGACACACACACACCACACAAATATACACAGACACACACACACACACACACACACACACACACACACACACACACACGTTTTCCACATTCTACCCATTCCACAGAAACGATGACCTGCTCAAGCCCTTGTGCCATTATAGTCATCACCAAACCCGAACAACATTGAGACAGCTAGCAATGGCGTATCAGGAAGAGACGTCCAGGAATAGTGATGCCTTAAACTTATGTCATATTCGTTTAATAGGTCTTAGCATGCTGAAAAGGCACACAAGTTGTGAAGTTCGAACAAGTGGCTATGGCAAAGCTGCTTGGGCCCGCTCATCCTTGCTTGTAACTATATTTCTGCTTTGTTTTTTAGCCAGACCAAGGAACAGTATATGCCTGTATGGGACCCATTAATGTTCCTCGCCTGACTGTGTCCCCAATGGGTCCCCATTGTGATGTTGCTGTCGATGGACCTGCCAGAGTACTGCACAAGACTGGCTTAAGTGAGCTTGAGGAGGTGTTTATCCTCATCGACAGGCGAGGAGTAATCAACTGTATGCAACTGAAATTAAATTTTTGTTGCATCTTCAATGACCGATTCAAATACCGATGTACCTTCTTGCCTTCAAACTTGAGCAGATTTTTTTGGGGGGAACTCTTAAATCCACTGTTCTGGGTGAGGCTCTTGGTCTTGGGGGCTTCCTCTGGAAGCATGGGTAGCTACTTGGTTGCAGGGAGCAGATTGATCAAGTAGTCCTAGGTTCTTTGTGCGGGGTGTCCAAGTTTTTGGCCCTTCCTCTTTGAGAATACCTTCCTATGAGTCCACCTGTTTGTGAAAGACTGGGGAAGGGGGTTGTGGATGTTTTAGTTAACTTAAATGCTATCACTCTATCTGCTCAAAAAAATGCCACAAGTATCCCATGCATTTCCCCCAAATGTACCGCTGCCTATTATGGAACTCTCACCACTTAGCACATCATACAGCTCTTCGGTCGTCTCTGTGTGCCTTTAATTTCTGTGCCACAAGGGTGGTTCCTAGCAAAGTTTGCAACAGCAATAAGCGATAAGCTGAGCTGGGAAGTTCCAGGAATTTAAACACATCCTGAACACACACACACACACACACACACACACACACGCACGTACGCACACATATACTACAATCTATACATACACATACACACATACTACACATTTACCAAACACACACACACTAGATAGCCACATCCTACACACTTACATCTTAGACTTACACATACTACACATACACACAACCATTACACATGCTTTCTAGACACATATAAACACATACGCTCAATACAAACACACTCACATCCCAATTACACATAGCACACAGACAACACACATAATAAATAAATAATAACAACAGACAAACACACATCTCACACACATCCTACAACCAAGGTGCGACCACAGTTGTTTGGTCCCGCTCATCGCTGATTTTCATTGTATATACATCATTGTATATATTTTTCCCGTTTTTACGCTTTAATACTACTGGACTTTATCCGATTTTTTGCGCTTTTTGGGAGAACGCGCGTATCATCTGACCAACAACAACCGAATCCATCACCAAATAATCACAACTCCGGCACAAAGGTACGTTATCATGTCTACCATTCAGCTCGCTCAGTGTGTGGAGTGCAGGATGTTTAGACATTCTTCCTCCGTCATTAGTGATAATTTTATTTGTGATAGGTGTGTGTTAGTTAGCACCCTGACGGAGAAGATAGTAGCATTAGAGGAGCGCATCCAGACTTTAGAGAGGGTTAGAGAGCGCGAGAGCAGCGGTAATCCTGTAGTGGAAAGTCTGGGTGCCACAGGTGGAGATAATCATCCCCCGACTCCGGCAGTAGAGCCCTCACAGCGGGCGAGTGGGTGACGACTCGGCGGCATACTCGTTCAGCCAAAGCTAACGCTAAGGCTAGCCCACCGGAGCACACCTCTTCTGCGCTTCACGTGTCCAACAGGTTCGCTCTCCTCAGTGATGCACCCGCTGAGAAACCTGAAAGAGCTCTGGTTATAGGAGACTCTATATTGAGACACGTGAAATTAGCTAGGCCTTTAGGGGCGCCAGCGGCAGTGGTCAGGTGTATCCCGGGAGCCAGAGCACCGGACATAGCAGGTAATCTTAGGGCTCTAGGTCAGCATAGGTTCTCTAAGATAGTGGTACATGCTGGAGCTAACGATATACGCCTTCGTCAGTCAGAGGTTAGTAAGAGTAACTTTACAGAGGTGTTTAAAATAGCGAAGGCGATGTCCGAAGAAGTAGTTTGCTCTGGTCCCATCCCAATGAGACGTGGCGACATAGCTTACAGCAGGTTATGGTCGCTGAACCGCTGGATGTCCAGGTGGTGCTCCGAAAACAACGTGGGCTTCATTGACAATTGGAAGACTTTTGAGGGCAAAACTGGCCTGTTAGGGCGGGACGGTGTCCATCCCACTCGGGAAGGTGCTGCTCTCATTTCTTGTAGTATAGCACATAGTCTCAGAAGAGGCCTAGTTAATCGGTGACAATCCAGAGCCAAGGCCAGGGAGCAGACAGACAGGCTAAACCAACCGTCTGCTAGCTGCATAGAGTCGTCACTCAGGGTTCATCAGATTGAGACTGTGTCTGTTCCCCGAGATAAACATAAACATACATTTAGAAAGACTCAGAAAGTCTGTTTTAGTAATTTAATTAACATAGACACCACAAACTCAGATCACACTGAATGCGCAGCCAGCACCTCTGATCTGAAGCTAGGACTGTTAAATATTAGATCTCTCGCATCTAAAGCAGTTATTGTTAATGAAACTATCACAGATCAGGAGTTTGATATATTATGCTTAACAGAAACCTGGATTAAACAGGACGAGTATGTGGCTCTAAATGAAGCTAGTCCTCCTGCATACAGCTACATACACCAGCCTCGGCTAACTGGTAGAGGAGGAGGAGTCGCAGTTATTTATAACGATAATCTGTCTCTCGTACAAAAACACAGTTTTAAATCTAATGCATTTGAAGTTCTCTATAGTAACATAAAGTCAGCTCAGTCAATCCCGCTAATCATCATTTACAGACCCCCTGGGCCGTACTCGGAGTTTCTCTGCGAATTTGCAGATTTCCTTTCAAACCTTGTTGTTTCTGTAGATAAAGCGTTAATTGCTGGAGACTTTAATATTCATTTTGAGAATCCAGAAGACCCTCTGAGAACAGCATTCTTGTCCATACTGGACTCAGTAGGAGTAAATCAGTGTGTAGTAGGACCCACTCATAAAGCAGGTCACACTTTGGATTTAATATTATCCTTCGGATTAAGTATAGGAAATATAACCACAATTCCACAGTCTGAAGTTATCTCGATCACTACCTTGTCTCGATTAAAGCGTGTTATAGTAATAATGTACGCACAGCACCGCGCTTCCACCTTAAACGTACATTTACATCAAATACCGCACAGAGCTTTATCAATAATCTTCCAGAATTATCTACTTTGATTGGATCGCCATCTGACTTCACAGAACTCGAACAGGCGAATGAATATCTAGAGTCAGCACTTCGTTATAGCTTAGATAATATCGCTCCAGTTAAAAGGAAAATGATTAGAGATAAGAAACTCGCTCCTTGGTATAATGACCACACACGTGCTTTAAAACAAACCGCTCGCAAATTCGAACGTAAATGGCGCCAAACTAAATTGATAGTATTCAAAATAGCTTGGAAGGAGAGCATCCTGATCTATAAAAAGCTCTCAGTGATGCTAGATCAACATATTTCTCCACTCTAATAGAAAATAACAAAAACAACCCGAGATTTTTATTTAATACCGTAGCTAAATTAACTAAAAACAAGACCACTGCAGAAATCTCCACAACATCATCATGCAGTAGTGAGGATTTCATGAACTTTTTCAATAATAAAATCATAAATATTAGGCAAAAAATTCAGACTTTGAAACCAGACAATTTAAATAATTCAGATGATCTAACCACATCACATCAGAACTTAGAACACTTTACTCCCCTTGAAGCGAGGGAACTAATTTCACTCATCTCTTCTTCAAAATCGTCAACCTGTATATTAGATCCTATACCGACACATTTTCTCAAGCAGATAGTACCAGCAATAATAGAACCCCTGTTGAAAGTAATTAACTGTTCACTCAGTAGTGGGTATGTCCCCAAATCCTTTAAATTAGCCGTTATTAAACCGCTAATCAAGAAACCTGACCTTGACCCCATGTCTGCTTTCTATTACAGGCCGATATCAAACCTTCCGTTTATCTCCAAGATTTTGGAAAAGGTAGTATCACAGCAGCTATGTTCACATCTACACAGAAATAGCATAAATGAACTGTATCAGTCAGGATTTAGGCCTCATCACAGCACAGAGACAGCACTTGTTAAAGTAGTAAACGACCTCCTATGGGCCTCCGATCAGGGTTGCGTCATTATACTTGTGTTACTGGACCTCAGTGCAGCTTTTGACACCATTGATCATAGTATTCTCCTTCACAGATTAGAAAAGGTAGTTGGAATTAAGGGAACTGCCCTCTTGTGGCTCAGATCCTACTTGACTGATCGTTATCAGTTTTTAGATTTAGATGGTGACCATTCCTCATGTTCTCAAGTGGAGTTTGGTGTTCCACAGGGCTCAGTTTTAGGCCCACTGCTTTTTTCCCTTTACATGCTTCCTCTGGGCAACATAATTCGTAAACATGGTATTAGTTTTCATTGTTATGTTGATGACACACAATTATATGTCTCAGCAAAACCAGATGAGAAAAACCAGTTTGCTAAAATTGAGCAGTGTGTGCAGGACATACGAGATTGGATGTTAATTAATTTTCTTCTGCTTAATCCTGATAAGACAGAAGTTCTGGTTATAGGACCACAAGTAGCTAGAAGTAAGCTTTCTGATCAGACTGTAACTTTAGATGCCTTTCTGTTCCATCAAGTGCAACAGTAAAAGACCTCGTGTGATTATAGATTCCAGCCTTTCATTTGAAGCTCATGTAGATAATATCACCAGGATAGCTTTCTTTCACCTTAGAAATATTGCCAAGATAAGAAACATTGTCACTAAATGATGCAGAAAAACTAGTTCATGCTTTTATCACCTCTAGGTTGGACTATTGTAACGCCTTACTGTCTGGTTGTTCAACTAGGTGTATAAACAAGCTTCAGTTAGTACAGAATGCAGCAGCGAGAGTCCTCACTAGAACCAGAAGATACGAGCACATCACCCCTATCTTATCTACACCGCATTGGCTCCCTGTGAAATTTTGCATTGATTTTAAAATACTACTTTTGACATGTAAAGCATTAAATGGTCTCGC
>QNUK01001032.1:0-139838 GCA_013621035.1 Clarias magur
AGTCTCCAGTCTCAGATGTAAAGCTGTAACTGAACGTTTTTTTGACATCTTTAGGACCCGGGCGTTTACGCTTCAAGTTTTTTAGAAAACGTGACAAGTTGCAATAAATTTATCATTTAAAAGGAAAAAAATTAAATAAAATAGAACTAACTATACTTTACCATTATAATGCGTAACAGATTAAACAGTTCCTCATATAATTAATTTAAAAGTTTGTGTTTCTAGCAAATAAATTAACGTCATTTTATTTATATAGGTAACTGTCGCGAAGCCTGGTATTTAAATGACCTCTAATGATTTCATCAGCAGCTTCGCTATGATTGGTCGATATTTTGCAGAATTTTCATCAAGTAGCTGATCAGTGATTAATTAATGATGCTATTATCTATGACAAAAGAAGAATTATCGCTCTTCTCCAGACACGGACACGTGAACATGCAGAAGGGCTGAGCGATGTCCGTTATATCTGTTACATCGCAATTCTCTGACTACAACATACGACACACAGGTTCGCTAACAAACCGCTAGCAGTACAGCGGTGGTGTATTTAAAAAAAACTAAACAAAGGGTCTACAAATATTTATGACAAAATTATTTTAAGCATTGTAAGTATTTTATTTTACAATTTCAACAAATTTTCACATCACACTCACTGCAGTTTTAAATAGTCAGCTAATAGCAGAAGTATAAAGTGTATCAGGGTACTAATGATATTATGGATCCACATCACCACCAGCGTTAACGTCTTATATTACTTACGTATATTAATAAGTAAAAAATATAAGTAAAAAAAGAAAAAAATTACACAAACTGTAAAGTTGTTTGTAAATTGATAAATTCTGAACAAACAGAACAGAACGTATATTTAAACCAAAGCGCTAACATAACCCGGGCGAGTGCCGCGTTTCACCTCAACCTCAGGAATTGATCAGATTTAGAAAATCAGATTATTGATCATTTCTGTTTCCTCAAACATTTATTTTCCTGTTTTTGACTTTCTACGTGAACCGTAACCAAACTCCCCTCATCAGGGTCACGTGTCAGATCTGTCCACTGTACGACTTCATCCTACAGCAACCAAGTTACACGTCACGTTTCGTACAAAACCATCATCCTGATCATCTGGCTAAACACTCCCGTCCAGTAGGTGGCGGTATTGCACCAACTGCTCTCAAATTCCAAAGAAGAATTATTTCGCAAAATGCGAGTATTTATTTCTGTGGTGTATTTTTAAGAATATCATCAATTTAACATTTGTAAGGTTTACTACTCTTTGGCTACGGGGAGGTCTGGGGCGGGTCTTACAGCGCTGCATACTCATCGGACAGCTTTTCTAAAAACTCTCTTATCCTCCGAGGACAAGGTTACTGGCCAATGAAGATGCAGACAACTGAAAAACATTTAATTAGTTTTTTTTTTTTATTCACATTCAATGAATTAATTTTTGTTCCATTGTTTGATTTTTGTTCAGTCCTCTTTGATGAAAATTTTATTTCGCAAATACAGTAAAGCAACTATCATTACACTAACTGAAGTCGATAAAAAAAAAAAAAATTCATTTATGTCAGGTTTACAGTGGAACATTAACACAGGCATGTGAGCCGTCCCAGTGGCGAGTTCTTAAGGTGAAATGTTGTATTGTGAAACACATTGTCCCATAGGAAATAATGTAAATACAGATAATCCGTTCCAGCCGCCCAAAAATATTACCAGTATTATCACTTTCCAACACTATAATTATATTTTTGCATATAAAAACAAATCAAAACGTTTAGTAAAGACGTGTAAATGAAATAAAATTTAAAATAAATAGACATTAAACCTCACTTAACAATAATTTATGATTCCTCTCGGCACCGGCTGCTTTAAAACCCAAACTGAAAGCGACTCCCTTTACTTCTTGCTGCCATCCTCATTAACATTCCTGGTACCTGCGGTGCTACAGCTTTAATAAAATCTCACACAAAATGTAAAAAACCCACAAAACAACATGTAAACTCACCGACACAAACATGTTTGGCTCCCGGATGCACGTGCGACTCACCCGGCGTTCAGATCAGTTTGTTTGCTCGTATCCTGAAAGCGCTTCGCATGCAGAGACAAATTCCTTATAAAATGCCATTCCTAAGGCGAAAATGTGCAAGACGGGGGGTTTGTATGCCGAGGTACCGCTGTACGTGAGGTGTATAACCCTACAGTCGGTGCTCTAAACTATTCACACAGCGCCCCATGTGGTAGGAGTGAATTATTAGTATTAGTAGTACATTAGTATAACGGTAGATTTTACAGATCTGAGATCAGCTGCATTTATATCAGAAATCTTTACAAAACCACTAAATACAACAAGCCGCGTTTAAGAGGGTGACACAGGCGCCGGAATATGGGATTCATCTCCATGTGGTCTACACGAGACCTTATAGACAGCTACGTTTCTAACACACAGGACGCAGCGCACACACACACACCATTTTATTCCAGAGTGTCCAGGAGGTGGAGAAGTCTCGCAGTGAGACGCTGCAGCAAAGGGGGGGTGGGGGGGGGGCAATCTGCATCAGACGGAGCAGGACATGGAATCAGGCTGGCGTGCTGTCAAGAGTGCAGAGAGTGTGTGTGTGTGTGTGTGTGTCAGCATGAGCCTCCTGACCGTTCCTTGCACTCTGAGATTGGTACCAGATGACGGCTGTCAGGAGCGCTCTAGTTTGTGAGATGTATGATCGTTCGTGGTCCAACAAAGCCCGTCTCACCCTGATGCGTCTCTATTATAACTGAGAGAAAGAGGTGGATTTACTTAAACTGAGAAGATTTACAGCAGGACTGGAACTGAAGAACAAGAAGAGCTCAGTTTCAGCCATAAAGCGAGCACGAGGTCGGGACGTTCTTTCGGTGAAGTCACTTTCAAGTGTATGAAGTACGCTCTGGGGCGGAGCGATGGGCGGTGCTGGGCGTTACTGTGTGTTTCCTAGCAGCCGCTCAACCAACGTTAAACCATGGATGAAAAGCAAACACACTTAATGATGCTGTGCAGTCGAGGTGGCTTTTACACATCCTCGAACTGAAAGATCAATTCACTTGTAGTTCCGTTGCGCTTTTAATTAGGGTTACTGACGCGAAGCAGCTTTACACAATCAAACAATCTGAGAAACATCTATGAAATGTGTGTGTGAGTCAGAATGATCAGATGGTCCCTGATGAACGAGCCGAGGGTGACGGCGCTGAGGGAAAAACTCCCTGAGATGGTCATAGGAAGAAACCTTGAGAGGAACCAGACTCACCTGGGAACCCATCCTCATCTGGGTGATAACGGAGAGCAGGGATTGATCTGCACTCATACTGTGTGTTAGGAGGCTGGAACACACAAAACTGTTCCAAATTGAAACATCTTGGTACAGTTCACAAACTTGCTACAATGGCCCGTATGACGCGTAGCAGCTCTGGAGGAATCTTAGATTGTAATTTTGAGGGTTTGGAATTAAATTTTAGCAAATAATTGGAGAGACCTGCTCCACCTACAAGCTCCTGAACAGGGATGCAGCGATACGATATGGTGATCTGATGCCATGATCATTTCACTCGTCCTGATACCACGACTTACACAACCTATGCTAGTTACGCTAATGGAGAAATGGCACAAAACGACAACAGATTTTTACGTAAAAATGATCAACATGTGACTCTGTAAATTGGAGGCGTTGAAGTAAACATCACAGCTACACGAACGCGGCTCAGCTAGTTAGCGCTGCGAGATGGCGACCATGACGTTAGCTCTATTAGCATGAACGTGGACGCTCTAGATGTGCAGACGTGTTTGAGCAGAATGTACAGGTTACTGACGGACTAAAGCGCCGCCGCGTCGCTGAGACGAAGCGGTGAAGATGAGTGACCGCACCGATCTCGGCAGGAAGCTGAAAGTTACTGTGGGTAATTTCCATTGCAAAATAAATCTGCTGGAGTTCAGGTTAATTATATAGAAGAACACGCAGCGTGCTCAGGGTGGATTTTTCATTTAACTTTAACGTTTCTTTTGTCTGACGAATGAAACAGCAGCGTCTCGTTGTGTTCCTGCCACGAACGCGCCTGGAGAAACCTGGCCTGCGATGTGGAGCGGCTCTGCTGCGTGAACTCTCGCTGACTTCCAGCTCGCATCGCAACCTAAATCCAGCATTTACGCAGAAATGCAAATGGGCCCCAGGCCACGATCTGCCACCTGGCAAAGCTCAGATACGCACGGAGCGAGAGAGAGACAGACAGAGAGAGAGACAGAGAAAAAGAGAGAGAGAGAGGGAGCGAGAGAGAAAGAGACTTAAAGCCAAGCAAAGCGATGAGATTTCTCTTTCTTTGTGCTCTCTCTCAGTAATAACACGATCAGTTCCACATTCCAGTACTGTTGCTGTTTTTTTTTTTTTAAAGAAATCCTGTATTCCAGTAATCACGGAGTGGTGAGGTGAAGTTTTACAGTTAATTTGCATAACACAAGCCGCCCCCTCCAAGCTCTCCTGCCCTCCCGCAGTAAACTCGTCTGGATCAGACTCGACCCGAGGTCAGACTCATTTTCATTTCTTAACATCTGCACATAACTTGTTGCCTTTTTTCCTGTGATTAAGCATTTATATTACACCTACATGTTCTACATATCGACTTTTAGCACCTGACGCCTGTCCTCCTCGGCCCCATCCACTTCTGGACGGCGAAAGGGGCGTTACTTACCGGGTGCCAGCGCCAAAACCGGCGCACAACCCGTCACAGAAACACTTTCGATGAAGTTATTTCATCTCAAACAACACGCCGTCTCCTTAGTAAAGTCGATCTGAATCGCCGCTGAACCGTTGGTGCTGTTCTCTTCACGGCTAACGCCAGCTACAAAGCTAACTAGCTGCTAACACAAGGCTGAATCCCAAATCCCCCTCTAACCCCTGATCAAGGGCACTACTTGGTGTGTGTGGTGCACTAGCTTTCTATTTAACGCTATTTGGAACCAGTTCAACCGCGGAACAGTTCGATAAACTATTCATTCGGAAGCGTGAAATGTCAGTATTAGTTAACGTAACCTGCAACTCATGGTATAAAGCGCAACATTAGCACAGCGCATTTCACACGCTCATCTCATTTGCAACAGAAGCACTGAATGAGCTAATGCTAGCAATGGCACGCTAGCAATGGCACCAAACCCTGGAGGAATCTCATATTTGTACAGCAGCTGAGGTAATCACATTACAATATCAAATCAAACTTGTGCAAGTCAGTTTCCTTATTACCTTCTGCATTTATTTTCACACACTTTTGAATAAGTTACGAAGTCGAGCACGGAAAAATAATCAGCAGAACCTAAGCAATCCATCGTTCGCGTTGTCACCCAGATAGAGTATCAGGTAATGAGGCAGGTCACCACGTGATCTTTCGGTTACCTTTTATGGATAACATTATGGGTTAATTACATTGGAATACAATTCAAACGCAATTAGCAACGAAAATGCGCTGTGGCATAACGTCGGCTAACGGTGCTTCTCCCGTCCGTGACTGGAAAAGGTCAATATGGAATTCTGAAACGTGTGTTCTTATCCGGCTTTAAAAAAAAAAAGTAACATTTTTGCTTTCTTCAAATTAAACTCGTTGCTAATTGTATTAAATAAAACAACAGGTCGAGATCAGAGCAGTAAAACGCCCCCGACGCTAATGAAGTTGGGGATGAGAAAGAATAAAAATGAAAATAAATAAAAAATAAATCAGCTCAGGCCTCCCCTCCTCCACCTCATCAAACCTGGCACGGTCTTCCCCATAGCAAAATTTTGTTGCTCATTATGAACTTATTCTTGACTCATGAGACTGAATTGAGCTGTCTCATTACAAGCTTGACTTTGTCTTTTCTATTTCTCCTAAACTCCACTTAGAAGAAACAAAAGAGACATAACTGAGAAACATACCTGAGACATACTTGAGAAACATTTGAGAAACAGAACTGCATTTGAAGGAGAAGCAAATGAGCCATATACGAGACCATAATGAGATTAATGCCAGATATAAATGAGAGGCATGAAACACAAATGAGAAATATTGTAGTTTTATTGAACATATTGAACATAATTCCTCAATTAACAGCATACAGTGAAATAAATTTACAATTACAATATAACAGACACCAGCAAAATCTGGCAAATCAAGACACTAAATGATACAAAACCTGACAAAGATATTACGCGTCACACTGCTCAACTCATAGTGTGATTTATACAGGAGTTACACAACGGCCACAGCATTGCGAGAATCTTCCAGTGAAAAGAATCAGTCAAAAAGGAGATGAAAACTTGGTTGCTTGCTGTATGTGAACGGGCCAAAGCCAGGAAAAGTTCTCTCACCGGCTACATCGGTCTTCTCTTGTGGTGGATGTCCAACAAGTTTGTCCAAAGTCTGAAACTCCTGGAGTTGCTTAGTGTCTAATGGAACAAGAAAAAAAAAAAGAAAAAAAATTAAAACATTTGAGATTTACCTGAACACCATTCAGCTACTCCATTCCCAACAATGAGAGGTGAGCTTGAGCTTGCCCATGTGCTGGAGCTTACCTGACTGATCATGTGGTGCTGATGGAGACTGCAGGAGAATGTTCCGGAGTCTCCGAGATCCTGAGGTGGCATGCTTCTGAAAAGAACCCAGTTAAAGTAAAATGTATATAATTACCAAGATAAACTTTCCACAAACAAACATATTGATCTTTATTTATAAAATATAATTAACTGATGTCTGTAAAGTTACATATTCTGGTAACTTCTGTTAAACACTGAACACTCTATAATAAAACTACTGGTCATGCAGCAACATTAACTTACTATTAAAAAAATAAATAAATAAAAAGTAAAAAAGTATCTTAACATGTAAAACCACACTGGTTAACTTATAATAATAATAATACTGTAACCAGCTGACTGATTTTTACCATTAAAAAAGATTAATAAATAAATACAATTTCAACCACACAAGTGTTACCTAGACATGCTAATCCACGTGCTAAACCACCCACAGGTGGCATCTGAATTCCTTTTCCAATTTAAGAACAAACGTAAGCTGTGTAAATTTTAGCTAAGTATTCCACAGTTTATTTATTTATTTATTTATTTATTTTTACCACAGACTCTGGTGGTTTTAACTAATTTTGAATCCTTGCCAATAATAATTCATTTTAAATTCGGCGCAAAAAAGTAAAACCCACCTTCATTGTCTTCTTGGTCGTCTTCTTCAGTTTTATCCGCGACAGGCAAAGTAGTTGGTGCGCTACCGCCACCTAAAGGTCCGGATGAACGATGGAGAGAGTGTTTTTTGCTGACTTGACACCGAGGCCTGGCGATGCGCTGCACATTTCTCTAAACACACCGGACATTTTTTCTATATAAAGAACTCAATTTTATTTTATTTCATTTTAACTAACTATACACACATGACTAAGCAATTTTTTTTTTTAAGGATCACATCAGAACATTTCAGAAATCCAAACGCACCGTTTATAAGTACTGTCTACTTTATGTGTGGGAAACACTGCTTTGGGGAAACAAATATGAATAATCATCCCTGAGATTTAAAGGTAATGAGCCACATTTGAGACACCTTTGAGGAGATGCAGAAAATGTCCAAATCTCATTCAAGTCTCAAAGATGGCTCATTTCTGTCTACGAGATGAAGAGATTAACATGAGGTCTCATCTTGGGAGTTTCTTTGCTACGGGTCTCAACAACAAACGACGTCGAATCAATAACGGCTAATCAGAGCGGAGTTGTAGCAAAACTGCTTCTCCTGTACACACAGGACTACCGCGACGGAAAGAAACTGCCACCTTGTGGTGTTACTGGGTATTACCGTGTAGCTACGTTACTACACTGCTGATTGTTCCGGTGTATTGGACGGTGTTCGATTAACAAAAAGACCTGTCGTGTAGGCATGGAGACGGTCTCGTTGGCATGGCGACCCACCATGAATATCCAGTTATATTACAGGAGGAACGCTGCAAGCTAGCTAGGCTAGTTTATCTGAAAATTTAGCATGTCTTAATCAGTTTTGTTAAACATTTAATACAAACTATTTGCAAAAGTGTTTTAAAAGAAATACAAGAAACAAACATTATTTTAAACAAACATCCAGACTTTTAAAAAAAGCAGTCAAACATAAAAACATTAGTTACTGCGATATCTACTGAGAACATGACAGGAAACGCTGACTACAAGAGACTTGGATTAACAGGTTCTGCGATGGTTCTTCAGATGGTTAAGAACTTAAAACAGGTTCTACTGAGAACCCTGAGAGTTTAATCTGAGCTCACGGGCCGATCTGTCTGAAACATCTAAAGCGTTCTTCATTTCTCCAGCTATTGTTTATTACAAGTGAGAGCTCACTCTCTCTCTCTCTCTCACACACACACAGTCTTTAATCTCTGTTAATCAACCCAGTAACAGGAAATAAGCTTTGCAGGATGACTTCCTGTTGTTTCGGAGTGAGGAGAAGGAGCCGGGCAGCGATCCAAAGCCCTTCTTCCTCTCTCTCTCTCTCTCTCTCTCTCTCTCTCGCCCGTCACGGACACTTCACTTTCTCGGGCCGTGCCAAATGTTCCATCGACGCCATTTTGAGACTTGAAAGATAAACAGGATGTGCAGACGCTCGGGGTCGAGCTCAAAGTCAAAGCGCTCCTACAGACGGCTTCGACTCGCCGCGTACACACAAACTGCCACACGTCTCCACGCAACACACGCTAACCGTAACCTATCACTGCTAACTAGCATCAACTAACTAACTAACTAGCCTAGCTTACTTGTGAGATTTGTTTATTTATTTATTTATTTATTGCAGTCAGTCTTGAGCGAGGTCGTGTGTCTTCGCTGCAGGTCTGAGCGACCTGACGGTTCAGTATCACAATTAAACGTTTGTCTGAGATATCGTAACAGCTTAAGGATTATTATTGTCATTGTTATTATTATTGTTGTTATAACGCGATGTTTAAGATTTCGTAGCTAATCTTTAATGTTAACTTTTTTCTTTTCATACATTTATACTTTTTTTATCCATTGTAAATACTTTTAAAGATTTTATATAATAAATTTTTTAAACATTGTGTGTCAATGTATTTATTTATTCTTCTATTTACAACTTTAAAAATTGTTTTTAATTCTAAATACTTTTTTTTGTCCTTTTTGAACTTTCCCTTTCATTTTAAACTTCATTAACTTTTTTTTTTTACTTTATTTTTCATTGTTGTAATTTAAAACTGTTTCTGATTGTGTTTTACTTCATGATGCATTTTTTAATCAACTACATCTTTTTCTTCTTATTCTGCATCATTTTCCTACAATTTTTAATGCTTTTTTTTTGTTCTTTACTTTTTAGTAATATAAGGAACTGCTCTTTGTTTGTTTTTTGTTTTTAAGCTCCTCTCTTTTTTTTGTTTTGTATTTCTTTTTAAATCTGACTGTAAACTCGAGCATCTGAACAGTTACACTCAGATGTGAGCGAGAAATAACTTGTGTGGTGAAGCGGTGCAGGTTTCTCTCACTTTAGCATTAAAACCTGACACACGCGCCACACTTCCTGACGCGGACTCTCAGACTGAAGTGTGGGAAAGGGGGAGGGGCCACAATGTGGGCGTGTAAATCCTTCTGTTTTGTCCAAACATAGCTCCAGGAGTATTTATAACGTGTGTACGGGACGGGAGGACGGCGAACACATCAGGGGAGGAAAACAGGAAGTACAAGTAAACGTGAGAGGAAGTGAGAGAGAAACAGATCTCAATAATACGACCAATCGAAACGTCAACTACACAATTCTCATGTGAGTGTCTTCGTGCTGCTCGCCCCGACCACTTCTGATCCACAACGCTGGTTTGAGACGGACTGTGAAGAAGAAACTGATGAGTGAGACGGAAAGAGCTGAGGCACGAGTCGAGGGAGAGAGAGAGAGAGGATGAAGTGAACGGCTCCGCCCTCTCCACACCCTTCATTAGCATACTCTCCGCGCTGTAGGACACACCCCTTGCTCTCAAGCTGTAACACATCCCGTTCCTGGTGTTAGCTAATGCGTCTCATTTGTAATCGGCCAAAACTCAGTACTGGTGCTGACATTATTTATTATTATATACAGTGGAACCTACGAGCATAATTCATTCTGGAAGCGGGCTCATATTCCAAAACACTCGTAAACCAAATCAAATCTTCCCATAAGAAATAATAAAAACTCAAATAATTCGTTCCACAGCCCAAAAAAATAAATACAGAAAAATAATTAATACAATATTTAAAGTAAAAATAAAACAAATTAACCTGCACTTTACCTTTAAAAAAAGTCAAAATAAATCCCAACAGGTAAGTGTTTCTGTTTGTGCGTGCAGGTGCCGTGTATTTGTGTGTGTGTGTGTGTGTGTGTGTGTGGAATTAGCCCCTTCCCTCGCCTCGTCTTACACAGTAAAACTCCTCCTAACGCCCCCCACCTCGCTTTTTTAGTTTCACAACAAACACACACACACACACAACGGAAACACTGTTTTAATGGGGAAAAAAATCTCTCTAATGACACTCGCATGAGCGCGAGAGAGTGTGTGAGTGTGTGTGTGTGAGTGTGTGTGTGTGTGTGTGTGTGTGTGTGTCAGTGTGTGTGTTGGTGTCAAAAAACTCGGCACTCGTAAACCAAGACATGCTCGATTTTCAAGTCAAAATTTATTAAAAATCTTTGCTCGGCTTGCGGAACACTCGTAAACCGAGTTACTCGCAATCTGAGGTTCCACTGTTCCACGATATATATGTATGTGTGCAGCTAAAAGAAGCTACTTGTTGAGTACTTATTAATGCAACATGGACATGACCGATCTTGCTTCGCTAAAAAGGTTTAAGTTGCTACATTCAGCTGTTTTGGAGAGATGATTTTATATTTTTCAGATGTGGCCCAAACACGGCCATTAAGTGTTACACTGTCTCACTTCAAACAATAATCATTTAACATGCAAATGCTTTATACTCCCCGACGAGTATTAATACTAAACTTGGTGCTTCTAAAATTAGAATCATAAGACCTGTAAAAATCAAGCTGTTTGGGGCGTCGACAGGAAGCTCCGCCCACTTCATAAACCTCTACTTGGCTGAAAGGTGACGCTCTCATCAGGGTCGTGTTCTCACCTGCCAAAGGTTTAGTTCTGATAGCGATATCCAGACGTCTGCAGGTTTAAAACAAACTAGAGAGTTAGAAATAATCAGGTGATAAACGTGTTCCAGACACAAATCATTTCGATGAGCCTGATTAGAGATGCGGGTGAGTCAAAAATTATCCGCACTCTGATTATGTTAAACCTTCTCTCGTCTCATCAGCGCTCGAGTGCGATTTACACGATAGAAGAGCAGCGTCCAGAGATGAGTGTTTTTGAGGTCTGAGGGTGAACCTGGTGCTGAGGAGCACGAACAGAAGAGTTTGGAGATCTACAGACTAAATGTGGAGCGATACTCTGAGGAAGGTGAAGGTTTCTTAAAGAGAATCATTACCGGTGACGGAACACGGATTCATCACTACGAGTCTAAACCGCAGAGTACGGAACGGAAACGTCCTCAATCACCGACCGAGAAAAAGCTCAAGTGTCGACCATCAGCTGGAAAATTCATCAACGATTACGGTTTTCTGGGATTCTCAAGGGCCAAAAGTATTGGAACATCATCGGGGAAAAAGATTCGACAATCATCAGCGCTCGTTACAGCAGAGACGCTTATTGAAGAGATGTAGACTAAACCTCAGATTAAGCGTCCTCCCCTGATCGTAGTCCTGATGTCACTCCATCACACTTCCTCATGTCCACAAGAGTCACTTCTGATCTAAAGATCTCGAACCCTGACACGAGCTGGCTGAAGTCCAGGTGACGTCTAGACCGCCATCAGTTCCTTCTGAAACGGGAAAAAGCGCTTAAGATCCTTACACAGCGGCCAATAGCGTTCGAGATGCGCCATGCCACGCCTACAACTCACCTAACACACTTGCACCTCGCACAAACTCCGCCCACTTCTGAATAAATAAACTGCACAAACTCCATTATAAGTGCGTGTGTGTGGCCAAAATCACTGACAAATCAGGTTTACACTTAACTATAAAAAAAAAAAAGACACACGCTCATCCTTCCCCTGGGGGCGGAGCTTAAACCATAACCAAAGCGTTTCATTGGATGAACACAAGACGAGCGCGAGACGACTCGAACTGTAAACTTTTTTTTTGTTTTTTCCCTGAATAATAAAATCACCTATTTTAATTTAAGTGTGTGTGTGTGTGTGAGGGAGATCATTTCAAACACACAACTGAGACGCAGAACAGAACGAGTTTCCACTGAGATTCCCGTATTTACACTGAGAAAGAAGAGTGGAAGAAAAACGGAAGCGTGTCCGGAATATTCATCTGTCCGGCAACGACGAGTGTACACACACACACACACACACACACACACACACAGAAAGCTGAAGTATTCAAATCACATTCTCAGTCCTGATGGAGCAGACACGCTCTCAAACCCACAGGAGCATTCTGTCTCTCTCACACACACACACACACACACACACACACACACACAGTCCTGGTGGAGCATCCAAATCACATTTACGCCTTGCCCGTCATCCATCATTCCTGGACACAAAAGACACGACAGAAAACTGCATGGCAACACGCTCGCTCACTCGCCCACTCCCTCGCTTTCTGTCTCTGTCTCCCTCACACACACACACACACACACACACACACACACACACACACACACACACAAACAAAAAATAAGGACAACATACTGTTCTTTGTATGTTTATTACATCGCTGGTGTTAAATCAAACGTCACTTCAACAACTTCACTTTAATTAAATATCTCACACACACACACACACACACACACACACACACACACACGGTCTCTCTCTCTCCTGTTCGGCGGGGGTTCAGTGCCCCGTCTCTTCAGGGTGAGCTAATTAGGTTGGACGAGAAAACTGTTTGGCTGCAGAGAGCCGCGTGAAATCCATATATTATCACCACCATATGGTACGAACTGTACACACGCGCGCGCACACACACACGCACGCACGCACACACACGGCAAAGAGACAAAGTGCTAGAAGTTTCTCAGTGTTCACAGATCCTCCATTCTCTCTGCCCCTCCCTCTTCTCTTTCATCTTTTGTGTGTGTGTGTGTGTGTGTGTGTGTGTGTGTGTGTGTGTGTGTGTGTGTGTGTGTGTGTGTGTGTGTTGAAGCTCCTCTCGGTTCCACTCAGAGTTCTTTATTTCAGTTTCTGAACCTTCTTACCTTTATTTAACAAAACTGGGGGAAAAAAGACTAAACGTTTGTGTTAAGGAGGACGAGGGGCGGAGTTTAGATCACTTATTTATTTATTTATTACCATTATCACTTAAATTACAAGTAAATAATTTTATATATATATAAAGAAATAAATAGTAGTAATAAAAAGTAGGCTACTAGAAACGATAAGAGAAAAAAAATGATACTGAATATTTCATGATAAATTTGAATCAAACTAAAAAACATTTTTTAAAGGAAAACTATTATTTTTAACTATTATCTGCACATCCTGTTTATTTATCAGGGTAAGTGATACTCTATTATGTATTTATTTATTTTTTCAAACATCATTTACATTGGAAATAAATAAATGCAAAAAAGTAAAAAAATTGGAAGTGATTATTAATTAAATTTTTTTTTTTACAGATTATCCTCAAAAATAAAATAAAATAAATTCTCCATAATAAAAGCTGAAGTAGCATTTGTCCGAAAGAGGATGGGGGAAGGGTTTGGATTCTATTACCAAAAAAAAAAAAAAAAGAAAAAGTGACGTTTTACTTTTTTTTAAATGTTCTTTATTTTAACGATAATGAATCTGGTACGAATCGGAGCACATGACGCACTAATTACAACGTTACAATTCCCACACTGAGCCGCGCGGCGGCTCGTGCGCATGTTTAACTAGCGCAGTTCTTTATAGCGACTGTTTATCAACAGAAGTGCAAAAAAAAAAAAAAAAAACATTTTCATTGTTTGTAAATAATCTTTATAAATGTCATGACCACAATCCCCAGACCATTACACTTCACATCTGATAAAGGTCCCTTACATCCCTGATAAATGTACAGTACCAGTAACTTGTGCTAGCGAAAATCATTACGTTTAATTTGATATTGAACTCAAAACGTTCTAATGTCCATCAGCATGTCGCTAGAAGGGGGCGGAGCTTCTGGCGTGGAATATAAAATAAATGACTAAAAGTTTCTAATAAATGCCGCTGAGAGTTTAACAGTCACGTCTCATGTAACCTTTTTGCTCCACACTTCAGTCCAGTAGGTGGCGGTATTACACAAACAGCTTACAAACACCAAAGGAAGAAGTGATGAAGTGACGGTCTTGGAAAATTATTTGTATTTTCTGCAAAAGCCGTAGGACATTTTTAAGGAGTCTGTCGGTTGGTACGACGTGCGTGACGTGTGGCGTCTCTCACAAACACTAATGACGACAAGAAACGCTTTGATTTTAACAACAAGAAGGAAGAGAGAGGACAGCAGGGCGAGTTCTGTCCGTCTGTTTGTCTGTCTGTCTGTCTGGGAATGAAAGGATCAGAGCGATGGAAAAGTGTGCGTGTGTGTGTGTGAAGGAAGAGAATGCTGCCCTCCTCGTTAACTCAGCTGGATCCTGTTACACCAGCAGACTCTGAGCCTCGACGCCCCACCCCACTGCGTTTGATCGCTAATGAAGGGAAACACGAGAGGGTGGAAGCGGCGCTCTCCTCCATCTTTACACGTTCACTTCACCACGCGCCGCGTTCCTCCTCCCTCTCATACAGGAGGACGAGCAATTAGGTTTAAAAATGTTTTTTTTTTTTTTTTAAAAAACCACTCCCCGCTCCTCTCCCTCTCACTCTGTCTGTCCCTCGCTCGCTCGCTGCCTCGTCTCGTCCCTTCCCCCATTCCATCTCTCTATCTTTTTCTAGCACTTCCCATCTCGCCTCGTCTCTTTTCCTCCATGCTGAGCTGCACGCATCCCTGCCTCTGAAAAGGAGATGGAGAAGTGAGAGAGCGCGAGAGAGAGAGCGAGAGAGACGGGCGTTCCTGTTCAGCTCCTCCTTTCCATCTCGGGGTCAAAAGTTTACCGTGGTTTTAATTTCACCTTTCCTCAGCCAATCAGAGCGCGGCAGCGGCGGCGGCGGCTGCTGGCGAACTTTTGCACGCTCGCGAATTAGATGACAGCGATCCGTTTCGTCTGGGGTTTTTTTTTCCCCTCCCCCCCTACTTCTTCTCCTCTTCTTTCTTCTCTCTCCTCCTCCTTCCTCTTTCTGTCTTTATTCCTCTTTCAGTCTTTTTTTTTTTTATTCTAAAACACCCCGCTGCACATCCCCCCCCCTTTATTCCCTCCCTGTTACTCGCCAGAAAAATCTTTCAATCTTTTTTTATTTACCTATTTGCACTTGCATTTGTTTATTTATTTTAGATTTCGGTAAATGAGACAAAAGACAGAAACAGAGGAAAGAGGGAACAATAAATAAATAAATAAATAAATAAACTGAAGGGGGGGGGGGGGGCAGATAAATCCAGAAAACCAACAATCCCCCTGAGGGAAGCGCCGCACGCTCTCAACGCTCTCAATCTGCATCTCCTCCTCGTTATTTATGAAAAATGTGCGGCGAACACAATCCCGGCCATTAATCAATATGTTTCTGCTCTCCAGCCTCCTGTGTGGAGTGGAGGGGTGGAGTTAATTAATCATCAATTACACGGAGATCATCAGCGCCGCCACGGAGACGGCGAGAGGGACGGAGACGGAGAGAGGAAGTGTGATGAATGTGAGGTCACCTCACTGAACGCCGTCTCCACACTTACGGAAACAAACCCCCACGACATGCTCCGCCCCCATCCGGATACAACGGGATCCTGATTCGGTTTCATTCAGGTGTGAATGCAGGTTTTTTTGTTCGGTTTGTTTTTTTAAACACGATCATGCGTCATGTGTCAGGTCAGAATTACGGACGAGTCGCTTCAACAACCAGGAAAAAGACAATTAAAACACAGTAGCTTCCGTTGTTGAATCTGATTGGTCGAGATGTGTTTGTATATTAAGCCATAAAACTATTAAACACTTGATAAACTTAATCTTTATCTGATCGACTTTTTCCATTTCTCATCTGTGATTCTCTCTCCGATTACCGAACAGGGAGTGTGTTTGTCTGAGCACCAAAGAAGTACAACTTAGTGTAAACAAGGCGTCAGATACTCGACCTTACAGAGTGTGATTTCTGTCTATTAATAAGTGAGACAGAGAGTTCTGCTGTACAGAGACACACACACATGGACGTGGACTTCAACCTCTAATAATAATAATCATAATATCTCTCATTACATTAAAGATCAGCAGATTATTAGTTTCTTTTTCTACAAACTCTTTACTCACACTAGAACAAAATAAAAAAAAACCTTTTATGTTCCAGATTTGAAACAAATGTCACTAATCATCTGTTTGTCTGTTCCGTTGCTTAGCAACCAAAGCTAAGGGTTAACAGTCTACACGGCACGGATTGTGAGCAATAATTAATAATGAATTTTAAATCGAATTCGACTGTGTTATTAAACATGATCAGGTTAATAGCATCATGTTCAGTCCGTTCATGCTGCTTGAGCACTTAGATAGCGAACTAGTTCTACATTATCGTATAAAGTTAGCTAGCACAAGCTATCAAATGCACAACAACATAAATAACATAGAGGGTAAACGATGATGTGTGTTCACCTGAAGATAAACAAACACGTAATATTCCTGCATCGTCCGGGAAGAGAAACTGCGGAGATTTCATTTCTTTCTTTGCTTGATGACTATAACGTGTGCAAAACACAACAGGAGAAGAAAACGAAAGTGTGTGTAAACTGAAGCGGCTGCTTTGAGAGGCCGGGTGTTTAACGAGTGACCGCGACGAGCTCGACGCGCCCTGCGACACCTCAGCATGCAAATTCCACAGCTGCGGAAATGCTAACTCCATGCTAACGTCCACTCAAACGGCAGACACTTTGCATGAACAGAAGTGGCTCCTAAACACACACGAAGAAACCGCCGGAGTCCGAGCCGAGGCTGCGCGCTCACGGAGACGGAGCGGACGCTGCACGAAGCGCGACTGAGGAACCCCGAGACCGTAACTCGCCGCGGCGGCGGCGTCCCCGAGCCTCTCGAGTCTAGCGGGAGAGATCTGAGAGCAGGTCCGGCGGTGGAGGTGGACGCTGCCACATCAGGAGCTTCACTTCAAAGCCTCCACAGATGGAAAGGCCAGAGCACACCGGCGCCCCCTGTCTGAATTATTCATGAGCTTAAGCTCTTCTTCAGCAGGTTCCGGTCCAGCGTCGTGACTTCACTGAGAGCGAATGGAGCGCTGGCGAGGAGTAACGCCTCATCCCTGCTTTTCTCTCGTTGCCGATTGTTGAGAAATAACTTCTTTAAAACCTGACTTACAAAGAACCATCGCAACAAGTTTCCCCTTAAGACTTCAGGTAAAGTTTAATCATCGTGTGTAACAGGTTTGAGCCTCGTTCCCGGGTGAACATAAAGTTTTACGTACAAAAACGCTACTTTCACTCACACTGATTTCTTTGTACTCGCTCCGTGCTCACACGGGTTGCCAGATCACACTGATAAAAATCACACCTAGGCAGTGATGACCCCTGAGAATGAAGTTCAGTACCAGAACCCGAGTCAGGTCCATTAAACATAAAGTCTGTTTCACTAAATTCACCCTGAAGTTTTATTACAGAAACACGTTCATTCAACACAACATGAGAAAAGAAGAGATTTTCTTTCTTTCTTCATATGCTGCTGTTTAAGGAAGAAAGTCAGTGCCTTTTTCTTCTGAATAAGAGTGAATGAGGAAAATAAGCCTCGTTATAACAACCGAGTCCTGAACATTTAAAAAATAAAAGTTTAATGTTTTCATTTAAAAGTCTGTAAGTAAAAATTGTCTGCCTTGTTTTCGATCATTTGAAAGATCAGATCCAAGTCCCAAGCCCCGATCCGATCTTAAACTCAAACCCTGACCCAAACCCTGAGTGCGAGTTCTACAGGAAGTAAATAATAAAACAATCAGATCCATGGCTCAAACCCAGAGCTGTTCCAATCCGATCTGTGCTTCAAAAAAAATCTCAGACAGAAAGTGAGGACGCAGCATCAGGAAAGTAAGATACAGCTTGTGGGTGTGACCTGCCGTGTCAGTGGGCGGGGCTTTGGGTGCATCAGTCATTCCTGTTATTTCCTGTTGATTGGATCGGACTGATTTGGTTTGGTGTGTTACTGAGAGATCTCGAGATGTTAAAGCTCCTCAGGTCAGCGTGTGTGTGTGTGTGTGTGTGTGTGTGTGTGTGTGTGGTCCCGGAGAGAGAGAGAGACTGCTTTGGACTGTGATCACGACTGCAGCTTCACAAACCGTCGCATCAACAGCACTGATATCAGTGAGGTTTAGTGTTTCGTGCTTAAACAAAACCACGCAAGATCAGATCAGACAAGATGCCGCGCCGCTCCAGACAACGTCTCTGAGGAATGAGGAGCCCACCACACCTCACCACTCCACACCTCACCACTAAACACCTCACCACTCCACACCTCACCACACCTCACCCCTCCAGTCCACACCCCCCCCCTTCTCTCTTTGTTCATGTACCTGCATGTAGAGTCAGAGGAGAGTGCATTCTCCACGGCCCATTTCTCGCGGCACTAATGAGGCCTGACGGTTCTGACGCGCTGTAGACATGACAAAAAGCCCACGGCCTCCATTTTGGGGGCAAAAATAAAATGGAAACACCACCACCACCACCACCTCACAACACGGACATGTTCACTACTCTGTAATTTTCCACTGCTAACCAGCGGTCTCGCTACCAGCTGAATATTTCACCCTGATTATTAAGGACCTGCACCACCGCGCTGCCGAGTGCCGGCTTCTGATTGGTCAGAAACCAGCTGACGCACATCGTTTCCATAGTAACGACGATCCCGATGGTCGGGGACGGGGACGTGAACCGCGGAGACGCCGCATGAACGGATTTACGCCCCTGAGGAGATGTTTACCGTCCGTGTAAGGAGTCTCCAGTATCAGCCAGACTGTAAGAGGGAGTTCACACGTCTCGTTGCTACGCGGTTTTTCCCGCCATTTTCTTAAATGTTATGAGAGTTCAAAAAGGCGACTTAAAACACTGCAAACTGAAGCAGACAGGCGAAGCTAAGCTTATGTTTACGCTTCATAATAAACAGGAAAATAAATCGTGGAGTATTTTGCCGATATTAAAGCAGAAAAAGCGTTCCACACGGCTCGGGCGACTGAGAAACGTTTCTACCTCATTGGTGTCCAAGCTCCAGCAGGGGAGAAGCAGACGAGAAAATAAAGGGAATTGTTACTCTCCGAACCGTCTTCGGTTATTCTGGAGCAATTTTATTAAAAGTCCCACTTTGACTCGAACGCCACAAACTCAAATCTGTACGAGAAAAAAGTTACAGAATGAGAGAAAAACTCTGTGCTGGAGATCTCTCACTGCGGGACTCCTGCAGTAGTGGTGTGAAAAGTTTCATTCTCTCTCCCTCCCTCACACACACACACACACACACACACACACACACACACACACACACACACACACACACACACACGAGCGGTGTCGGGTGTTGCTGGAATCGGAGCGCTCGGTCTGAGCTGAGAGAAAAGTTCACGCAGAGTTGAAGTCACATCTGGGAACGTTTTGCCGCTGAAGCGCTCAGGAGGAGCAGAGACCCGTAAAACCGAGCCGGTTCTGATTTTCACCACGGAAAACAAAACTGAGGCGGCGGAAATCCGACACTCGCCAAGCCGCGGGAACGCAGAGCGCCGTAACCTCACCCGCACACCGCCGTCTACTGAATTACAGCACCTCCATCTCCAACTGCTCTGTTCACCATTATTCACACACACACACACACACACACGACGGTACAGAGCATCTCAGTAGAAGAATCATGACATCACTGAGAGTAAGGAGTCTCCAGTGCGAGTCGGAGTTTACACTCTGTAACGCCGCGGCTTTATTTCTACAGAGACGAGTGAAGATTCTAAACCTCTCACAGCACCGTGGAATAAACACTCATTTATTAATTAAAAACAAAACCAACGGAGACACAGAGCTCCGGTCCCTCCATCCACCCAGATCTACCAGAGGAAGACAGACAGATGGACAAATTAAGAGACAGAGGGAGATGTTCAGAAAGAGAGACAGTGAGAGAGACAGACCCAGATTTGTTCTCTCTCAGACAGAGAAAGAGAGACAGACACAGAGAAGGACAGACAGATTGAGAGACAGAGACACAGAGAGAGAGAGACAGAGACACAGAGAGAGAGAGACAGAGACACAGAGAGAGAGAGACAGAGACACAGAGAGAGAGAGACAGAGAGAGAGAGAGAGACAGAGAGAGAGAGAGACACAGAGACAGAGAGAGACACAGAGACAGAGAGAGAGAGAGACACAGAGAGAGAGAGAGAGAGAGAGACACAGAGAGAGAGAGAGAGAGAGAGACACACAGAGAGAGAGAGAGACACACAGAGAGAGAGAGAGACACACAGAGAGAGAGAGAGACACACAGAGAGAGACAGAGAGACAGAGAGACACAGAGAGAGAGAGAGAGAGCGCGACACAGAGACAGAGAGAGAGAGAGAGAGAGCTCTGTGTCTCCATATAAACCCCTCAGTGCCGCTCTGAATCCAGATTCACTTCTCCGTCTTTCCTTTCTTCACCTGCTTCCTCTCGCCGCCTCTCTGTCTGTCTCCCCGTCTCCTATCCTATAGTGTGTGTGTGTGTGTGTGTGTGTGTGTGTGTGTGTGTGCCGCAGGTTCGGAGCGTTTCTGGAACGAACGACCTTGAGCCAGCATGCGGGAGCGCGTTACCATGGCGACGGCGCTTCACACATCCAGGAACAGCTGGATGCAAAGCACTGAGAGAAATGTTTGGCGGGAGTCGCCGCCGCGGTGGAGGAAATAAAATAATCATCTAAAAAAGACGAAAGAAATGAAGACAAGACGAGTCCCGGCTCTTTCTCAAGGACGACGTCGCGCCGCGAGGAGATTTTAACAAACGGCTTTAATTTATTAATCGCTCGAATGAAGAGACTTTATTCAGCGACGCAGATGTTAACCGGCTTTATTAAATGTCTTTAATATTATTATTATAATTATTATGATATAAAGACAGAAAAAACCGAGACGCGAGTTTAAGATGAACACTGCGTTCTGCGTTCACACTCAGAGGAATCCGAGTCAGGTTTTTGTACAACGTCCTGATGGTGCAGGTCACGGCTGCATGCGGTTACGCAACGTCTGCAGAGAGAAACAAAGCCTTCGCGCGCTCGCGAGATGATCTCGCTGAAATAACTCTCCAGATTTTATTATTTTAAAGAAAAATCACACCGTTTGAAGGCCTCTCACACGCGTGCACACACGCACACACACACACACACACACACACCCCAAATAAAAGTGCTCTGAAAGTGAACTGATGTAGCCCCCACATGTAGCCCCGCCCACAAAAACCTCCCCGAGAGGAGATTAAACAAGCTTATTATATTTATATTAGACTCCCTCCTATTGTGACCTCATATAAGACCAGCCCCTCCTCTGGGGCGTGTCCTCAGCTCTGCTGTTCTCTTTGGCCGTGTGTTTTAGCAGCAGCTCATTTACCCGATTCGACATGATTCAACAGCAGTAAAGACACAACGAGTGTCAAAACAAGTATTAAAACAACAAACAAAAAAACTCTGATAAAACACTGAAACGCTGTAACTCGTGTTGTTGATTGTTTAAATGTCGTTTAAATGTCTAGTACGAAAGCGAGGACTTTGATGCCCTGCTCATTTTCTCCTGTTCAGTAGGTGGCAGCATTGCACTCACTGCACATAAAAGCAAAAGGAAGAAGATGAAGTGAGTCTTATTTTCAAAATTTTTGTATTTTTCTGGAGGAAAAAAATAATAATAATAAAAGTTGTGGCATGTTTTTGAAAGAAAAAAAAATATAATTTATAAAGTATAAATCTATTCAGAATCGAGAACTCACACAGTGATTCAGTCAATCAGTTAGACCAAGAAAGGATCAACTGAATCACACAGGAGATTAAATTTACGTTATACATCTTCTAGCTTTAGTGACTGTTAGGGGTGCTCCGATTGGTCGGTCGCTGATTATAGTCGGCCAATAATGGGAAGTTTGATCTGCACGCTCTATAACGGCTGATATAGAAAAGCCGATCAGATGACGCAAAACTCGTGAGACAATTTTTTTTTAGCTTCTAGTGATCAGTGATCGGCCCCAAAAATCCTGCTCGGAGCGACACTAGTGACTGTAGTAAACATTAGTATTCTGTGAACATGATCCTGAACTGTAACCCAGACTCTTTTGATTCAGTGTCGTTCATAACAGAACCCAACTTGAACTTTTTAGTCACCATGTTCTGCTCGTTAGTGATCACGGCAGCAAACAAAGCGAGCGCAATCAGGGAATCCTGGGACATCGGGCGAGCGGGCGAGAACACCAACGTCATGTTTTTATACGACTCGGTTCTTCTTGACTTCTCCTGCATCTCACAAAAAGCTGCCGCACTCAAAGCCAGAGGGGCGATCGCAGGCTTGCAGGCTCGTAGGCTTGTAGGGTCGGTGTCGACGATGTGTCAGATCTTTAAGCACAAATTCTTAGAGAGATGAGCTGATGATTAAATTTACTCATCAGGAGGAAGATAAATGAAAAAGTGCGAAGGAAGGTGAATTTATCTTTAATCCACATTGACGGACTGAAGAGGAGGGAATGCAAGACGGCGCCGATGGGAAAAACTAACCAAAACCAGAGAAGTCAAGAAGAACTGAATGGTTTCGGAGAGAACGCAATCCCAAAACACCAAGAGAAAAAATAAATAAGTGAGAAAACTCAGTTATAGAAAGATAAATTACATCTTCCTGCTGTAGCAGTGCTGTTTCTCAAAAAACCTCGCCCTTTTCACACACACACACACCCCCGATCGTGACCCGTCCCCCAACACACACACACACCTCCATCCATCACTCCCGACTCCTCCGTCAGACCACACGTGGCTCGGCAGCGCGGCCGTGTCTCGGCTCGCGATTTACTGCCTCACTCGCTACTACGCCGAACAACAGGGGCGCGGACACCGCTAATTGGACAGGTCACGAGTTTACGAAGCCCTCGCTAACGTGACAAACCGACGACCTTCATGACCCCCAGACTTTTCTCTTAAGAAGGGACGCTCTCGAGTTTCTGTACGACCTCTTAGAGGAGAACGCGGATCAGGACGGAGAAACTAAACCCTGGAGTTTGTGCTGCCGGTTTATATTGTTAAACACGGTTGCTAGGCAACATGCAAAAACATACCGCAAACATGAGTCACTTAAAGCTTAAAACTCGGAATGAGGACAAAACTTAGAAATATCATTTCCGACTTCTGGCTTGTTTAAGATGGACACGGAGACAAACTCCTCAGCGTTAGTGCTAATAACGTCACGTTTTAGCGTCTCAAAGTGAACACTGCTCTTTAGGTGGACTCTTCTAACGCAAATACGTCTCATATACGGTATGATTTCGCTTTAAGGTGTAGAAGTTTGTGTATTTAGAGTTGATGGAGTGAGCAGCCATGTTGTTATGACCTCACAGGCTAAACCTGAGAGTGGAGGGAACAACGAGGCGCAAGATTTAGCTAAAATTAGCTGCACATTACAAGCATTGGGAATAATCACTAAATTTCAAACAGATATGAAGGTAAAATACTACAAAAAGGAACTTTCAAGGATTAAACACAGAACCCAAGAGCCGTGGAGCAGCTGCTGGAAAGAGCCTGAGAGCCGTAGAGTGGGTTCCTAGAAAGAACCCGCGCCATTTCCAAAGAACTCCTTGAGGAACCATTTGTTGCAAGCGCTGCATTGTCCTTCTCCAGGACTCTGATTTGTTGCGGCTCTCTTGTCTACACTTCATAGATAACGTGAAGGAGTGAAGACCACGGAGAACCCTGAGAACCGTATGGAGATGATGATGAGACTATGATGTTCTCTCTCCGTGTCTTTCAGACAGAATGAGAAAGAACTCTGAGATTCGTATAAACCCCAAGTCATCATCTGACGTGAACATGGATGACGACGAGCAGGACGCTTCTATAATAATCCGCAGTAATAAACACTCAGTGGTATTTCGCCGCGACGCAACAAGCGGGTTTAAAAGTGGGATCTGAGGCGGAATAAGAGCAGCGTCCCGCGTTAGAGAACACTTTAATAAAGCGAGAATGAGGAAAGCGGGTGATTACACTTCATTAATATCTGCCTGGAGCTTTGTACAGAACAGTTGATAAATAAAGATAAAATATGACAAGTGCTCCGTCGAGAAGCATTAGTCTCGGTCTGAACTCACAGCGGGCGCTATGCCGCGCCACTTTACATCCTCTCAACTCTTACGGCACACTCGCGGTGGAGTCTGAACATATTTGCATAAAGTGAGTGAAAATAAAACCTCAGTCATGAAGCACAAAAGATCAGCACGACAGGAATGAAAAATGTTCTAACGATCTCCAGGACTCAGCGACCAGACGCGCGAGAGCGCGCAGCCTGCCATATGTCTGGACTAACGCTGACCCGGGACCTGCAGCGGCACTCGATGGGACGCTAGAGCTGGGAATCACGAGCAGACTGTTGAGTCGATTCCATGTGTGTGCTTCGATTTGATTCGACTCAGTATTTAAAGTATTAAAAAAGTATACATGATAAACATCTTGAGCTCTTAAGTGTTAAACGACGCATCTGGTACAAAGCTATAACAGATTTTCTACTCTACACTCCACACCAGCCCGTGGCGGTACTGGACCAAAAAAAAAAACTGAGAATCTTGCAAAAAGAGAGGAAGATGGAAACGGTTTGTATTTACTATAAAAAGTGACGGGACTTAAAAAAAAATTGCCAATTTTAGAGCATTTAATGTTTGTAAATTTACCAAATAACTGAATAAGTCTGAATCAATTACAGTTGAACCTTGAATTATGAGCATAATTCAATCCAGAAGTGGGCTCATATTCCAAAACACTCGTAAACCAAATCAGACCTTCCCATAAGAAACTCAAATAATTCCTTCCACAGCCCAAATAAATAAGTACAGAAAAATAATTAATACAATATATAAAGTAAAAATAAAACAAACTAACCTGCACTTTACCTTTAAAAAAAGTTAAATAAATCCCAACAGATAAGTGTTTCCGCTTGTGCGCGCAGGCGCCGTGTATTTGTGTGCATGTGTGCGTGTGTGTGGAATTAGCCCCTTCCCTCGCCTTACACAGTAAAACTCCTCCCCCCCACCTCGCTTTTTAAGTTTCACAACAAACACACACTGTTTTACCGGGAAAAAAAAGAAATCTCTCTAATGACACTCGCGTGAATCACTACTATAAAGTAAAAGAAAAACAAACAAACAAAAAAACAAATGAACCAGCACCTTACCTTTGAAAGGAATCGCGACAGAGCAGAGTTTCTGGGTAGAGCAGAGTGTGTGTGTGTGTGTCTGTGTGAAGCCGGGGTGGGTGTAAAGGCGAGAGAGTGTGTGTCTCTGTCGGTGTGCGCGCGTCGGTGTCAAAAAACTCGGGCACTCGTAAACCAAGACATGCTCGTTTTTCAAGTCAAAATTTATGAAAAATCTTTGCTCGTCTTGCTAAACACTCGTAATCCGAGGTTCCACTGTAATTGAATCCACTGATATACGCTCAGTTAAACTATATAATTAGTTTGAGCTAACATTGAAAAAAATAGTATGATTATTACATCTAACACTATTTATACTTCACACCTTTTCCCATTTACTCAACTGCTCCGCCCCAAACTCTTCTTCAGTCCCCCAGTGCTTCTACCCCCCCCCCCCCACCCGTCTCATACGCTTCGACTCAAAACTCGCAGGTGACTTTAATCATCAGAAGACGGAGCATAAAAATAAGAATTTTATAATTAATGCACTTTATATTTGAAGCAAAGTGCTAGAAATTAATTTGACCCAAAAGCTGTGTTAAAAAGCTCTGTTTCGGGGCCTCCGAGTGGCGCAGTGGTTAAAGCGCTCGCCCTATCATCCGGCGATCGCTAGTTCGAATCCCGGGTGGTGCTGTAACCTCTCGCAGCCGGAGGTCTAGAGAGAGCTGATTGGCCGAGCTCTCTCAGAGGGGAGGGATGAGAGGTACATAGTGCTCCCACATTAATCACGGCTCTACAGCCAGTCAAGCGTCTGTGAGCTTCAACGGGAGGAGAGATAGCGCCGTCCCAGTGTGTGCGCCCGCCCCCAGCGGTGCGTGAGCGAGCAGTTCGAAAAGATGCGGTCGGCTGGCGTCACGTGGTTCGGAGGAAACACGTGATAGTCTTCGGCCCTCCCGGCTGAGTGGTAGTAGTAGCCTTAATGTGGGAGCCCCCTAGTGACGGGGAGGAATTGGACACGACTAAATTAGGGAGAAAATCGGGGGAAAAATCAAAAAAAAAAAAATAAAAAAAAAAAAAAAGCTCTGTTTCAAGGCCAGATTTAAAATCATCAACAGTCTGTAGTGTCCTCAGATACGTTCCACAGGCTAGGTGCAGCTGGGCAGAGAGCCCGATGTCCCGAGGTGCGAGGCTTGGTCTTAGGAGGTTTCAGGAGATGTACTGAGACAGAGCGGAGGCTGCGTGTGGAGGTATGTGAGGTAATAAGGTCGAGCAAACGCACTCGAGCAGCTACAGAACCAGACTCTGAACACCGGAAACTTTCCACACACACACACACACACACACACACACACACAGAATGTTCCAGACTTCAGCACAACTCAGCTTTTATCATTAGTCAGAAACAAATAAAAACAATCTGTAGAGGCTTCAAGTCATTGTTCGAGTTCGAGTTACAGTCTGTACCTTTAAGGGCGTTTTCACACTCAACATGTTCGGTTCGATTAAAACTAAACCTGGTGTGAGCCGTTTACTGAGACGAGTGTGAACAGAACGTCAGTGCCTCCGCGGTCTGATGAAACGTCGTAAGCACTCTCGTTACTGAACGCAGCCCTGCTGTACTGTCACACACTTCGCTCTCGTACCCGGGTCTATTAAAGGATTAAGGATCACATTTTATTTATTTATTTAGTGGAAACTGTCTAGATAAAATCAAGTCCCAAGAATTAGACAGATTAGACTCGCTGGCGTTCGTTTTATCCGCCATTTCTGGAGCCTTGCTTGTGTTGCTCTCAGTCTACAGCGTTACAGTTTATAAACGCCTCATGAGTGTTCAGCTGGTATACACACCACCGTATACAATACACACACACACACACACACACACACACACACACACACACACACACACACACACACACACCTTCTGTTGGGTCTTTCAGGCCGATGCAGAGCGCCAGGACTTCACACTAATGTAATCATTTTATATTTTGTTCTGAACCACGAGTGTGAACGCACCCTGACTCTCAGCTAATCAGGTCTGGACACCCAAACATGAAACTCCTTCAGGTTCCTAAAGCTCGAGGAAATAAAGCAAGCATTTACTGCGTATAGGGCAGCGGGGTGGCTCAGTGGGTGAAGGCACGGGGTTACTGATCGGAAGGTTGCCGGTTCGATCCCCAGGTCCACCAGGTTGCCACTGTTGGGCCCCTGAGCGAGGCCCCTAACCTTGTCTGCTCCAGGGGGCGCTGGATCATGACTGACCCTGCGCTCTGACCCCAGTTACACTGGGATATGTGAAGAAAGGATTTCACTGTGCTGTAATGTATATGTGACAAGTAAAGACTTAACTCGGATCAGTTTCGTATTAAAGTCACACTGTTAAAAACTCTGGACTGATTTATTAGAGACTTTTTCATGACTGTTCTTCTGTTACACATGAACATCAGCTGTCAGGTCAGAGCCAAAGTTACATCTGTAGATTTTTTTTTTGTGTGTGCTAATTTTCAAATCAAATGAAATTTTTTAAATCTAGATAAATAGGTCACTTAATTAATAGACATTCCAAATTAGATATTTATAGTTTACAAACTTTATTTATCTTACTGAAAAGATTAAAAGCTGAGAGATGAGAGTGTTCTTTTTTTTTTTTTTTTTTTTAATACTATCCAAATAAAAATTGTAATAATAAACCATTTTGACCAAAGAAAAATAGACATTCTTTGCTAGGCTATTAAACTCATTTCTACAACATTTCTAGCATCATAAAAACATTCTATACAAGACCTCAGACTGAACGACTTCCTGAACTTTTTTATTATTATTATTACTATTATTATTATTAATAATGTGATGTTACTGTAGCTTCACATACCCAAACCTGAGGATTACACTGGCGAAAGTCACGACAAGATTTCGCTCTCTGATTAATTCGTTATTTAATTGGTCTTGAATTCGTTAGCTGTAAAACGAGCCACGCCCCCACACTGAAACTGTTTAAAACATCCTGGCCCGGCCACGCCCACAAACGCCAAACTAACGACATTCCTCAGGGACGTGCAGGCTCGCTCTTAGCTAAAATGAAAGCAGGGTTACGATAAAAATCCATGAAAACTTTGATGTCGTTGGGCATCATGCGCACATATACAGTACAGTACGTTTATAAATTTGTATATTAAAGACGGTTATTTTGACTTGAAGGATAATGACGCTGGAACTCTACACACTCGGACACAGACAGACGTGACCAGTGCAGTCGTTCTCTTTAACTAGTGCAGGAATGACCTTCAGCGTTATCTGACGAGTGCTCGCAGTGTAAATATTGTGCTTTTAAAAGGAACAAAGCATTCCTGACATGTCATATCCCAAGTCCTCTCATAACTGTTTGTTATGTGATGCAACACGTCTCCCTGTTTCTCCACAGCAGAAATGAATCAGATTCTTCATCACAGGCTGGTTTATACGAGACGAGCGGAATTTTACTCCACGTTAATATCAACGAGTGTGTGCTAGAGACGCCCGGCATGCAGCGCCTCCAACACAGACCCCTAAACACTAATATATATATATATATATATATATATATATATATATATATATATATAATAAAGATGTGCATGAGCACACAGAGCCTCGTCTCATTTTGTCTCGTCTCGTCTCAGGCACCTCGGCTCCTGATTCCACACACACACACACCTGCTGAACAATCTGTCTGACCTGCCCAGGCTTAGTGTGGAACAGAAGAGTCGTAGAAGGGTCGCCGCCTCCTAATGATACCCTGTGCATTAAAACGTGATGATGAAACGTGCACGCGAGTCTCACCTGCCGCTCTAATGCATGCGTGCACCTGTGCAACCTTACAGTGTGTGACAGGGGAAAGGCATCATCACCTGCATGATGGAGGAGGAGGAGGACATCATGCATCATCATGCATTAACCTCTCTCTCTCTCTCTCTCTCTCTCTCACACACACACACTCACACTCACACACTCACACACACACTCACAGCAACACGTATGTATGAAGATGGAGTCTCACTTAGATTTTATCCAAACTTTGACTTTGCAGCATTGATGCATGTTAATAACTTGTCATGCATTTAACCTGGAACTTTATGCAAGTCACAAACTCAGTAAAAACAGCCAGAATGTAAAGACATGAAAGTGTGAGAACAGTAAGTCAACATCACACATCGCTTCAGCAGCAGCACTTCAACATCATCATTAACGCACACTCACTTATTCCACACAAACTCAACCTTACCCGGTCTCTCCTCCTGCCAGAACCAGGAACAACTCCGCTAGTAACCTCGGCGTCCGCGCGGTGTCTCCTCGGTGTCCCCGCGGTGTCTCTAGCCCAACTCCGCTCCTGTCTCCGCCATCTTCCGTGGCTGTTTGTTTAAATGAGAGACGCTGCCGAGAGCGAGTCAGCCAGCTTGGGAGCCGGCGCCGTGCACTCTGGGTAATGTAGTCCGAAGCCGCGCGTGGCGTTGCGCTTCTCAACGCGCGTGCCTTTCGCCTGAAACTACATGTCCCAGCGTGCACTGCGGCGTGGAGCGATACTACAGTCCTGTGGAGAGAGAGAGAGAGAGAGAGAGAGAGAGGTTTATTTATAGCGCTGCTCACCTGATAGATCCAGCACAAAGCCTTGATCACACACACACACACACACACTTATAACCTTTATATTCACACAGCTGCGGAACATCACACATGACCACGAGTTAACACCTCACAACACCATGTGAAAATAGTTTACACTTTATTAATTTATATATATATATATATATATATATATATATATATATATATTACAATAATTACATATATATTATTTTTCCTATATTTTAAACCTTTTTTATGTATCCATAATAATGATATAATTATATTAATACACTGTGTCTTTCATGTTTAACTAAGATATTCCTATTCTGTTATTTGACAATTATATTCCTAATTAACAGCAATAATTTATTTAACCAAATTGTATCAATGTGCAAAAGAAAGTAATTAACCACATATTTTGTAAATATATATAGTGTTTAAATATAATTATTACTGCACAAAAGAGCAATAATTACATTAATTAAATTATTAAGTTAATAACATTTCATTATAAAATGATATATTTAACAACATTTTAGGGTGTTAAAGAGTTTGTTATTTTGTAATGTAATTACATGTAAGTATAACGTAAGTATATAGACTACATATAATCAATATACTTATTTAACAATGACCTTTTTATGTATTTATATATTTTATATAATTATATATTTTATGCTAGTATAACAATAAATTATTAAAATATTTTAACGGTTAAAGAGTTTGTAAATTTTTATTTAAAAGGTTCAATCTAATAATAATCTGCTGATGTTTAATGTAATCAGTGATATTATTATTATAATTATTTCAGGTTACTTCAGACAAATACCAAAAGAAATGACACACACACAGCGCCTGCAAGCACAAATGGAAACTGTCTGTTATTTATTTGTACGTTATATATATATAATTTATATATATATATATATATATATATATATATATATATATATATATATATATATATTAATACAATATATATATTGTATTAATAATTTTTATGTATTTATTTTTTTTGGACTGTGGAACAAATAATTTGAGTTTCAATTATTTCTTATGGGAAAATATGATTTGGTTTATGAGTGTTTTAATATACAAGCCCACTTCCAGAACGAATTATGTTTGTAATCCAAGGTTTCAAGACAAAACCTTTCGTTTATTTATATAGATTAATAATTTAGTCAACCAGAGTGTACTGTAATAATCTGCAAAAATGTAATCAACATCAATATTTTATGTAAGCAAAATATAGACATTTATTTAAAAAAATAAAAGCATGCATTTAATTATAATTATTATTAATGCACAAAACAACAATAATTAAACCTACTTAATTATTAAACACATTTAGTAATTGTGAAATTATATTTAATATTTTTTAGGGTAGTGAAAGTATTTTTTATGTTATAATTTATATAATTTTACATATTATATATTTTATATAGTCAATTTTACATGTTAAACAATGCTTATACTTTATATGTTAATTATTATATTAATAAATACATACTAAAATCTCTTAAAATTGTTTATATTTTTGATTTAATTCTCATGCTATTAATTGTTACTACTATTATAAAATAATGCATAATTAATTATCACTATTTTATGTTTAAAAATTTTTTACATTTTTATTTAATTTTGGTAACTTTGCAAATATTCTTCAGCTTAATTTTGTAATAATTATTTATTATTTTATAAAATAAAAAATGTTATAATCTAAGCACTTTATTGGAATATTATTTTTTTTATTTCATTGTACTCTATAGTGCAAGTTATGTCTCACAAAGAAACTCTTCTTTTAAGGTCATGGGCGCGCGTTTAAGCATTTCGCTGCATATTCTACCATGTATGGCTGTTTATGTGACAAATAAAATTGAATAATTCTAAATAAATTCCTGACATCACACACTAAAATTAATCCTGTACAGCGAGCTAATAATAATAATAATATAATTTATTTGAATAATCTCTTCTCAGAATGATGATGGAACGCTAATGAAAGGCTTCAGTTTAAACCTCACCGTGGGAACAAGTTCAGAGAAGTCAGTGTGAGATCGATCAGGTCTGTGCAGCGTTCAGTCGTAAGCATGAGACAAGACACAGAATCAGCTCCAACGTCTCACTAAAGTCGGGTTTAATGAACTTGGGACAAAAATATTTAAAAAATAAATAAATGAATAAGTCTCAAATAAATAAAGTATTTAATAAATAAATAAAGTCTTATTAACTTAAAAACTCATAAAATTTGAATTTGATTTGAATTTGAACTTACTTCAGAGATTACTCTGCACTTATTATACATGACAAGAATGTTTAGTTAAAAATATTAAAATTTTATTATATTCACAAATATAACATTTTAAAATAGTCCATTTTAATCCACATACTGTGTTAAAGTTCCTTTCTGTTAAATCATATCTTTTTATCAGTCATTTATTTTTCCATTAAATTTATCAGGCAATTTATGTATTTTTAATAATGGAAATATAGTAACAGTAATATTATTTAATGTTAAATTTTAAAGGAAGAGTGAGTTTGAGAGAGTGAAGAAATGAGAGAGAGAGTGAGTTAAAGTATGAGTGAGTGAGAGTAAGAGAGTGAAAGTGAGTAAGTAAATTAGATTTAGAGAATGAGAGAGAGAGAGAGAGAGAGAGAGAGAGTGAGTGAGAGTGAGTTATAGAGGAAATGAGAGAGAGAGAGCGAGAGTGAGTTAAAGTATGAGAGAGTGAGTGAGAGAGTGTGTGAGAGAATGAGAGAGTGAGAATGTGAGGGGATGGACACTAGGACCCTGGGCAGCAGTGTGATGCAGGAGGTCCATATGGGAGAGGGGAGATGAGGGTCAGCGTGTGGACGAAGCTGAACCCGGTCCTGAGCTCGCTGATACAGCCACAGCTCTCATCCTAACCCGTTACCATGGAGACGCCTCACTGCCTCACGCTGGCATCACACTCGGATCAGGTAGTGCCGAGGGAGGAGAGGGAGGAGTGAGGGAGAGGAAAGAAAGGAAAGGAGAAAAGGCAAAGAAAAGAAATAGAGAGGGGAGGGGGGTATGGATGGACAGATGAGAGATAAATAAGAGAAAATAATAAAAAGAAATAGAGAGAAGACAGGGAGAAACTGAAGGAAAAGGAATAGAAAGAGTAAAGGAATGGAAGGACAGGTAGAAGACAAAAAAGAAAAAGAATACAAAGACAGATAGAAGAACAAAAAAGAAATACCTTGAGAGAAGAGAGATCAAAAAGGAACAAAAGTACGAAAAATTGATGGAGAAGTGAGAAAAAAATTAGAAGATGAATGGAGGGAGAAAAGATAAACAACAAATAAATGAAGAAAAAGAGTAAGAAAGAAAGAAAGAAAGAAAGAAAGAAAGAACAAGATGGATTGAAAATAGAGAGATAGAATGAACAAAGAGAGAAATGAACAGAGGGAGGAAAGTGAAATAAATGGTGTGATCCAATGGAACAACAGAGAGCAAATACAGAGGAGGAGAAAAAGAGGAAAGAGACAATGTGATTTTTTAAATGGACAGATAAAAGAAAAGAAAAAAGAAAGAAGAGAAAAAGAAATGAAGGATAATAAGACAAGAAGAAAGAGAGCTAACAGGTTAAGTGCAGGTATAAAAAATAAAAGCACAATGTATGAAATAATAAATAAATTAACCAGGGTAAAAAAATCACAATAAAATTCAATGTAAAGACATGAAGGAATAATAAAAGAGAGAAAAGGATGATGTGCAGCGCCTGTGCGAAACTTTCGTGAAACATAAGAAGCGTCAGGATCAGTGCATGTAAATCAGTGCACACGCGACTCGTTTATCGGCAACGATATTTTTAAAAGAATTCATTTATTTACTTCTGTTGAGCAAAAGTGAAAGTTTTTATTTACTCCAGTGGTTTAAGCTACGTGGAATAAAACACTACTGGACGGGGAGGTGCTGTTAGAGGAAAAGAACAAACTTCAGGGCAGGAACAGTGACCTCACTTCAGCAAACACACACACACACACACACACACACACACACACACACACACACACACACACACACTGCCTAAATGTAGAAAAATAAATAAATAAATAAATATAAAAAAGTAACTTTTCCTCTTTAAAAAATTATATTGTTAAAAAAAGTATTATTCTTTTTCCAGTGATTAAATTTTACCATGAAACTAAATATTTACATTTATAATCTACAAATTTATCTGTATGAATATTAAACATGAATTTTGACTCGAGAGTGTTGTTGCATCATAAAATATAAAATCCAATCACGTTTCAGTATGCAAATGAGCGGCAGAAATTTCTCTAAGGGAATTAATTAAATTTTTGTTTATCTATTTTTTTCTATATTGAATGTTTGAAAGCCTTTTACACACACGGCACTTTTCACTCACTGCATTATATACCTAATAAACTGGCGCTTGAATGTAAATAAGTTTATTATAGTTATTAATAGTATAATGCATGGAGCACAGCTGGCACACACACACTAACACACACACACACACACACACACACACACACACACACAGCTAATTGTGAGCTATTAGTCTCCACTCCAGCTAATGACGTGTCTTATTAAATAGAGAATTCCAAATGAGGCGCGTTAAATCAGAAAGTTCTCGCCTCTTAATGAAGCTCATTTATATGGAAATTGCGCCGCAAATCGCACGCAGATTTATGCTCGCTGGCTGTAGCTGAGTAAATGAACGCACGGGAAAGTTAGGCGAGAATATTTCGTATTTATCTAAAAACCAGAGCTGTAATGTGCGTTAAACTTTTCACGTCATTAACACTGAACGTCTCACTCGTCTGTTTAGGTTTTTCTTCCGCACACACGCACGAGTTAATGACGAGCGCGAATAAGACGCGTCATTAGTAACACTGGATTAACATAGCCACCAAACTAACGACTCGATATAATGATTTAATTTGCTTAAATTAGGCCACCATATTTTCTCGACGATAGACAACAAGAACACACACACACAAAAAAAAAAACAAAAAAAACATGAAACTACAGTAGGTAATTGTTTTCAGCTTAGTGTCACTGAAATTATCATTCACAATTAACACCCTGTGTGTTGTGCTTTTACAGAAAAACAATCAACAACATTTGTCCGTTACAGAAACTCAATTCTCTTTCCAGAAACTATAATCTGTTTATTATCAGCAGAGTGTGTGCTGAGTGATATGAACCTGCACTGCTGTTACAGAGAATTAATCAACACCTTCTGACCAATCAGAGCGCAGCACTCAGTGGTGTAATACTGATGAGGTAATATGAGGACTGAGCAAAATCGAGACTTGTAGCACAAGTAGTTGTTAATGAGTGATTAGAGGAGCTGTTTAGAAGTATTCGCTTTACACTGACATTAAACACACTGACATGTGACATTGATTACCTGGTTACAGCGCCACCTGTCGGGGGATGTGATATATTAGGCAGCAAGTGATCAGTGCGAAGTCGAAGTGTTGGGAGCAGAACAAATAGCTGAGTGTAAGGATCTGAATGACTTCAACAAGGACCACATTGTGCCGTCTAGACGACGTCTGGAAATCAGCAGATCTTGTGAGATGTTCCTGGTCTGAAGTGGTCAAGACCTACCAAAAGTCTTCCATGTGACAGGGTGATGAGTGCAAAAGGCTCACTGACTAGTACTAAGCTGGAATTGGAGGTAACTGAGTGTGTGTACTTTGTTATTGTACTTAAGTAGATATTTCATCTGTCTGGACTTTACGTGAGTCATTTCATTAGAGGATGCATTTTACTTTCACTCCACTACATCCTACGGCAAATATCTGTACATTTACTCCATTACATTTCTCCGTGGCACTGTGTTACATCATCCCAGTGGAGTGTGTGTGTGTGTGTGTGTGTGGTATTTGAAGCAGGAATATCGCCACCTGCTGACTGCTATGTGTAATTGCATGACTTGCCTTTCCTTTGAGACGCATCTAATAACATAACAGGTGATAATGATCGCGGGTGACGCAGCTGAGAGCTTAGAGAGAGCTGATTGGCTGAGCTCTCTCAGCGGGGAGGGATGGGAGGGGCTCTAGCACTCTGACATCGATCACGGCTCTAAGCCAGTCACGGGCGTGTGTGAGCTCACGTGTGCTGTCTTCTGAGTGTGTTACGCTGCTCTAAGCGACGTGTGAGCGAGCAGGTCAGGAAACAAAGCGCTTTGCCGGCGGCACGTGGCTCGGAGGAAACACGCGAGAGCGTTCTCTCTCCTGACTGGTGTGGGCGTGGCCTTGATGTGGGCGTGCCCTAAAGACAGGTGGGAATTGGTTATGAGTAAATCTAAAAATATCTATAAATAAGCCTACTGTGAGCTAATACAAGCCTTGTACTGTACTTTTGATATTTAAGTAAATTTGAAAGTTAATACTCCTGTACTTTTACTCAGGTACACAAGTAAAGTGAGGACTATTACTTTTACTCGAGTAATATTTGCCCCAGGGAATCTTGGGAATCTACCTGTACTCTAATACAGGTTTGAGTAATTTAGTAAATAATTTGTCCAGCGCAGGGCACACACACACACACACACACACACACACACACACACACACACACACACACATTATGGGCAATTTGGGAACGCCAGTTAACCTAATCTGAACTGTGGGAGGAAATCAGAGGAACCAGAGGAAACCCACGCCACACACACACACACACACACACACACACACAAAGCGGGAATCGAAGCCGGGCCCTGGTGGTACAAGGCGACCACTACGACACCGAGCCACCCACATACACCCATACATAGTGTCATTCTAAGCTGAAATTGGAGGTAACTGAGTGTGTGTACTTTGTGTGTATGTTTTTTTACATAAATAAATGAAAATGCATAAAACACAAGTGATTGAATAATATTTTTCTTTCTCTGATCTGTTCATTGTGATTCAGTAGCTGTGTGGAAACACCTCAGATTCTGTGAAGATCTAATGAGGTATAATGACCACCATATTTATAGGGTCAATGTCGCCCTCTGGTGGAGACATACAGCACTGACAACAACAAAAAAAACAAGTTTAAAAAATACTTAAATAATAGACTGTAAAGATCAATTGAAAAATCTTCTTCACACACACACACACACACACACACACACACACACACACACACCAGGGCAGGGAATTTATCCCGATGATACAATGACAAAATTTCGTTTTCATTTTGTTTGACTGGCAAAATACTGCAGTATAAAGCAGAAATTATTATCGAGTAAAAAAGGAGGAAACAGAAAACAATCAACGACAGTGTTTTTAGTTACGGTTATTACTCCAAAGTGAAGTGTTTTACTCCTCGTACCTCGTACAGTTACACTTCTATAATTATTAGAGAATTAAACATAATCTATTTGTTACCCATTTGTCCATTTACAGTCATGCAGTTCCTGTTATCACACACGTTACATCACACACGTTACATCACACACGTTACATCACACACGTTACATCACTCACGTTACATCGCACACGTCACACCGCACACGTCACACCGCACACGTCACACCGCACACGTCACACCGCACACGTCACATCACACATTTTACACCACACACGTTACACCACACACGGCACATCACACACGTCACATCACACACGTCACATCACACACGTTACACCACACACGTTACATCACACACGTTACATCACACACGTTACATCACACACGTTACAGCAGCCTCTCGTTCTTTTTTACTTAATTTGATGAACATAAATCACAGCTTGTCATCCGCAGAGCGTAAACTCCTGAGTCCTGAAGATCAGTAACCAGGGCTGAGAGGAACCAAAATACCAGACACGGGATCAACACATTTAGAATATTTATATGAGCATCAGAATGAAACACTGACTTTAGTATTAACGCCCAGACGGTAGCGGATGTCCTGCAGCCGTTAATGCGGTGTGTCCTTCTTGTCCAGAGTGTTCCCCCTCAGGTCCAGTAAAACATGCTTTAGGACGCCTTGACCCTCTCCGACGATCTCCATCTGTAATGAGGCCACACCCTTTTCACTGAGACTGACAGGTACTGAGGCCACACCCTCTTCTCTTTGTATATCATTTACAGAGACCACGCCTCCTTCACTGGGACAGACAGCTACAGTACACAGGCCACGCCCCTTTGTTAACTTACGATGACATTTTAGAAGTAATAGCAGAACTGATACTGTGCGAGTTTTACTCATAAACTTTAAACTTTAAAGATAAAAGAGATTAAAAAATGTGGCTTTTAAGCAAATGCTGTCAGAGAGAAACATAAATCATCTCAGAGATGTGCTAGCCCCCTAGTGGACATTTTCTACAAAATTACTGCTAAAGTTACACACACACACACACACACACACACACACACACACACTGCAGAATGACTCACTCACACACACCTGTGTAAACGCCTTTATTACTCACTCCACAAACGCGTCCTCCACCTCCACAGGCATCACCATGAGACGCACGACACAGTCTAACAAACACAGCAGCGCCACCCACTGGGCCTGCAGGGAAACACACACATCAGCAGTGAGACAGCGCGAGTCTGTACCTGACCACCGCGTACGTACACCTGCATATGACTTACACTCTTCTTATTGCTCTGTCTTTCTTTCTTTCTTTCTTTCTTTCTTCTTGTCTGTCGTTCTATCATTCTTTCCTCCTTTCCTCTTTTTTCTTTTTCTCTGTCTTTTTTCCTTCTGTACCTCTCTTTCTTTTTCTTTCTTTCCTTCTTTTCTTATTTCTTTCCTTCCTTCCTTCCCTCCTTGAGCCTTTGATGTCTGTATCCTGAGTGTGTAAGTGAGAAGTGAGGGGGGGTTTGCTGGGGTTCGGGGTTTTGCTGCTTCAGTGTCTGAACGTCTGAGACTGAGATAACGGCTTCCTTCAGCTGCTCGAACCAGGACCAGAGGATTCCCGCCAGGACGAACGGATCTCTCTGTCCGAAAGAGACGCTCCAATCCTCCCTGAGAGTTCAGAGCCGCGACACACACCAGCAAATACGGCTGCAAAACTTCACTTCTGAAACACATCCATGTGCTGCTCGTCCTGCTGATTCCTTTCTGCAACTAAACTGATGTCCTGATGTCCATCACAGGGCACACACACTCACACACACTCACACACACTCATTCACACACTATGGGCAATTTGTGAACACCAGTTAACTTAACCTGCATGTCTTTGGACTGTGGGAGGAAACCGGAGTAGAGGGAGTTGAGAGCTGTGCTTAGGAGTCGCGAACGGACCAGGAAGTCGAGGCAGATTGAAATGAACCGCTCCCACCATGATGTGCCGGCCGATCCGAGGTTCTGATCTGGCGTTAAAGCTATTCCAGCTCTCCTCACCAGATATCACATCGGGAACCTCTAACATGTCCTTCTCGGTGACCTGCCGGTTCTCCGTGATGTCCAACAAGAGCTTGCAGATGAGTGGCACGAGCTTTGGAATGTATCTCAGCTGCAGAGCTTCGTCTCCGTGCAGGATGTGTTTCTGATGAGCAGTTTCGCACCAGTAAAGCGACCCGGTCGGCGCTCATGTGCGACGCGACACCAAGAAGCAGGCGAGTAAGACTCCTGTGGAACATGGGGAACCTTGATTAAAATAACCACATGAAAGTCAAAAGAAAGCAGAGGAGCAACGAGGTACCTGCGTGGCAGTGAACAGCGATCTTCCCCACTTTCATGGAGAAGCACAATGTGACAATGTCCAGGATTGCAGTGAGGGAGGCCGTGCCGTAGTCCTTCCATTCCAAAGTTGTAAAAATAAACTGCAACACCAGTGCCATGTGATCAGAACGGCATCCTAAAGAACGTCTCCTTCCACCAACGGCCAGTGGAACCTCAGTGATCAACCTTCTAGGAAGCCTCCTACGTTTACATTTACAGCATTTGGCCGCTGCTCTCATCCAGAGGGACTTACATCATTCAAAGTCTCCATCATTATTTATATTCTTACACAGGGTCACCGGGTCGCCGACTAGAAATAACAGTCACACCTTAAAGACCTAAGAACAAGATATGACTTTAGACCTCATTTAAAAATCCCTTAATGATGGTGGGAACAGTCGAGTAGTGCTGGAGGGTCAAGTCCATCACTTAGTCATACCACTAAACCCCTAAGCACCAACTCAAAGTCCCCTAAACCGTCCATCTACACCTGAGAGGTACAACAGGAAAGACTTGACCCCCATCACTGGAAGAGCACGTGACGATCCCAGAGTCAAACAAGCACCTGGCCATGCTCACTCTCTCTCAGTAAGAAAGAAAGAAAGAAAGAAAGAAAGAAAGAAAGAAAGAAGGAAGGAAGGAAGGAAAGAAAGAAAGTCACAAGGAAAAAAGAAAGAAAAAAGAAAATTAAATGAACAACAAAAAAGAAAAGAGTCAAGAAGAAAGAAAGAAGGAAAGAAAAAAAGACAAAGAAAGACAAGTAAGTAAAGAAAATAATTAGAAAGAGAAAAAAAAGAAAGAAATTAAGAAAGAAAGTCACAAGGACAAAAAGAACAAAAGTTACAAAGAACGAAAGAAAGAAAGTGCAGCTCTCTGGTTGTTGATGAAATGGGAATAAATTGGGATCTCAGCAGGAATCCTGAAGCCCAGCGCCTCCGTGCACTCACGCCCTGCTGTATAATCTATGATTCCAGATCTCGAAGAATCACCTTCTGAAACTGGGAGCTGATCTAACCCTGTCTGAGTCCTGAGTCCATGTGAATTCTCCACCCAGGGCCACGCCTCCGCACCTGAACGTCGTCCTTCTCTCATGGGTTTATCAGGTCTGTCAGACTCGTGCATGACCTGAGAGTGGTGTTCGAGTTCCTCACTCACTGCCAGCCTCCATGAAGATCTCGGGCTGGTAGGTGAAGCGGCTCTCGGGCTCCAGCGGGAGTCCGCAGTCGGCATGTTCTCCAGGTCTCTGCAGATTAATGAGTGTCCTCACACCACACCTTAACGAGAACAGACACCGAGTTAATTAGACTGAACCTGATTTCCATGGTTACTGATGAAAGAGCTGGAACTGACGCTTTGGTTACTTGCCTTGCCGAGGTTACTTGCTTATTATATGTATAATAAAAAAATGTGTAAAGTGTTTATTGTATGTTCTCTACAAAAAAAAAATAATAATAATTTGAACAGTTATCTGAAGTGAAGTTGAATGCTTTTCATCATTTCAGCTGTGAGTATGTCTGAATAGCGTTACACTGTGAGCGTGTCCCTCTGTGAGCGCAGGCTTCATCACTTCAGGATGCTCCGTTCCACACTCCATACTCTTTTCACACTTGTATAAATACCTGTAGTGTAGAATGTACACTAATAAATAATGTACAGTGGAACCTCGGATTGCGAGTGACTCGGTTTACGAGTGTTCCGCAAGACGAGCAAAGATTTTTAATAAATTTTGACTTGAAAAATGAGCATATCTTGGTTTACGAGTGCCGAGTTTTTTGACCCCGACACACACACACACCGACACACACACACACACACACACACACACACACACACACACACACACACACACACACACACACTCTCTCGCCTTTACACCCCCCCTCCCCGGTTTCACACACACACTCTGCTCTACACAGAAACTTTGCTCTGTCGTGATTCTTTTCAAACGTAAGGTGCTGGTTCATTAGTTTTTTTTGTTTTTACTTTACAGCAGTAATTCTGTTAGTATGCGCTCACGCGAGTGTCATTAGAGAGATTTCTTTTTTTTTTTCCTGTTAAAACAGTGTTTCCGTTGTGTGTGTGTTTGTTGTGAAACTTAAAAAGCAAGGTGCAGGATGAGGTAGCACAGTGTCTCTCCAACCACTGTGCTCACTGTGCGCTCCGGGCCGAGAACTAAACACCACGAGAGTGAGTGTGTAGCTGGAAGGGAAGGAGAACTCTGAGAAGTTCAGCTGGACGTCTGGGTGGCTTCTGCTCTGTGCTAGACAGAAGAACCTGGAAAGGATCTGGATTAGGAGTCTACAGTGAAGTCTACAACCTCAAAGCAGGCTGAGATCAGGTCTTGTCTTGTCTTTCGGCCAAACTTTTATTATTTCATGGCTTCATTTAATGAGAAGCAGTGGTGCTAACTGCAGCTCCATCTTCTGTGAGGTTCCTCAGGGGTTATGGAAGGTTATTGGAGTCTAAACTTCTACTATATTCAGGACAGAGGAGCCTAAGGTTCTTTGTAGTTTCAGTCACATGATAAAACATTCTGTAATTTTTATTTTATTACTTTTAAGAAAGAAAAAAGAGAGACTGGCAAAGGATCGAGTGTTTATAGCTGCTGTAACAGGTGTAACATGCTGTGACAACAGGAAAAGAAATGCAGCCTTAAAAGGATTGAAAACTGACATTCATAAATAAATAAAGATTACATTATTATTAAACTTCTGTGGAATACAAGGGAAATAATCAACGAATAAGCAAATAACTCTGTCCCTGATTATTTTACCAAAACAGAATTTCTAGTTCATCAAATGAGCCAAAAATCTCAAAACAGCCTGCATGAGCCTGGAAATGGTGATTTACAATAAAGGGCATTAATATAAAAAAAATCTGCAATTATTAATTGTACTAATAAAATAATAATAATAATAATTGTTAGAATAATTAATTAATTAATTAACATTCAAATAATAATAATAATAATAATAATAATATTAATAATAATATATTAAAATAGGCTACTAAAATGTAAATTAGGTCTGTTTTCTGGCATGTTTATCTTATTTAAAAATTTAAAAATAAAACACACCAGGGGGCGCTGCTGAGCTCGTAATGGAGTAGACGTGTTTTTGGAGGCTCCGGAGGATTTTTGTTAAAATTGTTATTAAATTGCGCTTTCTAGTTTTAATTTCACTGTTATTCTTCCCCGTTAACAGTTTTACTTGTATACTCATCTTTAGCGGTGGTTACAATGTCCGGTAAAAATACTAAAACCCGTAGCACAACGCAGTCACAACTGAGGCCTAATCCACAGGTCACGGCCTCACCTTCGCGTGATTCGCCGCCGCGCGCTGACCCCACCGCTCACCAGGCAGTTTCTGTGATTGACACTGGTGCGCTGAAGCTCGAAATATTGTCATCTTTGAGGAACGAAATCGCGGATATTTTTAAGGCGGAACTGCGTGCTGCATTGGGGGACGACTTGTCCACAATCAAATCGGAGTTACAGGCTGTAAAAACACAACTGGCTAATGATAAGGCCGCCATTGATGCCGGACTGGCTGCGCTAAAGGGTGCTGTAGGTGAGATGGAGCGCTCGCTCTCTGATTGTACCGATGACATCACTGCAATGCATAGTAAGATACAACGTCTTACTGCAGACCTACTTAAGTTGGATAATAAATGCGAAGATTTAGACGCCAGATCGCGGCGTAATAATGTTCGCATAATCGGTGTTCCTGAGGGTCCTAACAGCTGCACTACTTCTAGCATCGCTGCGTTGCTTAAAGAGGCGCTCAGCCTGGAGAAGGAGCCGACCCTGGACAGATCTCACCGCACTCTGCAGCCTGTACCAAAGCCCGGTGAACGACCCCGAGCCGTTGTGGCCAGATTTCACTACCACGGTGAATGCCTTGATGTTTTACGTCGGGCCAGAGAGTTAAAGCAGATTAAATTCAAGGAATTGAGTATTTCTGTTTTCCCCGACCACACAGCAAAAATTGCAAAAGCTCGTGCTTCTTTTAATGAGGTTCGGCGACAGCTCCGTGGCATTGAGGGCGCGCGCTACGGCCTGTTTTATCCAGCGCGGCTGCGGATCACCTACAATGGTGTGGGAAAAGATTTTCTTTCGGCTGATGAAGCAAAAGACTACATTAAAACTATGCAAACGGCGTGAGCTGCACTCGTAGTGTTTTAAATAGTTTTTCATATATTTAATTTAAATTCATTTTTTAATGTTGAATAGGGGTTTTCCCTCTTCTTTCTCCCTTTTTTTTAAAGCGAAATGTGTAATCTGTTTACAAGTTCTGATGCTACCTCTGTCTATGCAAGCTTCTAATTTAGCTAAGTTAGTGTTTTGTCTAGATATATTGCACTCCGGCTCTTAGGTCGTCCTGAGAACCAAATATTTTACGTATGCCAAGGATGAATCATTGTGCATATTTGGTCAATGTGTGAGGGATGATCCTAGGCGTATTCACCTCAAGGGTTTTTGCTTGTTGTTTTGTTCTCTTCTCTTTTTTTTCTTGTTCTTCCTTCAAGATGGTAATAATTTATCTATACTTTCTTGTAAGCTGGGGATGAGAATTAAGTCACTTCCACTTGCGCATAATATTTGATCTATTCGATCTACGGGAGCCTTTTTTTTTTTTTTTCCTTCTTCATTGGGCTCACTCTCCGAGTCGTGACCACAGTTACTGTGAGAGCGACTTTTGTTTCAGTTAGTTTAATTTGCTGTCTCCTAGTGTTTGTTAGGATGGAGACTCTAGGTTTGTGTTTTGTGTCTGCTAGTGTGTGTGTGCGTGCATGTGGGGGGAGGGGGTGTCATCTTTCTGGCTCTTTGCGAATCTTTATAATTTTTCACATTTTTAAAAAAAAATTGATAAATGGCTAGTTCCTGTGTAGTCCCAAGCTTGGCTGGGAGTAGTACGTCTATCCGTTTTCTTAGCTGGAACATCAGAGGTATGGGTAACCCAATTAAAAGATCCAGAGTATTTAATCACCTGAAACGTCTACATGCTGATATAGTGTTTTTACAAGAAACGCATCTTCAAGTTAAGGATCATCATAGGCTTCTCCGTCCCTGGGTAGGTCAAATTTTTCATTCTAATTTTAATTCTAAGTCACGGGGTGTGGCCATATTAGTAAACAAAAAGATACAGTTTGAACCTAACCATATAATTGCTGACAGAAATGGCAGGTATCTTATTGTTGCAGGCACACTAATTCAGACCAAGGTTTTGTTGGTAAACGTCTATGCTCCAAACTTCGATGATCCAGATTTTGCGAATAATTTACTTAGTAGCCTTCCCTGCTTAAATACCCACTTGATAATTTTTGGGGGAGATTTAAACTGTGTTTCTGATCCAGTTTTGGACCGCTCTAGTTCTCGCATTGTGTCCCAGTCTGCCATGTCTAAAATATTTTTTGATTTCATGTCACAGAATGGCCTTGTAGACCCATGGAGATTCCGTAATCCTGTAGATAAAAAATTCTCATTTTTTTCTCAGGTGCATCATTCATATTCTAGAATTGATTATTTTTTCATTGACAGTCATCTTAATTCTTCGGTCGTTTCTTCAGATTATTTAAGTATTGTAATTTCTGACCATGCTCCCTTATCACTGGATATACAATTATCAACGCAGAAACAGATCCCATCGTCTTGGCGGTTTGACTCGCTTCTTTTAGCGGACAAAGAGTTTTGTGCATTCATTTCTAACACTATTGATGAATTCTTATTGTTTAACCATCTTGAGTCCACTTCTTATTCGTTATTATGGGAAACTCTCAAGGCTTATCTTAGAGGGCAAATCATCTCATACTCTGCTTTTCTAAATCGAAGTCGCAAGACAAGGCTCAACGAACTCACATCTGCTATTAGCAAACTTGACCATATTTATGCATCTAATCCTTCTTCGGAGTTGTACAAGCAACGCATTGATTTACAAACAGAATTTGATCTTCTTTCAACAAAAGAAACGGAACGTATGTTGTTACAGACTCGTGGAACGTATTATGAATATGGTGACAAATCAAGTAGATTGTTAGCACATCAGCTAAAACGGCAAACTGCCTCACGCCTAATACCACAAATTAAAAATGACTTAAATATGATCACTTCTGATCCCACAGAGATCAATGCAGTTTTTAAAACATATTACTCCTCCCTTTATAAATCTGAATGCCTTAAAGAAGAACTAAAATTGAATGATTTCCTTCGAAGTATTGATATTCCTGTTATTGATACAATATCTGTAAGGGACTTGGACTCTCCATTGTCCCTTGAAGAAGTCATGGTCTCAATTAAGGCAATGCAGTCCAATAAAGCTCCAGGCCCAGATGGTTTTCCAATTGAGTTTTATAAAAAGTTTATAGATAAATTGGCACCATTGCTACTTGGCATGTTCAATGAATCCTTAGACCAGGGCTCCTTACCATCTACTTTAAACCAAGCCTCAATTGCTCTTCTCCTTAAGAAGGGAAAGGATCCCCTTCAGTGTGGATCATATAGGCCATTATCATTGCTAAATGCTGATGTGAAAGTGCTGGCTAAATTAATTGCATCCCGTTTAGAGGATGTATTACCACATGTTATATCTGAGGAGCAGACCGGTTTCATAAAAGGACGGCATTTGTTTTTTAATACTCGTACACTTTTTAATATAATTTACTCCAAACAAACATCTGTATCTCCTGAGGTTGTAATCTCTCTGGATGCTGAGAAAGCTTTTGATAGGGTTGAGTGGGAATACTTGTTTGCAGTATTAAAGAAATTTGGGTTTGGTGATAAATTTATTTCCTGGATTCGCCTCCTTTACAAATCCCCGCAAGCTAGTGTTCACACAAATAATATAACCTCTGATTATTTTACTCTTGGACGTGGTACCCGGCAGGGGTGTCCCCTGTCACCATTGCTTTTTGCCCTTGCTATTGAACCATTGTCTATTAAGCTTAGATCTTCTCTTGCTTTTAAAGGTATTATTCGTAATGGGTTGGAGCAAAAATTATCCTTATATGCCGATGACTTGTTGTTATACGTGACTGATCCTGCAACCTCTATTCCTGTTATTTTAACTATTTTGGATAACTTCGGTTCTTTCTCGGGGTATAAGCTAAATTTGCACAAGAGTGAATACTACCCAGTCAATAGTAGTGCTTTACAACTTCAGCATCTAAACCTGCCCTTTAAACTCAATTGTTCAGGCTTTAAATACCTTGGTATTACAGTGACTCGTTCTCTATCTGACCTTTCTCATGCCAACTTCTCCTCTCTTATTTCCGATGTGAAATCTGATTTTCAAAGGTGGAGCAATTTGCCTCTTTCTTTAACCGGGAAAATCAATGCAGTTAAAATGACCATTCTTCCTAAATTTCTCTACTTTTTTCAATCACTTCCTTTATTTCTTCCTAAGTATTTTTTTGATTCCTTGGATAAAATCATAATCTCTTTTCTTTGGGCTGGGAAACCTCCTAGAATCCGTAAGACCTTACTACAGAGATGTAGACTTAGTGGTGGACTAGCTCTGCCTAACTTTCAAATTTACTACTGGGCTGCACATATTCAAAAATTAAATTTTTGGGTAAACTCATCTGAATCCCCATGGTGCAAATTAGAGTTATTGTCTTGTAAACCATCCTGTGTATTAGCTCTACTTTGCACTTCCTTTCCAATCAAACCCGCTCAATACACTGATAACCCAGTGGTACTTAATACACTGAAGATTTGGTATCAGTTTAGACGGCACTTTAAATTTGGATCTGCGTCAGCAATGGGTCCATTGCATAAAAGTAATTTGTTTCCCCCGTCACTTTTAGATTCAGCATTTTTATCATGGCACGACAAAGGCATCACAGACTTTTATCATTTATATGAAGATGGAGTATTTCAAAGTTTTGCTAGTCTGTCCTCAGAGTATGAGCTGCCTGCTGCTCATTTCTTTCGCTACCTTCAAGTTCGCAACTTTGTATCCAAGTGTTTTCCCAATTTTCCTTCTATACCTCCCAAGCAGCCCTGGGAAAGTCTGATCACATTTAATCCGTATCAGCGAGGTGTGATTTCAAGAATATATAATTTTATTTTATCTTTTAGTGATTGTAAAATCTCTAAAACCAGATTTGCTTGGGAAAATGAACTGGGATTGCAGTTGAGTGTAGAATCTTGGGAGAAAGCCATAGACAGAATACGCTCCAGCTCTTCCTGCGCCCGTCTCAGTCTTATTCAGTTTAAGGTTTTGCACAGAATCCATTATTCTAAATCAAGGCTATCTGAAATATTTCCTGATGTTGAGGATAGATGTGACAGGTGCCGCGCCTCTCCCTGTAATCTAAGTCACATGTTCTTTTTGTGCCCAAACCTGCACAACTTTTGGACAGGATTTTTCAATCTTATGTCCACTATACTTGGGGTACGGTTGAAGCCATGTCCATTAACTGCTATATTCGGCATTACAGATGATTCAGTTCCATTGAGTTCCGCACATAAAGACATTATCGCCTTCTCATCATTGTTGGCTAGACGTTCCATACTTTTACATTGGAAGTCTGTCAAGTGTCCCTCTATCACTCAGTGGATTAAAGATTTATTATTTTTTCTTAAACTAGAGAAGATAAAATATACACTGAGAGGGTCTACTAATATTTTTTTTCACAAATGGCAACCATTTATTGTTTATTTTGCAAACTTACAGGTACTGCCTGAATGATTGATTATCTAAACTGGGTCATGCATCAGTGTATGCATGACCAATCTATTTCACACAGATTTGTTTGAGCCAAAGGATGAACATAGGTGTGTGTGTGTGTGTGTGTGTGTGTTTGTGTAGGTTTTAGTGTATGTTTGGGGTGGGTGGGGAGTTTTTTTCAGCTTTCTTTTCATTTTGATTTATAAATACTATAATACATTTAATTCACTGTTGTTTATATGTTTATGTATGATAATTGTTCAATAAAAAAAATTTGAAAAAAAAAAAAAAAAAAACACACCAGACTCCATGTTGTTCAACAGGAGAACATCAGGAAGACCTTTAGACTGACTCCAACCTCCATTATTGTACCTGTGAGTCAAAACATACACCAATTTTAGACTAAAAATGACTTTATTACATGAAGCTCTTTATACATGTACACTGAATATAATGCACATTTACTGTAACTTACTGTACTCAGAGCTGCTCTTTGTATTTTTTTTTCATATCACCTGCGTCTTACATTGTTTTTAACTTTGACATTGAAATATTCTGCTGCTCTGCTGATCTAAATACTGTATGTACCTATACTGTACCTGTACAGGAGCGTGCACTGTGTTTCAGGTTTCTCATGCACACACACACACACACACACACACACACACACAGTCTTGGATCTTCAAGCATGAATAAGCATCACACATTAAAATCATAAGCTCTGTTCTGATTGTCCGGTATTCCATCAGCAGCTCGTCTCCTCTCTGTCGCTCCTTATTAATATCAAGCGAAAAGCTTTTCATGTGTCATTAGTACAGATGCAGCGCAGACTGAAAGTCAGGAGATAAAGCAGGCCGATATTTCTGACCGCTCCGGGTTTAAGCCACTAATCCACTTATTCCTGAAACAGCACCAGAAAGTCAGTGATCAGGAACACGAGCACGGAGCCGTAATCATTTAGATTCTCCATTGGTTTCACTTTAAACTTGTTTTCAACTCTGTAATGCTTTAATAACAATATATGCTAAAAATACTTAACCTTCTTATGAAGTCTGGATTCTGATTGGTCTTAACTTAATTGGTCTTAACTTATTCTGAAAATATAATCGGAGCCTTTCTCATATTCTCACCATGTTCCCAGTTTCTGATGTTTAAACGTTAAAGACTGATTTAGACGACACAAGTACACAATAAATATGAAGAATGTTTAATGGCCAGCGATACCGTTATTGTCTTGGTCTTGCACATCTACCTATAAAGAATTGTTTTGTGCAGCCTGTACTTGTAATATGCTAATTAGGTCCAACCTCCTCGTCGTGTCACTGAGATCACATGACCTGAGACCCAATAAAAAGACGCAGGTTTCGTATAGAACCTTTGGGTTTATGCCATCTTGTTTGTTTTGACTCCGTGCCATGTGACTGGTGCATTTGCATACTCATTAATATTCAGTAGTGTCTGCCAAAGGTGGGCGTGTACTCAGGATCAGCCTCATCTGTTTATACAACACACTGTATTCGCTAGAGTGACTTGATCTTAGTTTTTCTCTTCACTTGAACACAGATTACTACACGTGTAAATGTACATTTTGGAGAAACATATATGGTCTGTCAGTGTTTAAACACCGCAATAATGAGAGACAACGTCAGAATATGAAATATATCTGTATCTTTAATTCAAATCAGACTTCAGTCACATTAGAATCCAGCAAAAGATATCCACAGTTATTCAAATGTTATTCATTTGTGTCCAAAAACATCATTAAGCATTTCAAGAGAGTTTCAGGAGCGGGTTAGGCGAGGTTTAGAAAAATTTTTAGGACAGGTTTGGGAGAGCACAACATATAGACCTTTAAGGATTAAAAGAATGGACATAAAAACATTAAACAGTAGTGAATTAGTCTGTTTTTACACTCTGTGATCGTCCCTTTAACCTTCACCACATGTTTTACACAAAATGGTTTTTGATATCGACACTAAAATCTACACTAAAATCAGCGCTTTTTATTTTCTTTTGAAAAAAACAAACAAAACAGGACCTCGTGCTGAAGCAGCTTTGAAATGTACATACATAAATGTGCAAATGATCTTCAAAATAAACGCTGCCGTGACAATGAATCGCCTGAGGAGACACTGAGTGAATCACCTACACGTACACACATGGAATTATCTGCGTGAATCACGTGAGCGCACGACTACCGGATCGTCTGAGTGAACACTTATGGAATCATTTGTATGTTAATGTACAGTGTGAATCACGCGAGCGCACGACTACGGAATCATCTACGTCAACACTTAACGAATCATCTCAATGAACAAACAGCAAATCACCCGTGTGAACACTTAGCAGATTTTTTAAATCGGATGTACGGAGACTGACGTGTACAGTTTGTACATTTATTGGATCACACTTGGCATTGGACATGTTTATATTATTCATCCCTTGTGTAAAAGTCTCAGTGCTACAGCAGAGTTCTCTCAGTGCTGGTGAAGGATCCTGACGCTGCGCTCTTCAGTCTCTTCTTCTTCATTTCTTCCTCTTCTTTTTCTGATTTGCTTTGAGAGAAAAGATTAGAAGTGAGAAACTGTGGTTTTAATATCTCTATGCATTTTTCATGTATGAAAAGATAACATTCATAAAAAACATATTAATTCAGCTCTGTTACTTCATTTCATTTCTTTATAAATTTGTGTAACGTATCCATGACTACGAGCTCAGCTCCGCCTTCTCCTTTCTTGACTTTCACCAAAAATACTGAGGAGTGTGAAAGCGCTCTTAGACAGGACCGTACACAGGCGAGAGGTGTGATCACAGAGCCGCCTCACCTGTAGAACCCCAAAACACGCGGCTGAGTTTCTCCCCCAGCAGGTAAAGAGGAGCCAGGCTGAGAGACGCCACGCCCAGGAAGACCACGAGGCCGGCGGGACTGAGGTGAGCCATGATGGGGTAAACCCAGATCCCTGACGCGTGATGCACCCACAACACCCTACGGCACACACACACACACTGTATATTAATTGCTGTGATAAACACACAATGCTGGACTTAATCTGTTATTATTAATATTTCGGTCTCTTTTGGACATGTTCCATAATCCAGCCTAAACCCCACGAACTTCAGCTACACAGAACATTAGAGAGACGACAGAGGAACCCTGACTGTTTGTCCACTCAGCACCTCCACACCTCCACCCTAGCAGTGTGTGTGTGTGTGTGCGCGCGCTCTGAGGGACTCGACCGCGCAGGAGGAGGGAATTACCACGCCAAGTAGAGCGAGGCGAAGAGCGCCAGGCTGAGGATCCCTGTGGGACGACTCGGGTACTTGGGATGCTGGAGATACATCTGGACCAGGAGCAGCGGCAGGATTACAGTGTGCTGTGAGGAAGAGAACACCTTACTGTCTGAAACAATAAACACTTAACATCCTGAGAACTGATACAGAGAAAAATAATACACAGCGTGATGAACTCTCGCGCTATCGCACCTACACACACTCTTTTATTCTCTCTCACTTAATGTTAATCAGACTTAACCTGCAGCTCGTCGTTTTATTGAGAGAAATTCCTCAACGTTGCAGCTTTACCTCAAAGCGCCTGGAGACACTGGAGACTCCTTCCACTAATGTTACACACACATTTCTTCCTCACAGAAAAATAACAAGCTCCTGTGAACGAGTGGTTACCATGGAAACGATAACATATTACAACAAACATACCAAGAAATAAACAAATACACAATATTATGTTGTGGAATAAAATGAACTGGGACATGGACACGTCCTGGGGCTCAACCTGAGAGCATGCTATAAAAATGTAAAACTGACATGCAATATAGTATTTTCTCATAAATATGTTTATGATTGGTATTTAATCGATTACATGGGTCAGGTATCTATTAACATGTGCACGATTACAGTTCAGACGATGCACAGCCGTGGATATTGTGTGCGTGTTTTTTCTTTTTTAGAGGACAGCCTTATTGTTTTTCTTTATATATACATTTTTTTTAGCTTTTATTCATTTCTCCGATAAGTAATCTGTTGTGATTGTGCCACTAGAACTGTTTGTTTAAATAATAACTAAAAACTATCAATAATTGATTATTGTTTGATAACCAGGCGCACACATCCCTAACCAGCTTGAACCCTGACCCCGAGGACGACTCGTACCATAGCGTGATTAAGCCACGTAGGAATGATGTCATCTAACACCTTGGGGAAGATCAGCTCCCGGTTGTAGGAGTAGATGGACCAGAAAGAAGTGAAGACAAACTGAGAAAGAATAAAAAAACAAGTTCATAATGAACCTCGTTACTTAAAAACTTTTTTAAAAACCCCGTAAACTTTACGTTTAATTTCAGATCTCGAATCTGGGACACTCACAGCTCCGATGGGAAACGCTAGAACGGTGAAGAGGAAGTCCTGCACGGAGACGAGGGACGCCGAGGTGCTGCTTTTCCCCGGGAACAACACGCGGATTAAATCGTTGAAAACACAGAATCCGAAAAACACCGTCTGCATCACCTGCGGTACAAACAGGGTTCGAGCCAAACAGGGTTATTTAACAACAACGGAGTTATGTGTAACAGCACAAGCAAAAGTTTGTACCCCCATGTTCTTTTAATTTAATCTTCACAGCGGTAGATTATCAACTCATCCAACTGCTCACACGTCTGTCCTCTAGGGAACGTACTGTGATTTGTGCTTTACTAAGGACGCCGTTTCTAAACATTCCAGATCCAGTGACATCTTAACATCCTGCATCTTATCTGCCTCGTTCTGTGTATCTGAACTTTATCCAGCGTCATGTACTGAAGAAACGACATTTCGTTCCACTTAATACAGAGAAAGGACAATAAAAGCTAAAGGTATTTAACTTTATTTTATGAACATAAATCGCCAATTCAAACACTAGTTATTTGTTATTCAGGAAAAAAAAAAACTGGTTATTTATTAGAAGATTTTTACTCATGAACGCAATCGCTCTCGTTTTTTGGCAGATTAGTGCACCTAGGGGTCGAGAGGTTTAGAAAAACAGCTCTCGCACACGTGAACGCAGAAGCCACTGGCCTTTAACACAGCTGGAGAAGCAAACAGAAAGGGACAGGGACAAACAGGAACAAGAGCAAAGAGGAGAAGTAAAATAACTGGGACAAAAATGAGGGAAGATTAAAAGGAACGATGGAAAGATCGTAAATTCCAAAACTGGAGACCTGAAGATATCTTCACAACCACGGATCTCTCTCAAAGTGTGGAGTTTACATTTTTTTTTAATTAAATGATGTTACAATAGTGGGACGTTTTTTTTATTTAATTTTATTATTATTATAATTATTGCTGGTATTCTGGCAAATTATGCATCCTTATTAAAAGATGCTGCCACAGTGTGAAATCATAGATTCGCTCCACCTTCTCAACAAAACCATGTACTGTAACAGTAAGAGAAGCATGCTTTGATATATTATTATATACAGTACATTACAGATATAGAGGAGAATTTAAGGGTAGCATATTCTGATAGACATATATCCCCATCACGTAATGCTCTCAGCACATCATCATCATCATCATCATCGTCGTCGTCATCATAATAGATAAAACAGTTCCCAAGCGTGTCAGTCTTTACATGAGTAGATAAGTAGGTAAAACTGACAGGTAGCATAGATTGATGGAACAACCGGTAAATAAAGTCAACTTGAACCTGAAAACAATTCGATTGGAGGTCAAACAAAAATTTTAAATCTGTCCTGTTGGTGCAAATGTCAGAAATAATACAAGAAATGAGTGATAGTTTTCATTAAACAGCTAAAAAACATTATTGCACACAATGAACACTGTGTGCAGTCTTTTAAGAGATTTTTAAACAGCCCTTTCTGTCGGAGTAATAATAATTACTGAATAATATCTTCATTAACAATGACGTGAGGCCTTCAGGTGTTAATGTGAAAGAACTGGAGTTGAAGGTGTGCAGGCGTTTCCACTCAGCTCTCAGGGTTACGGTTAGATAGACTGGTGTAGTGCGCTCAGGAGTTCTACTACATGGCTCACGACTCCTCCACGACTCCTCCACGACTCACTCACGACTCCTCCACGACTCACCATGTTGATGAAGGTTAAATACTTCCACGTGCCTCCGTAGGCGCGCGCCCCCGGGTGTAACCCCGACCTCGCTATCTCGCAGTTAACATTCAGCGCGAACGCGTACCAGGCAAAAATGAGCGAGTGCGCTAACAGGCAGGTGCTCGCGCTCAGCCCGGGCCTGAGAGCCGCACAGCCGCCCGCCATCTTTCCCTCTCAACAAGCACTTCCGCATCACGTCGGGTTGCTCGCGGTAAACCACGCCCTCTCGGGGAACACTGCGCTGTGATTGGTCGAGCCTCGAAAACGAGCGTCGTGACACGGAAGTAGCGGTACAGTATCTCCGCTCTATAAAGCTCAAAAACTGTCAATAATACGTGGGAAGCGAGCGAAATACTACTACTACTACTACTACTACTAATAACAATATTTATAACAACAACCTGTCCATGTTTTTAACAGGAAAATCCGGAACCTTTTCTTCAGCTCACTTTTGTTGTTGTTGTTGTTGTTATTTTTGACTGATTTTCATGTCACGCGCGCGTGTAAGCGGAGGACGCGCGCCTCCACGAATCACGAAGTTCCTCTTAGTTGTTTGTTTTTATTACAATACAAACAATTTGCCATTGAAATACTAGAATTGTGAACAATTCAAACAAGCAAAGCACAGAACAAGTTTACAAAATAATTGCAGTAACATCAACAACAGGATACTGATATGAACACAAGTCAATCACGCGAGCTGAAGTTTAGTTTATTCGTCATATGCATGTCAACACAGAGCCAACAGTATAGTGTACAGTACAATCAAATAATGAGGGAAGAAGAAAATGAGTCAAATAATTTAAATCATTTAAAGTGTGTGTTTACTCACAGTGTGAAGCTGCTTTGTGAAAATGATAACCGTTTAAAATGCTGTACAATAAAATTTCATTTAACTTCGTTGAAAATAAATAAGACAAGTCTGGTTTTTAGGATTTCACATTTGGAAGTTTTCTTTAGCGACGCAGACAGGACCGTTCTGTATAACCTTAGCACTGCTCTACGATAGTAGCTCACATGTAACTCTAAGTTATTAGTTGAGGTAAAGTTTTAATTATTTGTATGTAAAATACTTATAAAATGCATATTTATTTATCAAATATAATATAATTAAAAATATATATTCTACTTTATTTGATATATAACATTTATATATGCTGTTGAGGTATTTCAAAGGAATCTTTACCTGTTGTTTTTACTTCTTGTCAGCTGGAAATCTAGCAATGCACACATCTGTCGTCTTTAATCTTCAGCCAATCATCAGGATGAGAGAAGTGTGACCGGTCGCATCAGTGCATCTTAGAAGCAATTCGGTGCTTGCCTATTTCATGTCAAATTAGCAAAGCACAATAACATTTTGTAAATAACACAAACTAGCTAAACTAAGCATACTTTACAGTTTAAAAAAAAACACAAGGAATAGATGCCTTTTGCCGTATATGTGGATGTGGTTAAAAGAAAGCAAACAAAAAAAAAAAGAAGCTAAAACCAGGATTCCAATCCCAAAATAAACATTCATTTACTTCCTATAATCTGATTACTGTCACCTGCTTCGTGTTATTTACAAAATGTTATTGTGCTTTGCTTATTTGATGTGAAATAGGCAACCACTGAGTTGCTTCTAAGATGCACTGATGCGACCGGTCACACTTCTCTTATCCTGATGATGAGGACATCAAAAACAACATGGCTGACGAGTGACTAGAGAACGGCGTACATGCTTCACAAATCAAGAAATCTCCTGAAGTACGGAATGCAAATGACAAGGAGGAGTTTATTTTTACATCCATTTTTTCTCTTATTCAACAACAGTTGCATGGCAATGAAAAATGAGAATGAAAAAATTATTCTGGACTATAATGTGTGAGATTCAAGTCACTTTTATTAAAAAGGAAAGAGAAAGTGCACGAACAAGAAACAAATGTTATATGTACAGTAAATAAACATGAGTGAGATCTTTCATTCTTTCAGTTAAACGGCAATTATTTACATCAACATTTCATTAAGGCTGTTTACAATCCAGTTCTGTTTGCTCAATAACTTAAACTCAGGCTCCCTCAGAAAAGCAACAGTCGCTCTACAGTGTACTGAGGAAGTTCATTCCTCTTGGCTTGAACTATCCAAGTGGCCAGGGGAAAGAGATGTTTAAACCCTCCTGAGGAAGCCGGGACGGCCAAGAGTCTCTGGCAGATACTTTGGAGCAGCGGGAACCGCGCGGCGTCTCTCCAGAATTCCTCGACTGACGCGTCTCCGTCCAGTATCGGTTCGGAGATATAAAGGTCGAGCTCGGAGACGTGCGCCGTATTAGGAGGAGGCTGCATGAAGCTGAAGATCTGCTTGCTCTTGATGATGCCCAGACTGGCAGCTTTGGCGGCGAGCTGGTCATCCCGCTCTATCGTCACGCTGCCCTCCTCGACGGGGATCCAGACTTCTGTTTCGCTCATAGCCGACTCTAATATCGAGCGGACCCAGAATTTTGTAGGGGGCGTCAGTGTGATATCGCTGGCTTGTTCTTTCTCTTCAAAAGGTTGCAGTTTAATGCGATGACCCAGGACTGTAGCGAGGATCAAATCTTGTTGCATGATCAGAGGCCGGAAATATTTGTGTAGTCCGATTCAAAGAGCTCTGCAGAACTTCGGATGATTTGTCGTTTTAGTGCTGAGGGTTTTATCAAGTCCGATGATGGACAGAATGACGAGGGAGAAGGCGACGCCCTCTGACTGAAGCACTTGGATCGCCTCTACAAAGGGATCTAATAAGCCAATGATGTCTGTAGCAAGGTTCCAGCAGGTGAGGATAACTGGAGGAGAAACGATAATGTTTTCGTTTTTCCACACTTGGGCTACAACGGCCGTTGCGCCGTCCCAGGCATTCTGGGAAAGCAGCTGACGAAAAGCAGCAAAAGTGGAATTCCAACTATCCTTGCTGTAGCTGTGAGGATCTGTGAAAGAGTACTTACAGTCCTGCATGACAACGTTATTCCAGTAGGCATTCTGGCGGAAAAAGGCCACGATATCTCGGACCTGAGAGAAGACGTAGTTTGCAGACTTTGAGGTCTTCAGAGCTTCCTTGATCACTAAGTGTAACTGGTTGCTATAGCAATCCACATTCGTGCCCATCTGGACTTCTGAGACGTCCAGCGCAGACAGCCAACTGTCGATAAAGTCGTGTATGCTGCCTTCGTCCGGGTCGTTCCTTAGGCTGCTGTGCATGAGCTTGTGGTCGCAGAACGCGTTGTGTGTGGTGATCGCGCTCTTGGCCTCGTGAACGATGAGGTAACCGATGTTCTGTGGGAACAGCCACACGAGCCACGGAGCACGGCTTCGAGCTCGTGTGTAAAACTGCTGTCCACATCTTCGTTGCTTAGCTGTCGGAATGCAACCATCTGTCTGCGAACCTTCCAGTCGTTGTCCAGGTAATGCAGCTGGACGGTGAGGAGGGAGTCGAAGGCGTCACAGGCCCAGATGTCCGCGGTGACGTGGATGTTAGCGCTTCCTGCGGTCACAGCCAGACAGTCCCTCAGCTGTTCAATCAGACGTGGTTTGACCACCTTCTCCACTTGTTCATACAGCCTCAGTCCTATTTTATGCTGGGAAAGTCTCGGGTACTTAGGACTGATCGCAGCCATGAACTTTTGGAACCCGGATCTTTCCAAGATGCTAAAAGGAAGCATGTCTTCCGCGATCATGAGCAGCGCCGCATCCATGATGACCTTCTGTCGAGCGCGTGACCTGCCGCTCGGGCGGTGACCTGCCAATGTGACTGCTGTGCCGTCTTCTGCAGCGGCAGAGGCTCCTTTTAACTTTAGACACCTCCACTTTTTCAGGGGCTTCTGTTTTCTTTTTTTGCGAACCCTTTGTATCTGAAAGGAAAAGTTTTTCATTAAGGTTGGATTGGAAAAAAGAAAAAAGAGAGAATTCCTCTTGGGGTTCATGTTTTTTTTAATGTTCTACAAAACATCTGCTGATCTGTTGCATTTTACACTGTAGACATGTATGTATTTTATATCAAAATTGAATTACTCACCTGCTGTGTAAAGTCTGTTATTATATCTGGGTTTACGGTGTTGTAACAGAAAGTGTGTGTGTACACTGGAACCAGGTGGTGATGGTGCAGGTGCTGTCTGTTAGGGGGATAAAGAGAGAGAGAGAGAGAGAGAGCTCAGCTTTCTATCTATCTGCACAATCCTAACTCAATTCTAACTTCTTTATAGATGATGGAATGTTCCAGACACGAGCTCTCCAGTATGTTACCTGCTCAGGCGTCTCCATCACAGGTTCTGACTTCAGACAAACACCCCAGGTGAGATCCATCTAAACACACACACACACACACACACACTGTGTCAGTAATTCAGACACAACACAACATCAGCCAGCAATTATATATTACGAATGATGACACACTTCAGTTGGTTCTTTAACAGGATGAGACTCTTCTTCCGGTTTTAGGGGTGAAGGAGCGTCGGGCGTGGCGTCGACCCCCGGAGCGCCGGTGACCGCTTTACGCTTCAGAGTCGAGTGCCAGCGGTTCTTGATGCCGTTATCGGTTCTGTTAGGGAAACATTTTATAAAGTTTTCTGACTTAAAAGAAAATGATTCCAAAATAAATCAACAAATTAAGACTAGTGTCTAGTTATCATGTTACTGGAGTTAAAAATCAACACTTTCATTTTGACAACAGCCGTTTGATCTGGCTAACACCACTCTGTCTCTGACGCTGTAATCTGAGTCGCAGAGGATCGTTTTTCTGTTTGAAGTTTGAATAAACGGCGTCCTGCAGTCCGGACGTGGAATATAAAGCTCGAGTCATGTTGTAGTGGGTGAAAAAGGGCTGTGTGTGCGCTGGCCAAAACCCTGCCAGACAAATATCACGACCTTTCATGACCAATGAAAAGCTTCAAGGGATTGTTATCAATGTTAGTACAAAAAGGTTTTACCTTCAGTTATTTATAATCATACAAAGGCTCTTATTGCTGCTAGATGAAAGTGATGCATCATGTAGCAAAGATGAAAAAAGAAAAAAAAAAAAAGATTCTGTTCGGATAGACATATCATAAAATAAATAAATAAATAAATAATAACAACTTACTGTCTCACGTGAGCCTGTTGACTTGATTGCTTTTATCCTAGCGTCATTATTTTATTTTAATGCAGTGATTTGTACAATAGCGGAAGTGTAGCACAAAATCAATCCAAGGAATAACAGTAAATAATCGTGATAATCATTTTGTCCGTAATCCAGCAGCACTAATTAGGAGGCGCTCTTTCAGCTTCTTTGGGAATTACATATCATAAACTATTGTAAATTTATTTGTTATTTGTGGCTTGACCTATAACAATGAAGGCATTGGACTACGGTTCGGAAGGTCCCAGGTTCAAGTCCCACTACCACCAAGTTGTCCCTGTTGGGCCCTTGAGCAAGGCCCTTAACCCCAACTGCTCAGATGTATAATGAGATAAAAATGTAAGTCGCTCTGGATAAGGGCGTCTGCCAAATGCCTAGATGTAGATACAGTTTTAACATTTTTGCTAGAACTAACATAAAGCATCAGTAAAACTGAATCACTCTATTTGAAACAGAAGCAACTTTTAGTCTCACTAATTGCTTTCACTTTTCACTGTTTGTGCTTCAGCTCACGTACGGTCATTTCCCAACCCTAAGGTTATAAACACGATCCTGGTACGATGTTCCTGAGCCGGAGAGATGAAATCGTACCTCCCGGGAAGCAGGCTGGTGATTTTTGCGCCCAACGATTTCCCAGGACGCTATGAGCTCTGCAGATGACGAGATCTTCTTCAGCGGTCCAGGACCGTTTATTCACTGAAGGGTCCAGATGATTGTACCAGCGTTCCCGGCACGGCTTCCCCCTGCGGCTTCGGAGGTTCTTGGCGACCCAGGTCCAGTGGTACGTTGCGTGTTTCGACACTAACTCCGTGAGCTACAAAAGACATTCAGGCCATCGATTTTAACTTGCTTTCAGAATCGAACCGCTGGATCACTTATAATAGTGCATCAATTATCTAATAGTGCTGCCTGATGCTCACCTTCTCATCCTCTTCCTTGGACCAGATACCCGTGACCAAGTTTGGGTCCAACACACAGGTGTACCGGTTCTTACACTCCTGCTCGCTCGGTCCGGCCCTGAGACACAGTTACAGTCTTTCAGCAGTGAACAATCTAATCTGTCTAATCGTGTCTAATCATGTCTGACATAATGTGACACAGAGTATTCGAGTGAAATAAATCTCTCCTAAAATTCTATATTTGTTTACTTACAGGCAACAGAGCTGCAATGGTGCTCCATTTCCTTCCGATCGTCTCGACCAGGGTCTTAAGATTTTCATCCTGGACACAAAAAATACAGAGAATCCAAGTCTGTGACACTCTCTCTGATACCAAGCACTGACACTGACACCCATCCCACTTTTAGCCAACCTGAGTACTTCTGATACAATAAGGAGTATAGGAGTATACAAGTACTCTGTACATTCAGAACATTCGGGAACACCCCATGTCTGAAGCACATCATCAGACACACACCTGCTATTGCTTTGCTAGTGTGTGATGTATGAAGCAGGGCAGCGTGTAGAGCGCCTCCCAGTGGAGTAACCTTCTCATTAATCTCATTAAAATGATGAAGCTGACGGCCGAAACACTACAACTCACCTGCTTCTGCTAATCTGCTTCTTTACTAACTAGTAACAGATTAATGATGGTAAAAATAATATGAATATTTACTTTACATTCTCTCGTGCTTACTGAAAAAGCCATACAGTACACTCTTACATATCTGATCATTCTAATGTACAGTATATAGATTTTATCGAGGACCTCCTTCCGTTTGTGGGATTTGTGGAGTTCTTTATTAGCATGACAAACTTTGGTGAAGGACTCATATACAACAACAACGTCGGAGTCTATAAAGAAATACACAAAGACAATAGTGACGTGACTTTCAATTCGTGCATATAACCGCTGACTGTCTGAGTTTATCAGATGTAGTAAATAAGTGTATTTCATGCGCCCTTTTGTCACATGGAAGCCAAGCAGGTCACGCTGTACCGGACCGATACCCAGTTCTGGTAGCGATATCGTTAGGGGTGTATCTCTACAGTAAACGGGCTGTTACCATGGCAAATCTGATTATAAGTTTGAATTAAAATTCTTCCCACTTCTTCTGGACTCCACTTGGACTCCCCCCCCCCAGCCTCTGTTCTTCCTCCTTCTCCTTCTTCAGTTCCTCTACTGTCGGCGGAACCTCCATTAATTCCTCCAGCTGTGTAAACACCCACACACACATATGTAACCCACTCTAACCCGAGTCAAACCTTGTATAGTTCATGCAGTCAACATTTAAAGGTGCTCGTCATTTTTTTTTTTATTCCTTACTTGCATAAATAAACTGGAAGGTTTATTGAAGATTATAAACAGTCATGGTTTGAACCGTGAGGCTCTTTTTCCACTACATGACTACACTGTAATGATTTATAATCACACGATCCATTATCATCCAGGAGAACACGGGTTACATTTCGAGCGATTCGTTTAGAGGTTCCTCCTCACATCATCTCAGGAAGCTTTTTTCTTCCTTAGCACTCTAACCTTTGGCTTGTTCATGCAGGGGGGCGGAGCTTTTTCTTACAAAGCCCCAAAGTTATGGAATAGTCTTCCTGTTAATGTTCGGGACTCGGACACAGTCTCAGTGTTTAAGTCGAGGCTAAAATTTATCTATTTATTTAGCGCAGCATGTTTGTAAATAGATGAGCCTTAGGTAAAGGAGCAGATCTGGGGGACTCATGGACGTAGAGTATTCTGGTGAACTGGTATGTTTAGATGCTGTCCTCCCCACTCTCATTGTTCACTCAGGTTTGTTGACGGTGAGGTGATTGGTTGCTTTACATCTCAGTTCCCCCTCATGTTTGTGTTTCCTTCTGGCTCTCCCTTTTAGTTATGCTGTTATAGTTAGTCCTGCCGGAGTCCCTGCTTGCACTTTGCACTAATATACATTCACCTTATACATGTTGACTGTGACCAGACCTAACTGCTATCTCTCCTTATTTTCTGTTCTCTCCTTTTCTGCTCTCTCTCTCTCTCCCTCTCTCCTTTCCCTCTCTCTGTCGAGCTATACATGTTCGCTCCTGAGTTGCCAGTGATCCAGACCCCTCTGCCCTCTGGAGCCGTCTAACCCGTCCTGGAGTCCTGCTTCTGGTTGGAGATCCCGTCACATGGATGCCCCGTGTGGTCTGCCTGGATGCGCTTGGTGGCTGGGGATGGTTTCCATGAAGACTGTCCTATCATCGATTGATGCTCTGGGGACCTGTGACTTCAGTTGTTCGATAGCTCAGGACTGGAATCTCCTACAGTCTACCTGAGCCTCCGGGAACAAACTGGACTCCTTTTAATTTTAATTTGAACACATCTCCTGTTACACTGAACTTCCAGTACACAGTATGAGTGCAGATTAATCCCTGCTCTCCGTTATCACCCAGATGAGGATGGGTTCCCTGTTGAGTCTGGTTCCTCTCAAGGTTTCTTCCTATTACCATCTCAGGGAGATTTTCCTTGCCACCGTCGCCCTCGGCTTGCTCATCAGGGACAATCTTATCATTTTGATTCATACACATTGCATACAAACTTACTTCTTTTTATTGTGTAAAGCTGCTTTGCGACAATGTCAATTGTTAAAAGCGCTATATAAATAAAATTGAATTGACTTGACTTCATTAGAAATCAAAAAAATTGTGGATTTTCTGTGAAGCAGCTTTATGGCAGGGATAATTATTCAAATTATCATCACCGTTATCATCATCATCATCATCATCATTTACTGAGCAATGAATAATCTTCAAACCCAGTACACTCGGTTTCTACAAATTGCTCTAATAACAGGTTTTTAGGAAAAGAAAAAAATCTGCCATGAACAGGTAAAAAATGAATAAACTAAAGAAAAGTGTTAAACCTTTCAGAGTGCACAGCAATGCTCACTCTAAAACAGATCAATAAACATGCACAAGCAGCGCGTTGAGGTGCATTTTAATCCAGAGGCTTGTAAATGTCTGTTCCAGAAATCTTCACGAATTAAAGACGTAGGCCTTCAGGACGTCCTTTCCATTAACGGCTTCCACAGAGCCGACGATACTCGCATAATCGCACGCCACCGCGGTGAATCTTCTGCAAGGAAGCACGTCAAATGATCAGTTTATGAGGTCTGTAGAAGGCGCTTCACACAGCCATTACCACGTTCAAGGAAGATATAACAATCTTAGTTTGAAATATGAAACTGCTCAGTTTCGACTGGCCTGAAACGAGACGAGGGTTTCAACTGCTTTTCTTGAATGTAAATATTCAACTCTAAATATTGTATGATAATTTTAAAGTAAAGGTTTTTTATTTCTTTATTTATTGTAAATGACCTTTCACTGCTCACCTGTACTACCTTCACAGGCCACTAGGGGCAGCAGCCCACACTTTGGGAAACTGGCTTTAATTACAGAGATTACAAACTTTTGCTTTGTTCTATTGCCAAATCAAAGTGGTTCATGTTACTGTGTCCAAAAAATTATATTTTTAATTAAAGTAAAAAAGTCCTCCATGTGCTGAACTTATTAACGGCCTTAGAGTTTATTTCAAATAAATTACAACTAATTTAGCCTTCAAACCTATTTTGGGGGAAAAAAAACTACTTCCCACATAGACTCACCATGAAAATGTTCTTGATTGTAAGCTAGATTTATTGAAAAAATTGTAATATAAGATAAAAGACACACATGAAGTTGTGCCCATACCTGGACATGGTGTGAGAGCCACCCAGCAGGTGATACTGACTCTCCAGCGTTAACCCTCTCTCTCTGTCCTTCCTCCAGGTCAGCACTCGCAGAGATAAATCCTGTGACGCCGTGACGACCCGGAAATCGTTCTGCAGGGATCAGAGGAGTGTAAACGCGTTTCATTTAATTACCCTAAGGGTTAATGTGAGCGAGAGAGGAGGATGAGGAAGTTCTCACCACACACACAGACGTGATGGGCTGGAGATGCTCCTTAAAGCTGGAGATGAGCTCGCCTTTAAGAGTGTAGACCTTCAGGTCGGTACCGTCTGCAATCAGAACCATGCTGGTCCCTTTCGTCTGGAGAATCAGGTCCGAGTGCCAGCTGCTTAAATCCAGACGGAAAGATTCGACCTGCTGAGCTGAAGCAGAAAAAATATCAATTACATTAATAAACTGAAATCATTATAATAATATAATAATCACATAATATCATCTAGTAAATACATATAATTATTAAGTAATTATTATCTGCATCATTTAAAAACAGGCTTTATAAAAAAGAAAGTTTCAAATAATAGTTTAGTGCAAAAGTTGCCAGCTCCTTATGATATTTAATGGGACAAAATGGATGTTAGAATTTATTATGTTTCTGTAAACAGTTGAAATGAAAACAATGTCTGAGGTTCACACTCGTACCCTGAGCCTCCAGCTTGTATCTGGACTTCTTCAGGCTGAACTCGAACACGGACAGAGTGTTGCGTCTGAGGTCGGAGCCGCTGTGAACCACGGCCACTCGCGCGGCCTGAGAGGGGAAGAAAGCCGCGGCCGCGCAGCCATGGACCGGCAAACACACACACACAGCTTCAGAGTCTTCCTCCGGACCACACACACTCTGAGTGCTGAAAACCTGCCGTCAGAAACACTCATAATAAGAAGAAGTGCACTGCCCCAGAAAGTGAAAAGCAGATTCATTAAAACATGGTGTATAAGAGACACACACACACACACACACACACACACACACACACAAACACACACACACACACACACACACGCACACGCACACGCACACGCACACACTTCCTGCTGCCCCAAAACAGCAAATGAGCGGTCACAGATGTCACACGCTGTAACTAATTCTCTATAACAGCAGTTTGTACGCATGTATTCTGATGCGTTATGTTCGTTTCCATAGCAACAGCGCCTTCACAGGGTAAAGCGCTCACGCCATTGATCATCAACAGATTCAAAAGGGTTACTATGGTGAAGATATCTTTCAGTAATGAGATGTTTAGTAACAGTAACATGTAAGGAAGGAGTCTCCAGTGTCAGATTTGTAAAGCTGAGTCAGAAGTTTGAATGTTTTCACCTTCGGGTTCAGATCCGAGTTGTCCTTGGATGCAGCAAGGATCCACTTCTTATCAGGAGAAGAGAGGAGGATGTTCAGAGCAAAAGAGTCACACACCACGTGTCGAGACGTTTCAGACAGCTGCGGTGACGTCAGGACGAGGAGCGACCCTAGCGAAGTTCCCACCTCGAACACGACCAAGAGCAGACGAGTGTTTAGTCATTTGTAGCTATGTGAAAGTGTGTGTATGTGTGTGTTTACACAGGTTACCATGACAAAAGCGGTTCCGTCTGTGCTGAAAGTCATTAACGTGCACTGAGACGAGCCCGAGCTGAAGGAGCTCAGCGACTCTCCCGTCTGTCCCTGCCACGTGCTGATCGTCCCGGCGCTATCCGACGTGATCACGATGCTCTGCTCTGGGTCCGTGATGATACGGGTCAGCGGGTTCTGAGCGGAGCTGGACCACAGAGGAACACCCTGCGACATGAAACGCAATTTAAAGTCTTTACAATCACAAATCAGTTTTTAATTTTTTTTTTTATTTACTGTAATGAATAGACAGGGGTGCCAAAAGTTTTGCTCTCATCCAGGAGTATAGGTTTGATATATGAATATGCAAATTAAACATGCAACACCTGATTTGTTTGCTTTTTATTAAAAATTTCCAACAATTATGTCCTTTCTCTATCTTAAGGCATGTTTCCTTTATAACACAGGACGTTGAAATGGATAATAAACATCTTTAAACAATTTAAGAAATATAGACTCCTCACATGTTACACTGCCTTCATTTGCATGCTGATCCCTGATTGGTTCTTACACTTTATGATGCAACTACACTCGCATCACCAGCATTAGTTCTGATTTCCATGCAAATAAACAACTTGGTTCAATGATGAAAACACCGGTTTAAAGGTCTGATCACGGTTATAAAGTGCATCTGACCTTGTGAATGTCCCAGGCTTTGACCGTTCCATCGGAGGAGGCGCTGCAGACAATCGGCGTGACGTTCCACATGTCGTGCAAAGCGCTGTTTCCCATCAGATACGAGAAGCCGACGATCCGGCCTTAAAGAACGACAAATTATTCAGAAGAATACACGCATTCCTCTCTCACCGATTCCTCCGAGCGCTTTTTTTTTTAGGAATCCGAAGCACTGAGGACCGAGTTTTGGAAAAGAGCCAGCAGAAGCAGATGTTGTGTACCTGTGTGTCCCCTCAGGCTGCTACAGCTGTAATCTCCTCCTGATCGCCCGCACGTCATGTTCAGCTCCAGAGAGGAGCGATGGAGGTAATAACGCTTCCACGTGTACGAGGTCGCGTGCGAGAGCAGCTGGGCCATGTTACAGAATCCCCAGCGACGCAGGCACATCTCTCTGAACCGGCAACAGTTACATATTCATATTTAATATTTTAACATTAACGAACATGTCCGGATGAACGATAGCAGAGTGATAGTTTACCTCCATAACCACTGTGTCTCTGCAGCTTCATGCCAATCCTGAGGAACATGTGCCAATTGAAAGAGACAAATATAAATAAATATATAAATATATATACATACACACACACACACACACACACACACACAGAGTGGAACTTTGGATTGTGAGTAATTGGTCTTGAATTTTGAAAGACGAGCAGAATTTTTAAATAAACTTTAACTCGAGTAGTCCATATACGCTTTGTCTACAGAGCATCACGTGATCACAACTGAGTCAATGGTTCTTCTCTCTCTTGCACTGTGGGATTGTGGGTAATCATCTCCTATACTCAGTCTCAGTTTGCATACGTCACTCGTATAGTCAACGGCCGTGCGCATGTCAATTGTTTTTTTTATTATATTTTATTATATATTGTTTAAATTATATTATTATTTATTATAAACAGCATTGCTTAAAGCATTTTTAAATTTTGTGTCCAAGTGTAGTGAACGTTCATTAGTAATTGTACTGCAACAACGGCCCTCGGGAAGAAAAACGTTAAACAGGCTGTAGCAGTTCGGGAGATGAATCTGTTTAACGACAACGCAATGTGTGTGTGTGTGTGTGTGTGTGTGTGTGTGTCTGTGAAATTCATCCTACACAGTACCCCCTCCCCCTCCACTCCTTCTCCTTCTTGTCATCCAACACCACTCATAATTCTTTACAAAGGTAAAGTGCAGGTTAATTTGTTTTATTTTTACTTTATACTTTGAATGAATTATTTTTATAGAAATATTTTTGAGTTGTGGAACGAATCATCTGAGTTTCCATTATTTCTTATGGGGGAAATTCACTTTGATATACAAGTGTTTTAATATACAAGCACGCTTCCAGAACGAGTTATACTCACAATCCAAGGTTTAACTGCACATTATATATATATATATAAAATACGCATACGAACGACCGAACTGAATCGCCCTGAATGCCAACTAAGTCACGTGTACGTCCGGGAGTCGTTCAAAACTTGTTTGCGAGTTGTTTTTGCATTTTGTGTGAGATTTAGTAAAGACATACTGGAGCACGAAGGGTTTCAAGAATGTTATCAAGCAAGAAGGAAAGGGAGCCGCTTTCAGTTTATGACACTTTACCCTGAGGACCCTCTGTGCACAGTTTTATCTGCATGTCAGGCTTATTTGTCATTTCAGTAGTTTATTACAAACATCTTTTCCATACAGCTCATTTTACATGCACTAAGCTATTTACATTAACATTTAACTCATTAAATGAAATAAATTACTACAAAAAGTATCATAGAAACATGACCATATAAACACAAAATTGTATGTTTTGACCCATAAAGTGATTTAGAAGTTAGATCTTTAACTCAAAAGGATTTACTGAAAAGCGAAAGTTTATTTATTCACTTTTTCCTTCCGCGTTTAAATAGCCCCGCCTCCCGCGCTGTAATTGGATACAAAGCTCCAATCAAAACATCAAATGAAATGGTCCAGACACAACTAACCAATCCATGCAGAAGGGGCGGGGCCTGTCGGAATACGGATGGGGAAAGAATAACTGCCAACTTAACTTCCGCGTTGTGTAACAGCGCCTTACCTTACAAACGCACGACACTTTGATTAAATCGTCTTCGCTGAGAAAAGAAAATATACTTATTAAACAGTCCAAAGTTAAACTGCGCTCGTTATGTTCCATCGTGTGCGTCTTTAGGAGAATAAACCAACATAAAGTGCGCTAACGCCCATCTATTTCTGCGGCACTTCGAAAGCTACGGCAGGCCTCCTGGGACATTCTGTTAGAATCGCGTTTTTTAAATCTGTGCCGAACAAGTACTAAGCACTAAATAATTACTAAAACGTAAGAATAAATGTTATATAATAAAAATATTTTACCATTTTAAGATTTATTTAATTATCCGTTATTTATTAAATCGTATTGATTTTTATATTAAAATGCAATATTTGTATTTAAAAAAAAATAAGTTATATGTATACATACATACATTTTTTATATATATATATATATATATATATAAAACAATTTAATAATTCAAGGATTATAAAATCATTTTAATAGTTCTAAACAAGCTAATTAAATATAATCGCAGTTAATTGCTAAGTTAAGTGACATGGCGATTAATCTAACGTGCTTTAGCTAGAAAGCAATTCAATGCTACCTGCATATATTTACTGCAATTAGCAACTAGTTAGAAAACATTTAAATATTCTAAACATGTATTAAACACATTTTTTTAATTGAAGTTAAATATCCGAATATAAAAACACCCGAATACATTTTATTAGAAGAGTAATGATGTATGTCAGCCAGCAGGGGGCGCAGTAACAGCAGTTAAGACTAACGCGCATGTTTCTTTTCATTCTTTACTTTTTATTATTTATATAATATATTTAATCTAAAGTGTGAACCCAAACGAAGTGCTTTCCAAGCACCTGATTCCTGAGCAGATCAGAGAAGATCACACACTCCGGGATTAGAACCAACAACCTGTAGATCAGGAGATCTGTTCTGTAAAGTTCTGTAAAGTTCTGTAAAATCTTCTTCATCAGCTTCTGTAGATCTCTGAGATGTTTGTTACATCAAAAGGACGGGTTTCCCCCCAGTGAAGACCTTGTTCCTTCTTTTAGCTTCACATTCAGATAAAAGGCAGCTTTATTTAAAGGTACCACGTGGATCCATACTGAACATGACATATTGTGTGTAGTGCTTTCAGAAAATGTTACAAACGGTGAACTATCCAAATAAGGAACCCTAAAAGAATCCTTAAGAAAAAAGTGAACCCTGTACTGTGAAACGATTACGATTAGCACTGTAATGTAAAGGTGTTGGCCAGGAGACCCTCGCAGTTCCCCAGCACAGGAGTTACATTTCAGAAACCTCTGAAAACTCTTCAACATCCAAAGCACCCTGTTCTACCTTTCCTAATAGTTACTGACGAATCTGCTTCAAGATGCACAAATCAATAAATAATATTCCTGTGATGATGATGATGATGATGATGATGAGTAACAAAAATAATAAACTGGACTGAATGATATCATTTATTTAACTGTAATGTTGTAATGATATGTACAGAGCAGGTGAGGCAGCATCCCTGCAGTAGCTCTCATCCTCCACAGGTGGGCTCAGATCTGTGTACAGCAGAACACACCCACAGTCACCATGCACACACACACACACACACACACAGTGAAGGAGGAGGAGGCAGACAGAGTCGCAGGTCCCGCAGGAGGAGGCAGACACACACAGGCTGAGTGCAGACAGCAGAGATCTTCATCAGCTTCATCTTCCTCACTGAGACGCGACACCATGCGCCCTCAGCACCACCTGAGCACCACCTGAGCACCACCTGAGCACCTGGAGCTCCTGAACCCCGCACCAGCCTCCCGCTCCCCGCTCGGACCCTGACCCGGACCTCCTGCACATGAAGGAACTTTACACTGGAACCCGCTTCTGACACCTGAAATCAAACGTCCGGCTGTGTGTGTGTGTGTGTGTGTGTGTGTGTCTCACTCCTCATCATGAGCCGCAGGTCGCGCCGGTGGATTTCACGCATTCTCCTCTGTCTCGGGATCATCTACTTGAAGATCGGGTGAGTTACACACTGAGCTACGTGTTTACACACACACACACACACACACACACACACACACACACACACACACAGACAGAGTATACCCCTCGATCGGGTGTGTGTGTGTGTGAAACGTGTAAATCCCTGCACGGACTCAGTGCGCTTAAAAAATAATAAATAAATAAAATAAACATAAATAAATAAAGGTTATTGCTTTGACCTGCTGTGTAACATCTCACTGCTCTAAACATCTCTCAGGATCATTACACTCACAGCTCACAGGTTTATTATTATTATTATTATTATTATTGTGTATTAAATATTACATGACAATCAACACGCATGCGGTACTAGGAGTTTTGTGTTCATGATTAATAATAATAATATATATACTAATATCATATATCTTATAGAACAATACATTATAAATACTTAAAAACAGCTGATCCTTGGACCTTGTTATTTTCAGTCTATAGGTAGGGTGCCAATACTTGTGGAGTTGTTTGGAGAGGTAAATATATAGACAGACAGATAAATAGAAAGGGTGCCAATACTTGTACAACTGAAAAAAGGGGGGACTAGATAGATTAATAGGAATATAGAGAAGCAGGGTGCCAATACTTGTAGAGTTGTTTGAATAGACAGACTGAAAGATAGACAAACAGATAGATAAATAGAAAGGGTGCCAATACTTGTACAACTGAAAAAAAGGGGGGACTAGATAGATAAATAGGAATATAGAGAAGCAGGGTGCCAATACTTGTAGTGTTGTTTGGAGAGGTAAATATATAGACAGACAGATAAATAGAAAGGGTGCCAATACTTGTACAACTGAAAAAAAGGGGGGACTAGATAGATAAATAGGAATATAGAGAAGCAGGGTGCCAATACTTGTAGAGTTGTTTGAATAGACAGACTGAAAGATAGACAAACAGATAGATAAATAGAAAGGGTGCCAATACTTGTACAACTGAAAAAAAAGGGGACCTAGATAGATAAATAGGAACATAGAGAAGCAGGGTGCCAATACTTGTAGTGTTGTTTGGAGAGGTAAATATATAGACAGACAGATAAATAGAAAGGGTGCCAATACTTGTACAACTGAAAAAAAGGGGGGACTAGATAGATAAATAGGAATATAGAGAAGCAGGGTGCCAATACTTGTAGAGTTGTTTGAATAGACAGACTGAAAGATAGACAAACAGATAGATAGATAGATAGATAGATAGAGTGCCAACACTTGTAGTTGTCTGGATAGATAGATGGGGATTTTTATTGTCTTTTTATCTGCTCGTTCATCCTCTAATGTATTAATAATCTGTAATAAGGATACAGAGACACATACTGTATGAGTTCAGTTTAGAGCAATGACAAAGAAAGTGACAACAGAAAACATACTTATACAACAAACCAGAATAAAAGGACCTAATTTTCCCCTGGTACTATAAGGGTACCATAGAGGGCCGTGTTGTTCCCTTATGAACCCGTAAAGACACACACGGTGCAACTGTAACTAGCTTTTTTACATTCATTAATGTTGCTGACGGCGAGTCGATGCGATTTTAAAGGTAGCCTGTTGACATCCATAAGGGAAGGTTCAGGCTGGTACCGTTCTCTCTGACAGTCCACAGTAAGTGCAGGATGTGAGTGATTAATCGATGCTGTTGTCCATCCTGTGTGTATAACGGACAGCACGTGGACCTGTGTAATCACTCAGGAGATTGATGTTCTGTATCTCTGTTGAATCTGCTGTAGAGGGTTCTCGTCAGTGATAGCGCTGGGAGCGAGCATCATCTGCAACAAAATCCCAGGACTCGCACCTCGACAGAGGATCATCTGCCAGAGTCGCCCGGACGCCATCATCGTCATAGGGGAAGGAGTGCAAATGGGCATCAATGAGTGCCAGTTTCAGTTCAGGAACGGCCGCTGGAACTGTTCAGCCCTCGGCGAGAGAACCGTCTTCGGAAAAGAGCTGAAAGTGGGTATGTTGGAAAATGCAAACTTTTTGTTGTTGTTGTTGTTGTTATTGTGTCGAGGTGAACATGTGCAGGAATGCATGCATGATGCAACAGTGCAGGAGTTCCTTCAACACCGCACGCTGTAAAATTAAACACGATGTCCTCTTGATTAATTCAGTACTCATTCATCACCCCAGATGTTCTCTCTCTCTCTCTCTCTCTCTCTCTCCGCAAGGGTTCACGCAGTTTGTAGGTGTTCATTTAACCCTGTAGGATTCGATTCATTCCGTGCTCGGGAACACAACACCTGTTGCGTAACAGTGTGACTGTAAAGGAAATGTGCTCTGAGAGTTGAGTAACAGCTCGCTCCTGAACCCCAGGCTACAACAGTTGAAACGACAACATGTGAAAACACACAGCTAAATCTTTAACGCTGAAGGAAAAGCTGCGAAATGCATGAACTCCTGAATCAACTCCTGAATCAACTCCTGAATCAAACTCCCGAATCAACTCCTGAATCAAACTCCCGAATCAACTCCTGGTGTGAGTTTAGGATCACAGCAGTTATATTTTACTCCAAAAACTCACTCTTGTGTTCCCAGAGTTACAAAATACTCTGAGTAATTAAACACACACCCAAATCTTTGACATTCTCAAAACATCAGCATTAATCTGTATAATCTCAAGAGCGAGAGAGAGAAGCAAACTTCACACCAAACTCACCGCTTGCCAGTGTGAGCATTTAATTTTGTACTGAAACCTTTTGTGATGATTTAACACACACATTCTCTGCATTTACAGTAGTTTCTTACAGAAGACTAAGAATCCTAATAATCCCTTAAGAAATCTCTTTTAGAAAGCTACAAACCTTTAATAACCCTTTAAGAACCTTTGAAGAAAGAGTGTATAGTAATCACTTCAAAGGGCCCAACTTCAAATTCTTGTAACTTTTTAGAAAACGAAGAACTAAATCAAGGTTCTGTGTAGAGCTGTGGAAAAGCCAGAAGTAAAGACCTTTCCACATTCCGCTTATTAAACTTTCAGTCATTCTTTAATTAGTTACTTGTTTCCTGCAAGAAACGGGTCTAATTGAAATCATTTTAGAAAGCTATAAACATCTACTGTAGTTATCCAAAGAACCCTTTGAACTTCATGTGTAAACTCTAAAGGGTTCTTTTTAAATGTCTATGTAGCTCCTACTACAGAGGGTTTCCCTTTCATGAAGACATCCAAGCAGAGGCCTTTTGGAAAGCTGCAAATCTTTAACTAACGCAACCGTCCATGGGGAACCACTGGAGAACTCCAGATTGTGTGTTTCCCTATCAGAAAGGGTTTCTTGTGGAGCCTTTGTAGTAAGCTTCAAACAAACCTTCAGCTACCGAATGAAACCTTTGTATGCTTTTGTATGGTTTAGTCATAAGGAGGAACATCACAGGCTCATGGTAGAACCTCACACAAGGGTTTTCTTCTAAGACTAAAAGCACCCAAAGCTTTGAGGAAACTTCTGTTAGTTTCACCGAAGTTTCACGCCAGTCGCTGGCTCTCTGTTAACAGTGAGTGAGTTTGAGTGCTTTTCTCTCACAGAACCATTTGGAACTTATGATGTCTTAATAATCCAATCAACCATTAAAGAACCTTTTAGTTTCTATGACAGTTTATAACTGGTTAAGAATGCGGTACAGAAGCTGCACAGGGTTCTTCTGCTGGACAGAAGAGCAGTTTCTAACCGGGTAAGCTTTCTGCTGCAGGGTTCCACACTTTACGGCGTGAAAGAGTTCTCAGAAGACTTTTAACCAGAAAGCTATTAATTGGAGAGATGGCCACAGAACCTTTACATGGGTAGAAGAAGCAGCTTAGCCACTTACATGGTTCTACATGAGAGGAACTCGCTTTTTTTTGAAGATTGTACATCGAGGCTTTAAGGCTTAGAACCTGCTTGGTTAAACAACTGATGAGGGTTTAGTGGATAATTACTGTAAAAGTTCTCAGCCACTTAAAAGGAAAACCTCTATCCTGTAGGTTCTATAGAACCTTTAAAAGTGTTAAAGCTGCTAAGGGTTTATCTCCACTTAAAGGTTCTACTTGGAACCTGTTCTGAAGTTTCTACATTCAACCTTGAAGGTTAAGCTGTTCATGGGATAATTAATGGCTCTTTGCTGCATAAAATAGTTTTTGACGTTGTAGGGTTCTACACAGAATTCTACATCGGTTCTACATAAAATTTCCACAGTTTAAATCTGCTTAAAATGGTTTATAGCACTTTGTATTCGAATTCTAACTAGAACTCTCCAGCAGAAGAGCAGGTGAAGAACCCTTTAAGACGTGTTAATGTTTCCAGATTTTCCAGCAGCAGGTCTGAGAAGCGCACGGAGCGAGGGAACGGTTCTGCATGCCTGAGATGTCTGTGAGATGAGATGAGTGTCTGTTTGGTTCCCTCAGGTCATGCAGGTAGACAGAGATCCAGGTGTGTCCTTGTTGGTTTTGTAAATGAATATTGAAGCTCCGCCCCCTCCCCGGCACAGACGCTTGACGCGAGAAGAGTTCAGACTAAACCGTCAACACGTCTGTTTGCATTTGTCACGTTCTGCTGCACACGTTCTACACATTTCTGTTATTTAGTGCAATTAAAGTGCCGGAGAATCCCTCCTTCCTTCTTTTCTTTAAATCGGAAAATAAACTCCGGTTCTTTATGGCTCAGAGAGAAACTTTTGTCTTTTTCTACCAAATGGGGTTAAAATGTTACATAATAATATCTAAAATAGAAAATTTGAAAATAATATAAAAAGTTACACAAGTTCATACACAATTAAAGTACACAGTTAAGCTATAGCATTTAAAATGATACAAATATTTATAATTATTATTATTATTATTATTATTATTATTATTATACATTATTATATAATATAATAAAAAAATGAACAAATAAAAAACAGGTAAAGAAGTTAAAATAAGGAAGGTCTTTACATATACAAGTATAAAATACAATATAACTATACAGTATATTTATAAAATATAATAACATTTAGATAAAATATATTTACATAAAAATATATTAATCAGTAAAATAATAATTAGTATAAATTTAGTTTTTAAAAAAACAAACAAACAAATAAATAAATAATGTAATTACAATTTTGTTTACAGTGTTTTAATAATAAAATGTTTGAAGGTCATAATAATAAAAAATATTATAATATTATTATTATTGTTCTCTTTATCTTTTATATGTTTTATTTAATTATTAAGCATGAGCTGATTTCCGATTTATTTTTTGTTTTAATTTCCATGAAGTGATAAGTGATCCAGGTGCCAAATACCTGCAGGAACACTGGAAGGTTCATAAAATATTTCACACACCTAGCAGTTAAAGACTTCATTTAAAATAAATTGAATGTTATTAGTGAACTCTAATACTGGAAACCAGAAACTGGACACACACACACACACACACACTGATCAAGTTTGTACAGAGTGAACAGATATGAGTTTGTTCTCACAGGATTCAAAATCAATAATGTTTCAGAAGCGTCTCCAAGATGTCCGACAAGGGGGCGGGGTTTACTGTCCAATTAAAATAGTCAGAGATGGTTTTGTATCTGTCAAAACACACACCTATCACACTGACGATGAACAACACTCATATACAGTGCAGGTGTGTAAATAATACACTCCGTGAAGAATCAGTAACTGCGCTTGTCAATACACATGCGGAGCTCATGTGTGTGTGTGTGTGTGTGTGTGTGTGTGTGTACAGATCAGGTTACACACACTTCACATAAAATCAGTCTCCATCATGTTTGATGCTTTTCTGACTCAGAGGCTTTACAAATGATTCAGCTACAGTATAAAACGTGATTGTAAGTGTTAAACGTTTAGTTAGCGAGCGCCCGCTAGCCTATAGCGAATATGAAACTAGAGAGGTTGCTCGCGATCGATACTTAGCCAGCTAGATGTGTTAAGCAGCTTTTGTTAGCACACAGCTAGTGTTATATATTCAAGAAAAGTTACATATATGAATTAGCGGTGAGAAGGTTTTAAAACGTTTTTCTCAGATGCTAAGCTGTTCCTCTGTACACTGGAGACGTGTGTAACGAGGGATTCAAGCGTGTGAAGAAATGTTGCAGAGGTGATTTATTTCGTTATTAAAGTGTGTGTTTGTCTGTTCCAGGCAGTAAAGAAGCCGCGTTCACGTACGCCATCATCGCAGCGGGCGTGGCCCACGCCATCACAGCAGCCTGCACGCAAGGGAACCTGAGCGAATGCAGCTGCGATAAGGAAAAGCAGGGCTTCCACGGCCGGGCGGACGGGTGGAAGTGGGGCGGCTGCTCGGCCGATATCCGCTACGGCCTCGGCTTCTCCAAGGTGTTCATGGACGCACGGGAGATCAAACAGAGCGCCAGGACGCTCATGAACCTCCATAACAACGAGGTGGGACGAAAGGTATGTAGATTACAGAGGAAAAACTCAAACCAGATCATTCCTTAAAGTAGAATAGAAACAAGTAGCGCTAGTTTGGTTTATATTAAAGGTGTGGTCAGTGATCTTTGGGACGTTAGATGTTAGGGTCAGGGGTAGCTCAGTGGTTAAGGCATTGGACTACAATTTGGGAGGTTTGGAAGGTTCAAACACCACGACCACCAAGTTGGGCCGTTGAGCAAGTCTCTTAACCCCGCGTAAGTGTTTCCTGTTGTTTATCAGTCAAGAACGCTCCGCCTCTCGCGCTAACACTCAGGTGTGCTAGCTGATGAGGTTATTAATGCTAAGTGCACAGACGAAATCATCAAAAGAGGAATATTTTCCTGCAATACTGTTTTATTTCTCCTGTAGCGTGGCAACTTGGTAAAGATAGTAAATTATTTAGAAAGGAGCAGAATATCAACCTTTTTTTTTGAACACTGATTTGAATTATACACTGTACACTGTACACATTCAAGGGCCATTCAAACCGGGTCAAACCGGGTGGGACTAAGTGTTCCTTTTTCGTGCAGCATATTGTGGAACCTCAGTGAAACAGGTCGACTCACCCTGAACCCCAGCGTATCTGCTCCAGCACTCACACTGGAGACTCCTTCCCTGAATGTGATGATAACTGCACATTTCTCCTGACGGAATGCTTTAGTTCTTATGCGCTTTTTAAGTTTCTATGTGCTGTGTGTATGCGCTGTTACCACAGAATCAATCTCTGCAGCAAGAGCTTGAACTAAACCTTGAATTAAACCCGGTGCACTTCACGGATCGAGAAGGAAGTCGGAGGCGGAGACTGACTCTGTGCTGGTGCTCTTGGCATCTTCGCGCTCGGGCGTCAGCATCCTGGCACCGAGTCCGAGGGCGAGTTCGAGTTCGAGCTGGCAGCTCAATAATGAGAAGCTTTTAGGGGCTAAGAGCAGTTTAAGTGGCAGAGTTTGATTACCAGAGCAGATCAGAGGATCTAGACAAAAGCATTCGCTCCCCCATGTTCTGCTCAGTTTACAAGGCACTGACTCACACCGCGATCCCCTATAGGTTTCATCTCTCCGGCTAATGGTGAAAAACGGCGACATGTTTCATCTCTTCCACGCCCTGCCTTTGTGTGTCAGACCTTTTAGCTTCTCTAAATGACTTTCTTTTTTTTTTTCTTTTTCTTTTTTTTCACTTTCACCTGCATTGCATGAAACTCGTCCCTCTCTCGCACTCTGCCTCTCTCCGTCCCACCTCCTGCAGTCTTTGATGTGGTGCGCGTTCATATCTCCAGGCTAACTCGTCTCCATAAAAGCTTTTTTTGTATGTGTGTGTGTGTCATGCATCTTTTCTTCTTCGCATCAATAGCGGTACAATTCAGCGTGTTCAGACGCCCAACATCGCTTCCAGCTCAATAAACCTCACTGCTTGGGTTTAATGAGGAGGAAAAGAAGTCTCCATCTTGTCTCTCGTTTGTTCAACGAGTTCTTATAAAGACGATTCATGGCTCCTCAGTCATCCATGCCCATCCCCCCCCCCCTCTCTCTCTCTCCGTCTTTTTGGCTCATGTCTGATTCACACTGGCTTATCTACACGACTAAATTGGCTTTTAGTGGCCTGAGTTTTCTTCCAGGTTCATTCTATCTGCAGGTTTTGTCTCTCGGCCGCTAAAAGAAGCCTCTGTTGGGACGTTTCCTCTCTCGGACTCTTAATGTATGCTGGCTGATGTAATGACATCTTGGCTGTCGTTGCTCACCGCTAAACAGGAGATAACAAAAGCCATCGGTCGTTTTAGCCACTGCATTTAACGGCTAAGTGGCTCTGAAAAGGTCATGTTGATTGGTGGTGTGTGAGGAGGAAAGAGAGGAACTTTGTGCGAGGGTGAGAACGCGGTTTAAAACGCTGGCCTCGTCTTGAGGGGTAACTTTTAAAGTGACATTTAAAGCAGTTTCACTTAACTCCTTTTCTTCAGTTCGGGTGTAAAGTCCGACATGTTCTTGGCTTGTTATGAGGATTATTAGACGGAAAGGGAAATCTGATGTCTTCAGCATTTCAGTTAATGTATCTGATCGAACGACCTTCCTGTCTGCATCATTTTTTAGATTCCATCTATCTCTGCTTCACTCGAGTAGTTTTATTTAATGATACTTTTTACTTTTCCCCCGTAGTGCAGGATTTGTGCACTTTGTCCAGTTCTACCGTGACGCTCCTTCAGGTCCCGGATCACAAATCCCTCTTTTGCGATTGGTTCCTGTTTACTGTTTGACACGTACAGTATAATCGTTACGTCGCCTTCTCCTGTCATGTAGAACCTCTCAGTAAGTGTGTACAGAATGTGTACAGTTCGGATGACACGTGAAGGTTTTCAGGAAGTGCCAGAGATAGTCGTCGTGTCTGTTGAGTGTCTCACACCCACAGGCTACAACCTTAGCAGTTGCTAAACGACAACATCTGAAATGCTGGCCTCCCAGGAACTCCTTTAATGGCGCTTCCTTTAATTTGATCCCCAAACCCGTACTGGAACTCAAAGGAGCTCATACTGTCCGCTGCACCACTTGCATGTAACAGCAGCTCAGCTGGTTATTGCCGCGTCCCCCGTACAGTCCTGACTTCGCTCCAAAGCCAGTTCCACATGTCTTGGGCCGTTAAAGGAGATCCTGGGAGGCCGGATTTTCAGACATACAGTAAAAAACTTTCCACCTTGCTACCTAAGAGCAAAAGTGTTCTCGGGTTTTTAGGGTTAGAACCGTCTTCTGTTACCCAACAGTCCTGCTTTGACCCAAACACCCCTTGTAGAACTAACTAACTAACTTTTATAAAAAAGCCCTTACAGTATAGACACAAGAGCATATGTATTTTGAGGAATTTGAAGGTTCTACCAAATACCTGACTGCACCTTTAATTGCAGGAGAATAAACACACATGTTCCAGGGAGACAGTTTAAGTAGAATTTTTAACAGGTGAGATTATGGACTCAGTGGTCAGGCGGTTCTCAAAACCTTGAGAGCAGGAAACTCCTTCAGTAGGCAAATCTGACTTTACAGTTGTTGTTTTTTTGTGCTTGGTATAAACCCCTGACGTGTTCCACATGCTTTCTTCTGGACAGGTCCTGGAGCGGAACATGCATCTGGAGTGTAAGTGTCACGGCGTGTCGGGTTCCTGCACCACCAAAACATGTTGGACGACTCTGCCCAAGTTCCGCGAGCTGGGCTACATCCTAAAGGACAAGTACCTGCAGGCGGTGCACGTGGAGTCGGTCAAAGCCAGCCGCAACAAGCGTCCCACCTTCCTGAAGATCAAGAAGCCGTTCTCTTACCGCAAGCCCATGGACACGGACCTGGTGTACATCGAGAAGTCGCCGAGCTACTGCGAGCCGGACCCTGTGACGGGCAGCGTGGGGACGCACGGGCGCGTGTGCAACAAGACCATCACGCATCACTCCAACAGCTGCGACCTGATGTGCTGTGGGCGGGGCTACAACACGCACCAGTACTCGCGGGTGTGGCAGTGCAACTGCAAGTTCCTGTGGTGCTGCTACGTCAAGTGCAACACCTGCAGCGAGAGGACAGAGGTGTACACGTGCAAGTGAGCGAAGCCGCGCAGAATCACCTCGGATGTCGATATCTTTTTCTTTGCACGATATAACCACTGGATGACTTCATGACGGACTTCCTGGACCGAGCGACGTCCGTCCCGGTGCATTCCGAGCGCTCAGGCAGGTTTGTTGACCTGCGAGGCCCCGCGGCGTCCGAGCGAGTCTGGAGCTGTCTGAGACGTGTTGAACGCTCCGCTCCGCTCCGCTGTTGAGACGTTTCTCCACCCGCGATCGCTGATAATGAGCGTGTACACGCTAAACATGCTGAGATTTCGTTTAAAGAAATGAGTTTTATTTATTTATTCATTCGTTCATGTTGGCTTGAGATATGAAACGTTGGTAGCGAGAGCTGATTCGATTCACACTGGAAGCTGAAAATCCTCCTGAACACACCACTACTGAAACCCTACTCGTACTGAAACACTCCTGGCATGCCGGATCTTTCTTTTGTAGCAACAGCATGCCTTTTTATTAATAATCTCCGCTCTATTTTGCTGCTAGTCTGGATTATCACGCACAGGGCGCTAGTGGAATAACTGCTGATTAAAACCTCGATGTATATTTTTAACCGCAGTAGCGATACGAGTCCAGACGAACTGAACTTTACACTCAGAGTATATTTTGTGAAAAGAGTATTTGTATTTTTATATGAATGTTTTATTTATACTGGCGGTTTTTCTCCTGTTCGTCGTGCACACTGCCTCTCGGTTCGCTCCCGCGACACTTCTGTGGAATTATGGGTGACTTTTACACGGTTCTACTCGCAGGTGTTAGCGCCATTAAAATCAGCCTAACGCATTCCAGCGGCTTCGTCTGTTTTTATCATCCAGGTGTTGAGGATTCGCCTCATCGGGGAACGTCTGAACCCAACAGGATGAGAGTTGGGGAGATTTTCGGGAATATATTTACATCACAAACTGAAATTACTACATTCTTTCAAATATTTTAACCCTTATGAGGTTCTTCGGTTCTCCCTCTGTGGGAATCCTCAACATCCATAAATGATTTAAAGTCCTATCCAGATTCTTTTCTACAGAGAACCCTACAGCACACGGAAGAGGTTCCCGTTAGAACACATTCAGATTTTGTTTTTGTTAAATGTAAGAGTGTGTGATCCATCCTCCTTAATTCATGCTCAGTGTTTTCTTATTAATATCTAGAACCTGATGGTTGTGTAACATTTAGTTTCCTGGTTCTTCCAATGTACACGTAGAACTCCATGTTGAAGATGAAGCAGAACCCTCATCCATGAAACCCTTGAACGAACCCTTGCAGAAGCTTTGCTTTTAATAAACCTGCACCTGATAGATGAATGAAACGTGTTCCAGGTTCCTCTGGTAGAACATTTATCAGAACGGGTTCTAGATGAGAGCCTTTGAAGAAGTCTTGTTCTGAAGTGTGTATCAAGCACCGAAAAGCTCGGTTTTGAACTCCTGACAGGTTCTAGAGAGTTTGTAGTGCACAATAACACAGTTGATGCACAAAAGGTTCTTTAAGGGTTCAGTGAATAATTAAGGGTTATTTGTTTGCGAAATGTCATGAAAGTTCGACGTGGAAGCTTGATGGTCTTCAGCAGAGGCACAGACAGAGAACAGGGAATCCTTAAACATTATCTCTAGAACTCCGAACAAGTGCTCTAGATAACACAAACAGTCTGAAGAACCTTCGATCCTAAAAGTTCACCTACAACCAAGAAGGTAAAAGTTAAACTTCTCATGGGTTCTCGAGTGTAGAGAGAAAATAATGCGAAACAAATCTAGATATAAAAAGCCTTCTTTAGTGGTACTTTTTACAAAAAGTTGTTTTAAATAGAAACGTTTTAAGAAGTAGAACAAAAAATGCTTCTGCCTGGTCAACTTTGCAATAGGAACACACTTTCCTATGCTGTTGTGTTCTACATCGAACCTTCCGTGTTGTCTCCAGAGGAACAGCCTTAAACATTCTACAGAGAACACTCCATCAATTAAAATTTTTATCTAAAACGTATGAGATTTAGCTCCTAGTGCAGCTTCACGCTTAGGATAAAGGTTCTCCTTGGGTTCTTTGGAGAATAAAGGTTTTCCTGAAGAGGAAACATCACCTGAAGCTTGAACGGTTCTACAGATAGAAAAGGATTTGTGTATTTAACAACGTGCAAATGAATCTGGTTGTATTTAAACATGTTAACGTTGTTCTGACGGTTCTCATCAACAGGAGAATGTTTTTTCCTAAAGAGTGCTCTGAAGGCGTCCCGGTGAGAACTTGTTTATCTCCGGCGACTCTCAGGTGATGGACGACTCCGACTTGCTCTTCGTTTCATTTCACTCCCTTAAACTGTGTTGCTACAACAACTCGGTCAGAGAGGCGCGAAATGCAGAGCCGGGCCAAACGCTAACGCTCCAGAGCCGCGCACGTGTCCTGCATACTAACTTCCAAAACCCTGAGCTCAAAGTGAAGATGTAAGGATGTAAAGATCTCCGCGCCGCTGTCAGGAGAATCCCGAGGACTGAGCTGAGGACATCTGGGCGGAGAGATGAGTCTAGTTAACGTTAAACCAGAAAATCCAAGAGCACGGTTAAAGATGTAAATCACGCGGTTTGGTAAAAGCGTAAAGCTTTATGCGCGCTCGTTTGCATGACTGAGGACGGCGGCTACGTCGTGAGCTCGTCCTCCGAGTGGAGAGCGGAGTTAACGATTAATTCGAGCTCATTGATGGTGAAAAGTAAAGTCACTCAGGGCCGTTCGACTTTCAGGGGATCGATCCCGCTGTCTGAGGCCTTCAAGGGAAAAAGCTTTAACGCAGCTGACTTTTAAAATACTGCGTCACTCGGGTGGGGGGGGGGGGGGATGGGGGGGGGATGGGGCGTGGCGGTAGAGGTTTAGCACGGTGTGGCCATGCACTAGTCAGATTAACACACGCTGAGACATCAGTTCTATATGAGATTATTTCATCATGGAGGTGATTTTCATTTAACATTTTTCTTGTTTTGTTTTTCCTGAAACAGCTCAACCTCAGGCGCTTTATTCCTCTTACACACGGCAATCACACTCACTTTTTTTACTAAATTAAAAACCCGATGTTGAACTTTTATGATGTTGCTTATTGACTTACATAACAGTAGATAATACATGTTTTTGAAGTTGAAATCTGAGATTAGCAATTAAACCTGTTTTTTAAATTAAAACTGAAAATTCATTATTAGAATTTATTTATTTCTGCTTTTTCTGGAAGCATCTCATCAAATTTGTTTATTGTAAAACATGTGTGACGTGAAAAATGTCTTTAAATATCGTGATCACTCTGTCCGTTCTTTTCTCCGTAAAACCGCAGCGATTGAGAAACCAAATTGTGACGAGGCGTAAACTCTTTTTGTCTGTCCTAAAGATTTGTGAAAATGGACAGCAACAGCTTAACCTCTGACACTGGAGACTCCTTCCACTGACCTTAAACTTAAGGGAACTGAATCGGAAAATATTGAAGTTTATTATCGGCGGCGCTGTAGACGTGGCTGTGAGCGAGCTGTTACTATGGAAACGATAATCGGACGTGTCGGAACGGGCGCATTAGTATAAACCCACCCGCTGCTACAGAGAATTAATCAACACCTTCTGACCAATCAGAGCGCAGGACTCGGCGGCGCTGTGGGGGCGGGATCACGCTACGCTCTGTTAATCTCCGGTTTGTGTGGGTTTGGTTTGACGAGCGTGTGCTGGAGATGTTCTCTGTCGTACAAGAGATCAAGAAAAACAATTATGTTCTCAGGACTGTTTTTACAAACACACACGCACACACGCACACACACATTGCTCGGGATAGACAAACAGAAAGCGCTCGATGTTGGTCCTGCCCTGATGTGGAAGCTTTGAGTCAGTAGCTCGTGCTGGAGTTCTGCCACGGCTTCATATTCTGATACGGATCTTTAAGAGCTTTGAATTTTGAACCCGGACCAAAAATTCCTGCTCGAGGCGCCCCTTTTTTTTTTTCCAGAACGTTCCACAGGACTTTTTTCTTTTTCTTCTCTTGAATTTATTATCATTAATCAAAAATCCTGGCTGCAGATGCTTTCTCATAAAGTCTCATTACGCACAGACGTGAAGATAAACGGCGGCTTTAAACACGCCTAATTGGGACAGGAATAAAAGAGAAAACCGTTTCTCTGAATGTTGAATGAAACGAAGAGAAGGAGAACGCTCGCTGCGAATGTGTTTTTCACTTCACGCTCTGCTAGTCCATAAATCATGACACATAATTCCATCAGTCGTACTTTTTTTTTTTTCCCCTCTCTGTCTCGTCTGGTTTGGACATGTACAGCACCTGAGATGTGCGGTGTGAAAACTTGTGCCTCTCGAACACGTTCTTTGCATACTCTGTGTATCACGATGGTGTGCGGGAGATCACCGCCGTCCTGCGCGTCAGTGTTACCGCCATTTTGTTTCCCGTTGCTGGTTCGAGAGATTCGCCGTGTTCTGCCGACGTGTAGGCCGGACTGCTGCTTGTAAACATTCCAGGAAGAGCTCGGTAAAGCCCAGAGGGAACATCGCTACACGCTGAGATTAGTGCAGCACCGAGACAAACCCTCGAGTGAACACTTGCAGTGTAGCGTCCGAGACACGAGGAGCCAGGGTTCCGAGCGAGCTTTAGCCACCGCGCTCTCTGAAGGTCGCTCGCGTGCATTCCGCAGCGTGTGTTGTGGGGTCGTTAAGCATCCGAGAACCCCATATGATACTTTCCCCGCACTTGTGTGTGGGGTATAGTGGTCCCTCATGCACGCTTCACACTCCTCCTGCATATCAGTCTGACGTGAAGTGGCGCTAGACGTGAAACCTTTAGAACATTAAAGCAAAACCACTTTCTTTTCCCTTTCTTCATTTTTTTTTCTCCTTTAACCTCAGATATCTTATGCAACAAGATGAATCGCTGTCCTTCTGCCAACTGGTACATTTCATAAGAAACAAACAAAAGGTGCTGTTACAAATGGTTCTAAAATGATCAAATCAGAAACAGGAACAGAAGAAGTAAAAATTATTCTCAAAACAAGTCAAATATTGATTTTTTCCATTTCAAATTTTCATCCACAATTTGAAATTTTGCAATAGTGAGAAAAATGTCTCAGTGAACTTGTGTAAGTTTTTGTCTCTTTATATATATATATATATATATATATATATATATATATATTTTTTTTTTTTTTTTTTTTTGATGACTGGGGGGAAATCAAGGTATATTTAGATTTGAGCAAAATTTTAAAGAAAATCACTTTTTGAAAAAAAAAAAAATCTTGGAAAGCAGTCCAATTTTTATTTTTCAGTTTTATTTATTCCTAGTAGTGTAGTTAAGTATTTAATATTACTATGTAATGAAAAGAAAATAATTCCTTTAAATGCATATTTTAACTTGGCATCTCGCATCAAACTGTCATTTATTTATTTATTTTAATTTATAAGTATAAACAATGTTCAAACAAACACTGTAAATTTATAAATCGAAGGTTTTATCCTGAACATAAAAAACCCTGAACACTCAGTATTTTACTGTAACACACACACACACACACACACACACACAGAATGTTCATTATTTCACTCAAACCTCAAAAGTTCATTGTCCTACACTGAAGTGTAAATCCGTCTGGTTCTCTCGGTTGTGAACTACAGGAGTAAAACCCTGTGGAAATCACACTCTCGTCTCCTGCAGGTTGTTACGGCTGAACCTTTGAGCTACAGCGTGACTTTAAAGTCATGGATTTAATTATGGATTTGATCGGCCCGGTCATGATGACAGCTCGCTGCAGACGACGGCGTTTGAAACGACGCGAAATTCCCTCAGAGCAACCTGATAGGATAAAGACTGCAGTCGGAGCAGGGCTTGTCTCAGGGTTGCATCTGTCGAGCGCTCTTGTTAATAATTAACACTCATGCAGGCCCTGCGGCGCGTGACGTGGTGCCCGTGATTTCACTTTCATACCAATGCTGTGACAAAACAAACACACAAACGGTCCACCTGGTTAAACTCAGGGTTACGGTTACATTTAATCATAACAGCTCAACTTTCGTCCTTTTCTAAGAATCGATATTGTTCATGAGGACAAAAATATTGGCAGGAGGACAGCTGTTTATCTCATCAACAAATGAATAACAAAAGATATCTGTAGTTCAGACTGCAGGGGGGAAATTTTTATTTCTCATACAGCAGATCCAACCTGGGCAGAAATCACACAAAGTAGCTATAAATTAGCTCGGGCCAAAACCGAGTTCTGGAAAAGATTGAAAGTAGATGTGTAAGATTTCCTACAGAAAAAAAAAACAACAACAACAAATCTGTACGCATCAGCTTCATGATTTCCATCAGATTCCTGACTGTTTCCATTAGAACTTTTCTAAATGTTTTGAAATCACATCAGAATTCCACCAGTAGAACCAAACATGGACCTCATTAGGAACAACTCATTCCATTATCGGAACAAACCTTCCATTACAGACCACCAGAAACCCATTAAACCTCAGAACAAAGACAACTTTCCATCAAGCCTTTCTTTACAATCCTCAAGAAACACATTGAGCCTCATTAGGAACAACCAATTCCCATTCAACTTTAAATTCTCAGTACAAACATAACTTTGCATTAAATATCCATTACAGACCGCCACACACTTATCAAACCCCATTAAAGCCCCCTACAGACCACTACAGACCCTCAGTATAAACAACATTCGCCTTTAAACTTCCTTTACAGACCGTAACAAATACAATAAACCCCATTCTCCATAAAACATTCGATACAGACCCTCCAGAAACACTTCAAGTCTCAGTACAGACAACACTTTCCTTTAAACTCCCATTACAAATCACCAAAATCACACCAAACCCCTTAGGAACCACATATTCCCGTTGAACCACATTTGCACATGAACACACCCCCAGAAATATGGTAAAGCCACAACAGGAACAATATGGCGGCATGGTGGCTTTGTGGTCAGCACTGGTGCCTTGCAACTCTGGGCCCCAGGTTTGATTCCCGTGTCGGCTCTGTTTGCATGGAAATAACTTTGCTTGTGCATGGAGTTAGCCCACCGCGCTTGGTGGGTTTTTCTTTGGTTCTTCCCACAATCCAAAAGCATGCAGATTAGGTAGATTAGGCTAATTGGCGTTCCCAAATTGTGGGAGGTCCTCCCTTGGTTGTACAAATGGGAATAAATACAATTGTCCTCATTGGCTTCCAATGGTGACCGCTGTCCTCCACGGTCCCTAGTTGGACTACAGAGGTTCCTAAGATGGATGTACTGTGTAAGATGGATGCTGGATCAATATATTCAATTCAACAGTTCCTCCACAGACAAAATGAAACGCTTTAAATCTCAGTCCAACCAACAAATTCCATTACATTTCCAGTACAGATCACTCGAATCAAATTAACCCCCCTCATTAGGAACAACACATTCCAATGAATCTCAGTTGCTAATCAGGACAATCTCGTCGAAGCTCAATGCAAAAATGCATTCCACCGAACCCCCAACTACGGACCATCAGAACCCAAACAAGCCCCATTTGAACAAGACACTCTGTTATACTTTTGACCAGAGATGAAATGAATGTCCTTTACAGCCCAATAAGATTACATTAAACCTCATCATGATCACCACCAGACCACCAGAAACACATTACACTATAACATATAAACAGTGCATGTCCATTACATCACCATTAAAGAGCAACAGAAATACAGTAAGACCTAACACATTCCATTAATCTCTCATTATAGATGATTAGAAAGACATTAAACTTCATTTGGAACAACACATTGCTATTACAGTTTAAGAGAAACAGCTTCAACCTCATCATAAACAACTTTTTAATTATTATTTAATTTTTTTTTTTAACTGCAGACTTTCAGAAACACATTACAACCCATGAAGAACAGGATATTTCCCTTAAACTACCATTACATACTATCTTTAAATTACACGTTCGATTTAATTCAATCAATACGTTACAGGTGACAAGTTACACAATAGACTCCTATTACACACCAGTAGAACACATTAAGCACATTAGGAACAATACATTGCCAGTAAGGCACCATTACAGACCATGAGAAATGCATTAGTGAATGAATAACAGCAATTCGTTAACAATTACATCCTAACTTTTACTTGTTAAACGAAAGTCATTGCGCTTTTTCTGGCGTTACGGTTGGACTTCATGAGATCCTGTAACCTCATTTATGGAAAAAAAATAATGCATTACAAGTTCCATCATTTCTTTCTGCGCCCTTCGGGATGCTTTTTAACACCCCACCCACCCCCCCATCCCAGCTCTAGATCTTGTTTTCGACCTGCTTAGCGTGAACATACTGCATGTGCAGGAGATGGAAGATTGATAGCATAATGACTGAGCGCACATGGTTTAGTAATTGAAACTGGCAGTATCGGCTTAAATTGTTTCATGGCTTTCTGCTACGATACATTTAAAACAGGCCCGGGCAGGATGGTCGCGAGACAGGAAAGAAAGCCTCTTACATTTCAAAACGTTCCTGGAAAACATGACAGCATCTCATTGTAGGAAAAACACAATGTCACCTTTCATACCGAGCTCAACATCTAGGTCATGAATAAGATAAAACTACAGTATATAATGCACATGAGGGCAGAGCAGGGTGAGGGGGGACGCCATCAGACGTGGACCTAGACCAGATCATTAAAATGATCATCAGGTTTATTTAGTTTAAAGTGTTTAAAATCTTCAGGCTTCCAGTTGTAGCTACTTATAAAGGTTTGAGTTGTAGGTGGGGTTAAGGGCGGGGTTGATTGAACACTCAGTTGATTGAGTGGTTCGAGTTGTGGATGGTAGTGTCTCTGCGCCTTTTCTCTACAAAGAGAGTTTAGGGTTGTGTCTGGGATTTAGGACCAGGACCAAGGGCAGCGTTAGGACCGGAGTTTGCGTTCGTAGCCTGTCTAACAATTCAGCAAAACTAGATGAAGGTTGTAGGCGGAGTTAAGTGTCAGATGTCAGGTGGAGTCACTATTGTGCCATACAACAAGGATGTGGCTGTGGGCGGGACTAGAGTTTATACCTTTTCATATCACTTATAACAGAACAGTATGGTGGGCGGGGATAAAGGAGTGGTTTGCGGCAAAGTTAACGTTTTAAATATTACTCACGGTACGACTCGCGACTTTGTGTTCATTAAATTAAACCAGGTTTAGGGTTAAACTGTGGCTAATGGGGCTAACTGGTTGGGGTTAAAGATGGCATTAGTGTTTCGACCACTCCATTGTCCACGCTAGATACTGTAGATTTGTGATCAGATTTGTGGGTGTGGCTCATGTTTCATGAAAATGAAATCATGAATTTTAATTAAAATCTTAATTATTTTCATAATTTAAGAATCTTAAATGTATGAAAAATTATTCTCTTATATCATTTATTTGGATGATTTAAACATAGTAATTAAAACTAGAAAACAATTCCTGAAGAAATTCTAAAGTAGGAGCACACGGACGCATCGATTTTCCTGGGCAAAACAGTTCAGCCGTTAAATATTAGAGCCTAAGAACTATGACATCAGCCCTATTATGTCATAGTGTGTGAAGGGCCCTATTGTTTTTCTATCTAAGGATTTTTTTTTTTTTCAAACATCCGACTTTTTGAAGGTTTTAACATGCTCAAAAACTCATGAAAATCACCACCCAGGTTGGAATCTGCTGGCAGGAGGACGCCTGTGAGTCTGGGCCATGGGCGTGGCTCAGGGCCTTCACAGGAGAATCTGCTGCATAGCTTAAACTCACTTGCACACAGACATGTGAAACATGCGCACAGAGTGGCGATGGTGCAGGTGCTTGGGCCCGCTGATAGTCGCTTGCATTTTGTGTTGGAGCCGTCAGGAGACCCAGATGGAGATTCTGAAGTGAAGCTTCTGAGATTCTTGACTCTAGAAGGCAGTTCATTTCCTGTGGAGCATTTTCGAGCATGTTTGGGGCTGGTTATAAGGAGGTTAATCATGTTTGTTTGTTTTTCGAAAGAATAGAAATTTAACCTGAAGTAGCTTCTGATCAGACGAAAAAGAAATACAAGCGAGCTATGGCACTTCACTCCCGTAACCTGAGGACACGCCTACAAAGAAAAATGCAAAGAAATAGCAAAGTTGGTCAAACATTTTTTTTCTGAATTTTTCAGGGAAAAAAAATACATATATAAGAAAAATTCAAGTTCAATTAAGTTTAAGTTAATTTATTAAATAAATAAGAAGGCATTAAACTCCGCCCACTCAACAACCATCTCACCCTATACAGTATAATTTCTAAAGAGCTAGTTTCCTGATCCTTATGTCAATATAATTATGAAATACACATCAGTTTCCTTTATAAAGCTTTAAAACACTTTCCTATCGATAATTAGAGGACGAATGCTGATCTCTGCTGCTTTAGCTGATTGTATGGCAAAAAATGGCACACACATAAAAATAAAGAAATCTGCCTTCTACAATGTCAAATATTTTTTTATAATATTTGATTTCAGAATTAACTCTCAATTCACTGTTGATATTCTTATATTTTTCTTTTCAGTGCTGCTATTTTCATTGCGCATTAAAAAAAAAAACATTTGTCTATGCTAATGAGCCGTTGTTTGATAAAATATTATAATTTGTCTAAATTAAAGTTTTTACATACATTAGACAGGTTGAATTAAAGTATTTACTTCATAGTGAAGACAATATCAAGAGACAGGCTGGAATATTTGTTGGAAAAGCATGTTTTCATTTTTTGATCACAAAAAAAAAAAGAATTTAATATTTTTAGAATTTTATCTGTTTCACTGTAATAACATACAATCAAACAGAAAATATTTTACTCAGTTTGCCTGATTTTGAACAGATCTTGTGATTTACATCTACATTTAATAAATATTTTATAGCACATGGTTTTTGACTACAATTTAAGCACTTAGAACTAAATAGCCTGACCGCTGTTCCTCTATCTGCAGTACCTAAGCAGTTCAGAGCGAGGTCAAAGGTCGCGCTCGGTGTTAGAGCAGGCCAGCTGGATGCAGTTCTCAGTCATGTTAATGGCGGAACTGAACAGGACAAAAGGTGCAGGAGTAAAGCCAGATGCATCTTTGTTACCCGTCCAACAAAGGACGTAATAGCAAGCCCCGCCCCCCCTTGGCGATCCGTATTAACCTGTAACCACGGCTATCGAGCTTCGCTAGCTGCACGTCAGATTCTTTTACAAGCCCGGGAACTTTGAGAACGTTACAATGGGCCCTAAAGGCAGGGTTCAACAGAGACAAATTAAAGTTCGTCATTGTTGGAGGAGCGTCCCGGGTTTCACAGCCGTCCTCGTCCGCATGCGTGTCGACTCAGAGGCGGTGTCAACGGCAAAAGGACGGTTTTCAAACCATGTCCCAGAGGAGGAAAACGACACCAGCGCCAACGCTAACTCCACCGCCATCCTCTGTTGTCAATGCCGTTTCTGGAGTCGTTCTGGAATGTGGCGCGGTGACACTCTCAGCCTAAAGTGAGAGGAGACCTAACCTGGATCCTTCTCTCAGGACAGAGCCGGGAGACGACAGCAGCACCGGGGTGGGAAGAGCCATGAGCCTGAATAGCCATTAGCAGGACATTATGCCGGGCTGTAAAGACATTACCACTACACGCGCACACACACACACACACACACACACAAAGGTTATTAGCCACATTGTCTTTACACTGCTGTTGTTAAAGCCTCATTAGCAGCTAATGTGCAGCTCAGCTTTAACAACCCATAAATATGTTTTGTTTAAATGTTATAAATCCATTAACCATTAGAGGCTCGATTTGCTTAAGAGAAGCTCAAAAGTCCTGAATAGATGTCTTTAAAACCTCTGGCTGCAAATCACAGGTTTATATTAATGCACTCATTCTAATGCGTTATCGTTTCCATAGTAACGGCTCATTCACACGGAGTCACGCGGTGGACGCTCCACTGATCATAAACACACGAGATTAAACCGTGAAGTTTTCCTTAATGGAGACAGAAGGAGTCTCCAGTATCAGGGCTTTGTGGGAACTTCAAGTTTTTCGGGCCAACCTCGGGATCGGAGGAGATTTCCCACGTCGCTCTTTCATTTGTCTTTCAAACGTCAAGAGAAAGAGAAGAAGTGCTGCTGAGTGAGGACGGGAACTCAGACTCTTAAGAACATAAAATTGAACGAGAAAGAGATTAAAGATCCGAGTGTGTCATTCTTTAATGTACTAAATATGATCGACTTCAGGGTGGTTACATAACTACACACACACACACACACACACACACACGTTTTTATAATTGTCTGTTTCAAAGGTTCTGTAAGGGTTAATTAGAGAATACACTGGTCTTATAACTCTGCATCTTGTGCTTTAAATAATCCTGGCGATGGCAAAATCTCAGATAAAAAGGTTGTTGAACAGGAGGAATTTGTGGCTCTCGCAACATGCGGCAATAGTAACATGCGCCCGTATATATCGGTTATCCTGTACAGGGTTGCAGGAGGGCTGGAGCCAATCGCAGGGTACACGGCGTGCCCACCAAGCACAGGGAGAACATGCAAACTCCACACACACACACACACACACAGACCCGAGATGAGAATCAAACCCTTGATTTAGCCGTTTGTTAATTGTTGTAGTCTAGTGTTTTCTGACTTAGAGGAGTTATTTTGTTGCGCTTGCTGTCTGACAAAGTAATACATTAACCGCAGACACGGTGAACAGTTGAAGAAACAATTATAACACAATTTTACAAATGCGACTGTAAAACATTTATTCATGCTTTTTAATAGAAACACCATTGCATTGCTCATAATAAGTTTCTCTTGTCTCCTTGACCAGGATTGGAACCCAGGCTGACCAGGTTAGAGCACTGAATGCTAACCACCGGCTCACCGTGGAACCTGATGATGTTGTATTATTTCTGCAAGAGGAGAAAAAAAAAAAAAACTACACTACAACTGTAATTCACCAAACGATTGAATTAGAAAGTAACAAAAACAACCCTCGCATGGGCAGTGTGAGTGTGTACAGGATGTTCAGGCGTGGGCGACATTATGTCTGAGATCCGTTCGGTCCACCTGGACGTTCTGCAGTTTGGAGGTTGTGTGAATGATCAATTACACGGTATGAATGCTGCAAGTAAAGGCTGATCTTCTGCTCGGCTGTCGCTTTTGCATTGATTTGCTCACCGTTATTCCGAGATCATATTATCCATGTAATTCTAATTTGCCAAAATAAAGTATCAAATGATCAAAATATCAAACTTGTCAGTACAGAAAAGCTAAAACATAAACATCAACTTTAAACGAATGATTAACATTTCAATTTAAATAGTTTCACCTTGCAAATGTTTTTTGTAGCCATACAACAAAATGTCAAAGAAAAAGCTTTAACAGTTTAACTAACAGGGAATATTTTAAGAACGTGTACAAAAATTTATCCAACAGGCTGTAAGAAAATCATTCCTAGCATACTAGCATATTTCGTCCCAAAATAGTGGCGTTTACTTGCAAGCTAGCGCTTAAAGCTATCAGCAGGTTGCTACTGACTGCCTGGATTGCTGAATGTGCTATCAGTGTTCATGTTTGCTAACAAACTCATTTCTGCTAATCAGTTCATGTTGAACACTGAATGGGAAAAAAAACAAGCTAACTCTTACAGCGTGCGATTAAATGTAGCACTTTAGATGAATTAGTAGTCAGAAAACCGTAAAAAAAAAAAACCTTGACAGTTACTAAAATGTTTTTTGCTAAGATGGAAAATTCTGGACGTTTGATGTGATTTATGTAGAAGCCGGTGTAGTTTACAGTCAAGGTAGCTGAGCACTGGAATGTTCTAGAAGCCACCATCTTGGATCACATTTTTTATCAGTGTGGCCTGGCTCCGCCCCCATAAAACCCCGCCTTCATGGTAAAAGCAGTGAGTACATTTACACTTCAAACACGGCAGCTTTTTTTCCCCTACAAAATGATTTCAGTCAAATAAATAAAAAATCGAAGCAGGAACAGTAAAAACATATGAGAGTCTAAATGTAGAGATTTTTTTTTTGTGGAGAGTTTTTTTCTTCTTTTCACGGCTTTATGTTTGGATAAACCCAGTTTTCTTGCTGTGGTGCGACGGTGCCGACCTGCTGTTCCCACACCGTAGCTGATGGTTTTCCTCTTACAGCACACCCCGAAGCTCTGGACCCGTGCAGGAGAACCTGAGCGCTACACACCGAGCGCACTCTGTCAGCCCGAGTGTAACTAACATGATTAATTACTCGGTGTGTTTTGTTGACTCGGAGCTGATTTTGAGAGGAATACGCAGGTTGAAACAAGTCTCGACTGCATCCTGCTTCTGTCACGGCCTTAATCACTCATGTGTTTTTAAAAAAAAGCAACAATAAAACATAGGATATTACGCTTTTACTTCCTCTTACCAAATATGAATTCATGTCTTTGGGAACATGTATGAACTCGTGTATAAGACGCGCTTCGAAAAATAAACACCAAAAAAAAAAGAGTTTATTGTTAGATATCTGACAATCTCAGACAGCCATGCAACACGCTTCCTGTTTAAGACTTTCTTCCCTTTACGGACTAAAATATACACAGCTGGGAAACGCCCACATTCCCATATTTACATTTACGGCATTTAGCTGAAGCCCTTATCCCGAGAGACTTGAATTTTATCTCATTATTTATCTGAGCAGTTGAGGGTTAGGGGCCTTGCTCGGGGGCCCAACACTGGTAGCTTGATGGTGGTGAGATTTGAACCTGTGACCTTCCGGTCAGCAGTCAAATGCTTTACCCTCTTAAAACAAGAAATGTGATGTTCATGAAAATTCAATTAGTTGGAAAAAATGTTTGCAACCGTCACTTTTGCGTACGCTTGCATACAAAAAGTCTGATTAACGTGAATCTCTATCATCTATAGATCGTTTGTTGAACTTACTATGCTTTTATATAAAGTTTAAATCAGTAATTATTTTCTGCTACACACCAATAATTTTGAAAGCAATTCCAAAACCAAAACAAGACTAGCTACTAAAATATTGGCACCCTAGTTAAAATGTCTGTCTATGGTAGCTGACGCTTTGCCTGAACTGAGCTCATCGTCGCTGCTGTTTTATCCTGTATGCAGAGTCCTTTGGGGCCTGGAGCCTATCCCAGGTGACTTAGGGCACCAATCCATGGCAGGACAATCATTCACACACGAAGCAATTTGGAATTAGTCTAATCTGCATGTACATTTAGGCATTTGGCAGACGCTCTTATCCACATTAACTCATTATAAATCTGAGCAGATGGGGGGTAAGGAGCCCAACTCAAGGGCCCAACAGTGGAAACTTGGTGGAAACACAGTCCAATACCTTAACCACTGTGCTACAGTACCTACTGTAGCCCATCTAGCCCATGTCTTTGGACTCATACCCAGCGAAACCCACCAAGCACGGGGAGAACATGCAAACTCACAGACCCAAGGCGGGAATCGAACCCGGTACCTGGAGGTACAAGGCCTGAGCTGCGTTACTAAAAGATTGATCACAAACCGTTCTCAGGAGGCACTCTTTTAGGTGTTTGACATTTTCAGCACTCTGGTGTGTGTCTCTATGCAAACGCCTAAAACATGCTCAGGTTCATTCACGTCTCACACCACGCTGTTCAATTCAGAGATAAAAGTCACGTGTAATAATGAACGCGAACTGTGATGACATGCAAAACTGATCTGACCGAGAAATCAGAAATGAACGATGTGGCTTGTGATGTGAACGCAGCCCTACAGACATTCCTTGAACCCTGTTGGACATCACAGCAAGGAGCATGACGCTGTCTTACTCCAATGAACATCAGGGGCTTTGTTTAAATGTTTTACTGCACAGGGGGGGTGCCAATACTTTTGAAATAAGCGTTTTACTGGGAAATATTTTGTTGAAATCATATACAGCGGTGTGTTTAAAACACAAATGATCACTAATGCGTTTTATAATTTTAGGACGGGTGCCAATAATTATGGAGTCGATTGTGTATTCAAACTGTAAGTATCTGATTAAATCAGTTTAAATCCTCTGTATTTTCAGCAGGGATTAGTGTTCATCTGATCCAACCACATAACACCGAGGGGAGACGATGGCTGGCGTAAACATCTGCTTTTGAAGCACAGAGTCTTCAGAAACTCGTCTGATGTTACGAGGATTAAAAGATTTAAGAATCACTCATGGAAAAGAAAAAAGAAAAGCAGGTCCATGATAATAACATCTTTAACACAAGAGGCTTTTCTAAGTAAAGGAACTCTGCACAGTTTATATATATATATATATAAAAAAAAACTTTTTATTGATTTAGGAAGAAACCTCACAACTTTATTATTATTATGATTATTTAATAATAATAATAATTTATTTATTTATTTATTTTCAGATTTGGCTTTACTCTATTGTAATGTTTTTCGTTTAAGTTTATTGTTATGAGTTCTGACCCATGATTTACCGGTTAGCCATTTGGTTTGCTAATGTTAATAAGCTAAATAAGTTAATAAGCAGTTAAACTAGTTGTCCTGCTAATCTAAATATTTAAATGTTCCCTCTCATGTGGGTGTATTATATATACAAAGAGACATACAGCAAGGCCGGAGCAAAAAACTCCTTTGATGATTTCCCACAAAAGGTCTATTAAGCAAATAGACAGCTGGAGAACATCTTTTCTTCAGGTTTCCATCATGTACTACTGATTTAAGCCCCCGGCCCTGGCGGTATGAGGTGCCGTGCTGCCCAACTGGGATAATGCTCGCTAAATGCAACGTGGTGATCTGTTTAATGTTCGTTACCTCGATACTTATACAGTATGGTTACGAAACTAGGAAGAGTTTAGTGGAAGACCGGCGATTTCTTAGTTTTTTAGCTGTAGTCATTTTGGCACAAAAAAATATACAATAATAAACAGATATTTACAATTCTGTATAAATGTTTTAATGTTTTAAGAGCAAGGTTAAACAGTCATATGTAACATTGTAATATTCCAGATTTATTAAGGATAAAAATATATATATTTCCAGTGAAAGTTTCAGTGTTTTTCTCCTCACGCCGCATGGTTTTCTGTTAACTGCATTAGCAACTGTGATTTTTATGGATGCAGTAAAGCCGTTAAACACACACCGTCCGCTTCTTCTTTGCTGGTGGTCTGCGGCGGATATTAACTGCAGGTAGAGGTGTTAATGAGACGAGCTCGGAGACTTCCCGGGAGTGTCCGTGTCCTCCAGCGGCTCGTTCTCAGGTCCGTGTCCTGAGGTTATTCACAGTGTCTTCGTCTCATCACGAGCTTTTCAACACCCCTCTTCATTTACCAAAAACCTGCCATTAAAACCTGCACTTTCTCCCAGGGCCTCCGCTTCTGTACTTACTGTAAAACACTTTCCTTCCAAAAATGTCAAAACTTTTCTGTAATAAATGTAATAACAGGGCTGTTTAAAGATACAGTGTCTTTACGATTCTGAAGCTTGTGGTCAGAAAAGTGAAAACAGACGAATAAACTTTCATTATTAGTGTAGGATTTGAACCACTGCTTCTGGTCGGAATAAATATTTGCCAATTTGGCTAAAGATTATCCCTTATTTATTTTAACCCAGTTATTTATTCCATAATGCTAAAACTTTTGATTGTGAGAGAATTTTTGTATTAATTTGTTAAACATTGGCATGTTTCAGATTCACTCACATTCCTTTGCTAAATGATTAATCATGTAAAATAATTCACTATATTTGAAACTCTCTGCATTTGAGGACAAGTCCAGGCCGAAATATGATTAATTTGAGTCTCATACATTAATAAAAATAAACAAGCTGGAGCTTGTGGAGAGACATCTCACACGTCTTGGTTACTCCAGGAAGTGAAATGCTATCGCTGTTTCTTCTCGGTATGAACTGATTCTCGGGTATAATAACAGCGACTGGACAGATGAGATGAATTCAGGTCCTCAGGCGAATTCCTTTTTTGTGCAGATAAAAGCCACCGTTTCCCCGCATGCATTCTGTCCAAAGAGACGGGATGTAAAGAATTCAAATTGTGCAAGTAACTTATGAAAGAAAATGAAACTTTATACAAACAGCTTTAATCTGACGCAAATCTCAACACCAGATTGATTCAAAATCCTGTCTTAGAACTAAAGATGATTTGCTTTCACATGTTGCTTGTAAACAGTTAAAAAGGTGATTATTTCGAATGAAATATGTACATTATATAAACTATTTATACGGTCATTTATACTCTCCTTATTAAAATATTTTGGTAATTTACTGAAGCAATAGAGCTTTTTATTTGTCAGATATTCTGTATAATCTTTTAAAATATAAAAATATTATAAAATCTTAACAAATCTTATAAAACCTAACTCTGTTTTAAACTTCTCCACAACGTTATCTCTGACCTGTCTGGTGTGTTCCTTGGGCTTCACGTTGCGTTTGTTTAGAGGCGGCATGGTGGTGTAGTGGTCAGCACTGTCGCCTTGCACCTTCAGGGTCCGGGTTCGAATCCCGTCTCTGTGTGCATGTTTGTTCTCCCTGTGCTTGGTGGGTTTCCTCCGGCTACTCTGGAGACACGTACAGTAGGTTAGGTTAATTGGTATTCCCAAATTGGCCGTACTGTGTGAGTGTGTATATATATGTGTGTGTGCCCGCGATGGAGGGGCACCCTAGTGCCCCTTTTGCCCTCAGTCTCCTGGGATAGAGTCCAGGCCCCCTGAATACAGGATTAAGCGTATAGAAGATGAGTGAGTGAGATTATACAAGAATTAGTTTATAATAAAAATAGTCCAAAAAGTTTAGCTAAAATGCATAGGACGAAAAAGGTAAAAACAAACACTGATCATCAATTATACGCCTTGTGACAGGATCACTGAAAAAAACACAGATCCAGTGTGGATACGTATGATGCAGATATGGCTTAGATACAATACGGATATGGCGTTGATTCTATGCAGATGCGGATACGACGCAGATGCGGTGTAGATACGACGTGGATACGCTGTAGATGCAATGCGGATAGGGTGAACATATGATGCGGACACAATGCGGATATGCCATAGATACGATGCGGATACGGTGTAGATACAATGCAGGTAGAGTGTACATATGATGCGGATACGGTGTGGATACAATGCAGATATGCCATAGATACGATGCGGATACAGTATGCCATCGATATGATGCAGAAATGGCGTAGATACGATGCGGATACGTCAAGTCAAGTCAAGTCAAGTCGGCTTTTATTGTCATTCCAACCATATACAGTTAGTACACGGTGAAACGAAACAACGTTCCTCCAGGACCAGGTGCTACATTCAGGCAACAGCATAAATTTACAACACACATTTTTACATTTTTAAGTTAATCTAAAAGAAGAACTATCAAATTTCTATACAAAAATACACAATAGACAAAGTGCACGTGCAAATAGTGCAAACAAAGAGCTACATGACAGACACAACAATGTAAGACATAACAGTACTTCTTTGATGAAGTATGAATTGAGGTCGTGGGAAGAGCAGCAGTAGACAGTTTACATTTTGACAAGAGTCTCGTGTGCAAATAGCAGAGAAATAAATATTGTGCAAAAAATTGCGAGGAGCAGCACAGGTGGGTAGGTATGAGCAGATTGAGATGGATGTACATCAGTGTGATTGTGCATGTGTGTTTATCAGTTCAGTCCAGATGTTATTTAGTTCATCTGTGTGTGTGTGTGTGTGTGTGTGTGTGTGTGTGTGTGTGTGTGTGTGTGTGTGTGTGTTTATCAGTCCAGTCTCTTTGTGTTGAGGAGACGGATGGCTTGTGCGTAAAAACTGTTTCTCAGTCTGGATGTGAGGCCCGAATGCTTCGGTACCTTGTTCCAGATGGCAGGAGTGTGAAGAGTGTGTGTGAGGGGTGTGTGTGTGTGTGTGTGTGGTGAGTGTGAGGGGTGTCTAGTCAGCTAAAATGCTGGTGGCTTTGCGGATGCAGCGTGTGGTGTAAATGTCTTCGATAGAGGGGAGAGAGACCCCGATGATCTTCTCAGCTGTCCTCACTATCCGCTGTAGGGTCTTGCGGTCTGACATGGTACAATTCCCAAACCAGACAGTGATGCAGCTGCTTGCTGTGTCTTTCTCAGCCTTCTCAGGAAGAAAAGACGTTGTTGGGCTTTCTTATGCAGAGAGCTGGTGTTGAGGGACCAGGAGAGGTTCTCCTCCAGGTGGACGCCCAGGAATTTCGTGCTCTCGCGATCTCCACAGAAGAGCCGTCGATGCTGAGCGGAGAGTGATCGCTCCGTGTCCTCCTGAAGTCAACAACCATCTCTTTTGTCTTTTCGACGTTCAGAGACAGGTTGTTGTCTTTACACCAGTCCGTTAGTCTCTGCACTTCCTCTCTGTACGCCGACACGTCGTTCTTACTGATGAGATCCACCATGGTCGTGTCATCAGCGAACTTGATGATATGATTGGAGCTGTGTGTCGCTACACAATCATGAGTCAGCAGTGTGAACAGCAGGGGACTGAGCACGCAGCCCTGGGGGGCCCCAGTGCTCAGTGTGGTGGTGCTGGAGGTGTAGCTCCCAATCCGCACTGCTTGAGGTCTTTCGGTCAGGAAGTCCAGGATCCAGTTACAGAGGGAGGTGTTCAGGCCCAACAAGCTCAGCTTCCCGATCAGGTGTTGGGGGATGATTGTGTTTAATGCTGAACTGAAGTCTGACGCATTCTGACGTAAGTGTCTTTCTTGTCAAGATGTGTCAGTGCCAGGTGGAGTGTGGTGGAGATGGCATCGTCCGTTGAACGGTTTGGACGATACGCGAAGTGCAGGGGGTCTAGTGAGGGGGGCAGCAGGGTCTCGATGTGTCTCATGACGAGCCGCTCGAAGCACTTCATGATGACGTTCTAGATACAATCCATATACACCATACTGTAGATACGTTGTCGTTATATAATCCCTGCTCTCCGTTATCACCCAGATGAGGATGGGTTCCCTGTTGAGTCTGGTTTCTTTCAAGGATTCTTCCTATTGCCATCTCAGGGAGTTTTTCCTTGCCATCGTCATCGAATTGAATTGAATTGAATTGAATATGGCGTCGATACAATGCAGATATGGTGTAGATACAACGCGGGTATGGTGTAGCTACGATGTGGATACAGGCATAGATACGATGCGGCTACTGCGCATATGCGATGCAAATATAATGTAGATACAATATGGATTTGGTCTAGATACAATAAGGATACGGTGTAGATACGATACAGATACGGTGTAGACCTGCCGCGGAGATGGTGTAGATATGATGTGGATCTTGTGGCATTTAGGAAGCCTGTCCCACTAACAGTGTGATGTGCAACAAACTCATAAACAACTGCGTTTCTGCACCTAAGGTCATGTTTCAACTTTGTCACACAGTGAGACAGTGTGTGTGTGTGTGTGTGTGTGTGTATGAAAGCGAGCCAGTCAGGCAGGTTTGCTCCAATTATTTGAAAAATTGCTTTAGTCCCTGAAGGCCTGTGAGAGGAGAAGCGGCTGTGGAGTTATGTGAGCCGACATGTGAACTGACACGCCATCGCTCCGACTCCTCTACGTTCTAACCGCGCAGCTCTTTATCAGACGTGTGTAACCCCGACACGTTTGAAATCTACACGTGTTAAATACGCCAACAACCACTACATGTCCACGATGGAGGACAGCAGTCCCAGATGGACGAACGTCTCTGTCTTTGTTGTCATGTGACGTACGACTTGCCACGTTATCAACAATGTTACAAAGCGTTTGTTTGTAAATGCTCTATACGATTCATGCCAGAGATTTAAACCATTAGCCATTTACAGTTTTACAGCATTTTTTTCCCTCAACATTAAATCAATTATGTTTGTGTTTCTATTTTAAAGTAAATCCCACAACAATACTTCAAAATTTACTACTATTACTAAAAACACTTGATTAAGGGTGTAGAAATTGAACAGAGTTTAAGTGCATCTTTTCTACTGGCAGATAGTTAGACCTAGCTAACACGAGCTAGCGATTTAGCTAAAAACAGCAGCAACCAAACAGTTTTCAAACTTTAGACGCCATCAAAAACGCATCTCATGCTTACAGTAAATGCTGCTAAACGACGTACTTGATTTTAAACACACACCTAATCTGATTCGGTTCATTAAGCTAATGCTTGTCTTTTCACTTTAAGCATAGGACGACTTGAACCTAGACTACATAAAACCAGCCAGGAACGAGTGCGCTAACTTCGCTAGTGAGCTAAACTGATTAGTTAACAGAAATATCGTTTAGTGACCTCTGCTAATCAAAGACAATCGCTCACAGTGAATACAATCTAATTACAAACACTTAGTCCTCATGTTAGATTGCTGTTCTTTTGCAGAAGTTGTATTAAACACCCAAAGGTTCCATATTTTATTTGTTCAATAGTTAAGTTAGACGCAGGTCTCAGCGCTCCCCCCGAGTGTGTGTGCGCGCGTGTGTGTTTGTTAATGTTACTGCTAAAATTGAGATAATGCATGTTTTTATCATTTAACTTCTACTTGTTTTCCAAAAGTGCAATCATTCATCATTTAAAAACACACAGCTACAGCTACACTCATTTAAAAAGTTTATTAAAAAGTTTTAAAAAAACATTTATTTATAAAAAAATTTTAAAAAAGGAACACGTGCTTTTTAAAAACTTTTGACCAACCAGGTGGCAGCTCAGTAGGCAAGCACAAAACATGTAGGACTGTCGCGTTACTGAGTGATTATGATGTTTAATGGACAATATTTCATTACCACTATTTTAATAAAAAACAGGACAGAGTGCGTATGTTCAGAAAGCTCACAGCGACGTGACAGGACATCTTCTTGACTTTCTGCCTTTGATGCTTCTTTTGATTTCTCTTGCATTACTGATAATAGAGCTCATGCTAGCTTTCCAGTATTAGCTAGGACCAGTGAGAGTGTTGCCACGGTTACATGGTTGAGAGAAATCGGTCATGTTGTTAAATGAAACGATCTGAAAATGACGGCATGTGTTTATAGCCGTTCATAAATCTGTAAATTGACTGGAGAATAAGATTACACCTCGGTGAAATGAGCGCTACAGGTAAATCCAGGTGCAGCTTCAGCGCCGGCTCTTAAACACCACCTGCGATATCATCACGGCACCAAAGGCACAAACACAGAGCGTATAATACGATGGTTACGCTGCCTGTTTTATGTTTTACGACGACACGCAGCAACACAGTGATAATCAGCGACCTCACATCAAACCTCAAAGCAATGACATGGAGCCGAGAGCGCACACATGAAAGCGTCGAGGTGCTCGCGGCCACCCACACATCCAGCGAAACACGTGGAGATAAGCACCGAGCCAAAGTAAATACCCATGCCTGCATTCAGAGCGCTACCTTCCTCTATAATCAGAGATTTGTAAAAAGTCGTACAGTGAGTTTTTAGCATCAAACAGCTTCAGATCTAAATTCCTAACAAATGTTAACAAAGTTTAGCCATGAGCGAGAGCTAATACACACACCAGCGTAAGCTATCTGACGCTGCGTATGCTTTATATTTGTGTTGGGACAGCTAGCGATTAGCGCAGCAGCGGTATTAACATGCTGGCCAATGTTGGTGAAATAAGGAAATAAAGCTGTTAGTTAGCATTAGCTTATGAATTCGTGCTATCCTGGCTTTCATTGGTGAAACAAGGAATAATTTGGCATCAGGAAATTAAATCTCTTTTTCTTTTAAGAATCTCTTATTTTATATCATCTTTTATTCCCTAATGTTAGACCTGCTATTAAGGAAAAGTAGTTTCATACGGTATGTTCTGCTTATGTCATCGAACCTGGAAATCAGTTCATACACAAAGCGGATTTGCGTTCCTCAAGGAGCAACTTCAAATCCTGATAAACGAGTTTCAAAACATGCAGTTCCTTGAATAACCACTAGGGGCTCCAAAACTGAGTTAATTCCAATAGAGGGCGACATTTAAAATGTCACATTTACAACAGAAATAAACATGTTTACAGCCTTGTACCAAAAAAAAAAAAAAAAAAACAGTTTTAGTCTCCCTAGCTAGATTTTACATTCATGTTTTTTTTTAATGTATCTCATCAGCTGAAATTATATTAAGCCATATAATTATACATCATTTATGAAATGTCTGATTTGAATCAGCCATGCTAACTAATACATAAAGGTAATTTATTCAAAATAAATGCGCTTTGCATCACTTTTAAACTGGAATGTATGTAGGAGTTGAAGCGGGACGACATGCAGGGTACGGAGTATGGAAGTTCAATTAAATGCATTAGCATATACATTTACGTTAGCCACCTTTACATTTTAGATAAGCTAAAGCTAAAGTTGCTAGCTTGTGGTAACTGAGATAAGTAGGCAAGTTCCAAGCGTAAAAACATTCTTTAAAGTGAGCGTGAGGTAATAAGGACATTTGTGTCTGTATGTTAGCATGCTTTCATTACGTTTCTCCATATTGATGATAATGTACCTGCAGCAGCGCTCACACTCTCTCTTTGAGTTAATAAATTTATTGTAACAATTGAAATTTATCAGTGGCGATAAATAAAGCCTATTAGTTTTGCTCGCTGTTTAGATATTAAAGCAAATTTATTAAAAATTAAAAATCGTTTCACGGAAAAGTTATTCACGTTTAAATGAGTAATAATGACATGGTTTTAACCTATCGAAATATCGGATTAAGTCCTAAGGACATACTTGACTCCGCCTCTGACCACACCCACAGCCCAAGCCTTAGAATTTTTTTACTGTGACATACAGCATAAATATTTGCATGTTAGATAAAATAATCCCTAATAACCCCTAACCTTTTCCGTTTATATATTTTTTCTTTGTAGAGCAGGTGGGGAAATAAACAACCTTACTTCCATTTTTTTTTTTATATAATTTTGATCTATTCTTAATCTAAGTAAAAATTAAAAATAAAATAAAAACATTCCAAAACAAAACATGAATAAAACTTGTGGAATATTATAAAAACATTTTTTAATGATTCCCATTTAGAGATTTTTCCGCTTGCAGTAAAGACAAAATTGCAATTTTAAAAAGTCTTGTACTTTGCTTTATGGGTGCAAAAGTAAACGCACCCAGTGCAGTCTTATGACCTACCTTGCACTAACACGCTGCTTATAAAATGATCACACAGTAACAGAAGAGTCTTTTATTGTGTTCAGAAGGGATGTAATCTTTTCCAAACAGATTTAAGATGCTGAATGGGTTTGTTTATATGTACAGCGTGTTCAGAAATCCGTTCAGGCGCCTCATTTCCGCGCCCGAGACGAACGCGTAATTATAAGCTCGGCATCTGCTAATGGAGGCATCTGCAAACGCTGATGAGCTTTTAGTGTTCTTATGGGTTTTTTCTGTTGTTTTTATTATTATTATTACACTATGTAGCAAAAATGTTGTCGCTGGATAGAGAGTATTATTATAAGTGCCCATCTGAAAGTGTAGAAAATGGCTATTATTTCTTTCAGACTTTGCTTTTATGGATAATGAATTTAATGAATTTTCATTTGCATGAGGTCGGAATTAAAAACCATACCTGAATCAAGATTTACATGTATTTATATTAAAGTTATTCAGAAATGAAGACAAATTTTTAGGGTTTTTTTTTCTTTAGATTTATCAAATGTCTCTGGCCTCAAACATGTTTTCGTTTTAGTAGTGCGTACAAAAGTGACTTTTGTCTCCTAGAAGCCCTCATTAAGTAAAAATGTAGTCCAATCCAAGACAAGATCAAGACATTCAACGAGACCAAGGTTGTCCTCAGGAACTAGAACATCACCCTGTACAGTATATATCTAGAAAACTATGTTCTGGAAAATAGGTCACTTGAAAATGTCATTACGCGGGTCACAAAAGAAAAGTTTAAAGAGAAAAATCATTTGTTCTCATTTACTTTAAGCAGATGTTTCATATACATGTTACATTTCAGCTTTCTAGTATTATATTCCTGTTTGTCCTTTTATGCCACGGACGAAACAATCGACAAAAAACACGTTAGCTAGCGGCAAACACCACTTTCTCCCTAGGAAGCAAAAAAGTATCAAATTTTGTTCCCTGGTGTTATCCGTATCCATATTCGTCTGTTATGCATTTATGGTTCGTTTCTCAGAAACTCTGTTTGAAAGTAGCTTTATTGATGATGCTGCTATAGTGAAGTTCATAGCTCATGTATGAAGGTGAATCAAAGACTGACCGCACTCACTGCTGGATCACTCACTTTTCAACGTAACCTCTTTGTTCATCTGTTAACAAGCTTCCGGATTTCCTCATTAAATATCTTTTAGGCTGAGCTGCGAGCCATGAATGCACTGCTGTCTTCACTTTTAGGGGAATCAAACAGGTGAAAGTCTGATGGAGTGAGATCGGGACTAAGTGAGGAGGCTTTAACACCTCAGAGAGTCGACAGTGTGTGCAGGAGTGTGTGAATGCGCATCATCACATGAGATCACGTCACCCTCGGATAGATCGGTCCCTTCATCATCTTCAATAAGCGTCTCTCTGTAACGAGCTCTGTCTATTGTTAAACCTTTTTCCTGATAATGTTCCAATACTTCTGGCCCTTGAGAATCCCAGAAAACTGTAACCGTTGATGAATGTTCCAGCTGATGGTCGACTTTTGCGCTTTTTCTCGGTCTGTGATCGAGGACGTTTCTGTTCGACACTCTGCCGTTTACTCTCAGGCTCGTAGTGATGAATCCGTGTCTCATCTCGTCCAGTAATCTTCTTAATTCTTTTTCACCTTCCCTATCCATTCATGTACACTTCTTCTGCTCTTCTTTCATGCAAATCACAAGCGGGGCATCCATTTTTGCTTGGATCATACAAGGCAATATGAAATCTAGTCAGCATCTAAACCAGAAGTGCATTTGTCTCGGTGCAAAATAATTTACATACAGTATGTAAACAGCACACACAAGTCAAGTCAAGTCAATTCAAGTTGGCTTTATTGTCACTTCAAACATATACAGTTAGTACAGAGTGAAACGAAACAACGCTCCTCCAGGACCGAGGTGATATTGTACATACAACATCAATTTACAACATAAATGAACAGAAAACTAGAAGCCTAATTAGCTGGCTAGCTGAGACCAGACAGATTGACCTTGAAGATTGACGCAGAAGGAGTAATACTGTATGCAACAAGCGCAACTGTTATGAATAGTGAATAATCTTTACGTTATGAAGAGTGCAATCCTGACTATGTACAGTTTATGGACAGGAGCGTGTTATGGACAGCAGTTATGAGTCGTGCAAAATATACTGTATAAGCGGAGTGCGGATTATTTTTGACTCACCCTCGTATTACGATGACATCGTGTTAATATGTGAATGAACAGTGTGAAGAGTGCGCGGTGGTGGTGGCGGTGCAGAGGGGTGTAAAGGATGTAGTGTGTGTAAGCAGCGGACTTGAGTGGAATTAAAGTGGCAGTAGAGTGTAAACAGTCAGCCGTGTAAACTGTGATAACGTGAACAGGGATTTAAAGAAGAAACAGGAGAAATGCAAAGAAAAAACCTGAATAGCAGTGAAGTGGCTGCGCATATGGATGAGAATATCGGACGGCGGTAAAAGTTCATCTCTCGTCCAATGGGCTTATCCTAAGCTTATGCGGCTCAGTGCACAACAGTGCAGCAGCGCTGTGAAGAGCAGCCGCATGGTGTGATCGCCGTTCACCTCTACACCCGACCTGGTATCACATGGAGCAGTGGAAGCGTGGACACCTTTACGGCTTGGCACTGTATGTTTCGTACATGCTGCATGCTTTACTTGCTGTAGAAATGAGATGCACGCCATCCCTCGTGGTTATGATGTCATGTGAGGGCAGACGACACCGCTGTCGAAGCCAGAAGAACCTGCTGATCATGTTCAGAGCGCCTCTGCCGAATCCTGTGCCTGTGACTGTGATATACTGGATACTGTAGCGCAGGAGAAGCTTCCACCGTTCCCCACTGAATCATCTGGGTGCGCTAGTTCACCCGTCACCTCCAGTGCTGTCCAGATGTGACGAAATCTGTAACATCATAATGTGAAGATTAAAGAACCTGAACTTCTGTAAACCCTGGAATCTCCTGCGTAAAGGATGAAAAATTTGAATTTCATTTCTCCTACCTGGAATACAGTATGGATGGGATTGGGATCGTGCTCAATGAACCTGAACCTCCAGTTAGGAACTCAACGCGTACAAACAGAGCTGCTAATTAAACTTCCTGGATTCAGTTTCACCAATACTGGAATATGGGACTGATGAGGCAAAAATGAATAACTCTCAAAATGAGATGATGATTATTATTATTATTATTATTATTATTATTATTTGGTTATAGAAACAGCCCAAAACCCCAATAAAACCGTGTGATTCTACCTGACTCAACCAATAATGTATTTATTTATTTATTTATTTATTTATTTTAACTTTGCTGTCAAATTCTTGGTTTTATTGCTTTTACCCAGTTATTAGTGTTCGTTTAGTCACCTGATCTGATTGGATGGCTTTCCCCTCCTGAACTCTTTCTGACAGATCTCTACAGTAACAGCTCGCTCACAGGACCATGTACGGGCAACTCTCGAGATTTCCTAAAGGAGGGGTTTTTTTGGTATCATTGCTGGAAGGAGTCTCCAGTGTCAGCGGCGTGTAACAGTCAGAGGTCAAGCTGTCGGTTTCCCGGCGTCTTCAGGACGAAGCAGTTTGTTGTTTGCTGTAACTAAAATGACAAGCTGCTGTTTTTTTTCTTTTTCTCAGTTCAATGAGAACTAAAGAGAGGCGTGTAGGAGAGCGAGTGTTTCTAGCTGCTGTAGCGTCAGTGAGAACAGGAACGCGTTGGTGCTGCTCACGTTTCTCAACATGCAGTGTAACTGAGAGGAGACATCACGTTATTTAATAAATAAAAAAATGACATTTCTGGTAAAATGATCATTTTTTGGTTTGAGTGCAGTGTGTGTGTGTGTGTGTGTGTGTGTGTGTGTGTGTGTGTGTGTGTGTGATTCTTTATTTCTTTAATAAGAAATATTCAGGGCTTTGTGCTGCCTGTGTGTTCCTGTACTCGCACCAAGACAGCAAATGTCTACAGATTTGCGAGGCTTAGCTAAATTACTGACGCTGAAAAGCCACATGAAATGAGAAGCTGCAGTTCAAATTCACTGCTTTTCCTCCTCAGCAGACGCCGGCGCAGGTTCGGCGTTTAATTTCAGGAAACCCTAAGCCGCACAAAGAAGTGACAGCTCTTTTGTCGTGTGTTTTTTTGTTGTTCCTGGTGCCGAGGTGGCAGCCGAGCAGGCCGAGCTTGTGTTAGCGTGTTAGCACGCTACGCAGGACGTGCTCTTCCTGAACTGTGTTCTCATTTTCGACTGAATAGACCTCCTGCGCTTTTCTTGCCCACGCTTCCTCTCGTTCTTGTGTTGTCATGGGCAGGGCGCAGAAATTACCTCCACCACGTGATTGTCAACCTGTCAGGCTAAATCTCAGCAATAATACACACGAGAGCCCCGTGGGCATCCAACACACACACACACACACACACACACACACACGTCCAAATATTCACTCAGTAATAATAACCAGTTTTGTCAGACGCAGGATTCTGGAGTTAACAACTTCGACCTGACGTTTGAACAAATTACAGCAAATTTAAAGACACTAGAAATGCAACTTCACACCTGCAGCTCTGTTCAATTCTATTCAATTCTATTTTATTTGCATGTGGCTTTTAACAAAGCAGCTTTACAGAAATAGGATTTCTATATATACTGTATATTGAAATGTAACAACAACAAAAAAAAAAAACAGTTATGGTTTTATCTCTTTGTCCTTAACAAACATCAATACGTCAGTCTTTGAGTTGCTGTATATGGATGAGGGGAAAGGTCGCTTGCTCTGCCGTGTTTTTAGCAAAAAAAGAATGAAAAGGAAACATAGTGAGTCTCTTTCACCTCCTTTTTCATGGAAAAAAAGGAAAATGTGCCTCAATTAGAGCTATTTTTAGCATTATATTTGAATTGGCTATATTTTATTTCAAAAATATTTATTTAAAATATTTAACGCATTCTTTAAAACAATATATACATTTTTATTTTTGTTAGTACATTTCGGAAAAGAAAACAGGAGCACTTTATTTCTAACCTAATTTTTATTATGTAATGTTTTTATTTGGAAGAAAAATGCATCTGTATTTAGTAAAACCTACATTTTAGTACCTGTTTTTAAATAAAAGATCATTACATTTATTTAATCATTTTTATACTTGTTTGATGAATAAAAAGAAAGAAACAGCTGTATTTTTATTTTAGTAGCTAAATATTTAATTCATATTATTTCATTTAATCTTTATGTTCACTTAATTTTAGTACCTGATTTTTATTCTGAATAAAAAGGGCTCAGTTTTTTATTTAACTTTGTAATTGTTTATGAGAAAAGAAAAAATAATTATGATGATAATTCAAAATCAGGAGCACCAAAATAACATACAACACAAAATTACATTTATTTTTAATAAATTGTATTTTATTATATATATATATATATATATATATATATACACACTGGGCCGAGTGACGAACATGGTGTGGAGTCTGATCCCTTTATAACGTCAGATGTTTGATGGCTCAGACTGAGGAACAGACGTGTAAAGTCCTCGACCTTGATGTTTTAATCTGAATAAAGCTCAGGACGCTCTGTGTGTCATTAATAACCGGCTCTTTCATGTTTGCTGTTTAACACGTTACACTCTGTTTAACGAGAGGACAGCAGTCCTCTCAGACAACGTCTCCAGGACACGACGAACCATCTGACTGGCGGTAAGTCGTGTCTTAGATTCCAAACATAATAGCCACATTGTAACTCAGCATACTGATAGACGCGCACACATAGCGTGTCCTATAGAAACTGTGTCTGTTCCCCGAATAGTGAGAAAAAAGAATAAATTCGTTAAAATCGCTCGAAACAATCTAATAACTATAAAACCAGAAAAAGGCCAAATAAGTAATCACAATATAGCTCTAAAGTTTGGGCTTCTCAACACCAGATCCTAAAGCACTGATTGTTAATGAAATGATCTCAGATTGCTGCCTTGACGCACTCTGCCTTACTGAAACCTGGCTCAGACCAAATGAATATGTTGGTTTAAATGAGTTACTCCGTCAGGATATTTCTATAAGCACGAACCCCGTCAAACTGGTGGTGGTGTCGCAACTATCTACAGTGATGTTCTCACTGTTACCCAGAAAACAAGGCCCAAGTTCAACTCGTTTGAAGTGCTTATCATTAATGTTGCACTCAGCGAAATACATAATAAACCCTTGCAACACTTCGTTCTGGCCACCGTGTACAGACCCCCGGGGCCATATGTCGATTTTCTTAAAGGGTTTGGACATCTGCTATCAGACCTATTGGTTAACTCTGACAAAGTGCTGATAGTAGGAGACTTTAACATTCATGTAGACGATGCTAACGACGCTTCAGCACTCGCATTTATAGATTTGCTAAATTCCTTTGGGGTTAAACAAAATATAAATAGACCAACTCACCGCTTTAATCATACGCTAGATTTAATTATATCCCATGGTGTAGATGTCTCTAATATAGACATTCTACCTCACAGTGATGACATCACAGATCATCATCTCTTAGTATAAACTCTACCTGTAGAACAGCGTCGCTGTGCCTCCCCACGTTATCAATTCAGTAGAAATATTAATCCGACTGCTAAAGACAAATTCACAGGTAATCTGCCGGATCTGTCCCAATTTCTTATCAGACCCCTAAGTGCAGACGATCTAGATGAAGTGACCAGCAGCATGGGCACTATTTTTACCAGTACATTAGACACTGTTGCTCCCATCAGATTAAAAAAGTCAGAGATAAAACACTTGCACCGTGGTACAACAGTCACACTCGCGCCCTAAAGAGAGCAACCCGTAACCTCGAGCGAAAATGGAGAAAAACTAAATTAGAAGTTTTTAGAATGGCGTATAAAGGTAGTATGTGCAGCTATAGACGGGCTCTAAAGCGGCCGAGCATCTGAGCAACTCATAGCAAGAAACCAAAACAATCCCAGGTTCCTATTATTTATACAGTGGCTCGTCTAACAAACCCTAAGATGCCTGCAGGGAGAATCCCATCACAGCTTAGAAGTGAAGACTTCATGAACTTCTTCAATGAAAAGATCGATAGCATCAGGAAGAAAATAATGGAAATTCAACCTCTAACAGCATCTCATGATCCAGTCCAGTCTAAAGCTTCACAATGAGATTTTCAGAGCTTTACAGGTGTAGGACAGGAAGAGCTGTAGAAACTCATCACCTCGGCTAAATCAACAACATGCTTGCTGGATCCAGTCCCAACTAGACTTTTAAAAGAAGTGATAAGTATAACCGGAGCGCCACTTCTAAACATTATCAACTCTTCATTATGTCTAGGTCACGTCCCTAAACCTTTCAAGTTGGCAGTTATTAAGCCTCTTCTTAAAAAAATCTAATTTAGACCCAAATGATATAATAAATTACAGACCGATTTCAAACCTTCCGTTTATATCAAAGATATTAGAAAAGATAGTGTCAGCCCAAATATGCACATTCTTGCAGGAAAACGATATCCTCGAGGAATTTCAGTCAGGTTTCAGGCCCCATCATAGTACAGAAACTGCACTAGTTAAAATTATAAATGTCCTCTTTTTAGCTTCAGACCAAGGCTGCATCTCAATTCTTGTCTTACTTGATCTTAGTGCTGCATTCGACACTATAGATCATAACATTCTCATAGATCGCTTACACAATCACATTGGTATTCAGGGACAGGCGTTAAAATGGTTTAGATCCTACCTGTCTGATCGATTCCATTTTGTAGATCTGAATGGAGAACAGTCTGGTGTAATGCCAGTGAAATATGGGGTGCCACAAGGGTCAGTTTTAGGACCTCTGTTGTTCTCAATATACATGCTTCCCTTGGGTAACATCATCAGAAGACATGGGATTAGTTTCCATTGTTATGCTGATGATACTCAGTTATACATCTCCACAAAACCAGACGAAATACCCAAATTGTCTAGACTAACTGAGTGTGTTCAAGATATAAAAGATTGGATGACCGATAACTTTCTTTTACTAAATTCAGATAAGACAGAGATATTACTTATTGAACCAAAAACCAGTACACACCAGCTCTCACAATTCAGCCTGCGTTTAGAAGGATGTTCTGTTACCACCAGCTCGACAGTGAAAGACCTGGGTGTGATATTAGACAGTAACTTATCCTTTGAAAATCATATCTCCAACATCACAAAAACAGCCTTTTTCCACCTTAGAAATATTGCCAAGCTTAGGAACATTTTATCTGATGCAGAAAAGCTGGTTGATGCATTCATGACCTCCAGACTGGACGACTGTAATGCATTACTGGGTGGCTGTCCTGCATCCTCAATTAACAAGCTACAGTTAGTCCAAAATGCAGCCGCCAGGGTTCTCACTAGATCCAGAAAATATCATCATATAACCCCAATATTATCATCCCTGCACTGGCTACCTGTTCAGTTTAGAATTAATTACAGAATAGCATTACTTACGTACAAGGCTCTAAACGGTCGAGCTCCCACATACCTAACCAGTCTTCTGATACGTTACAATCCAGGACGCTCCTTAAGATCAGAAAACTCCGGACTACTGGTAGTTCCCAGAATATCAAAATCTACAAAAGGAGGTAGGGCTTTTTCATATTTAGCTCCAAAACTTTGGAATAGCCTTCCTGACAGTGTTCGGGGCTCAGACACAGTTTCCCTATTTAAAAGTAGACGTAAGACGGATCTCTTTAATCTGGCATACACATCATTAATTTCTTTACCTGATACTCCAGTACATCTATCCTGAATGGCAACCACGCTAATTCTTTTCACCTGCTCTTTATTTTCCCACCCATCCCGAGGCACCTGGAGATCGTGCCAGCTTCAGTAGACAGAGGCCGACCCTGCTTTGACCCAGAGGCATCCAGAGAAGGACCAGCTCCAGCTGGATTCTTCTTCATGTTGGTTTGGATCTACACATGCTGCTCCTGAGCTCCCAGTGATCCAGACCCCCATCTGCCCTCTGCACTTTGTGTTAAATTAAAGAACTTCTGTTATGTCAAACTTGCAGCCTCCTAACACACATGATGTTATATAATTTCTGTTATCCCTTATCACCCAGATGAGGATGGGTTCCCTGTTGAGTCTGGTTCCTCTCAAGGTTTCTTCCTGTTGCTATCTCAGGGAGTTTTTCCTTGCCACTGTCGCCGTCACCCTCGGCTCGCTCATCAGGGACAATCTCATTATCTAGTCACATTTTTCTTACACATATATACATTTCCATAAGTCTTCTTTTCATTTTCTTTTCATTTCTGTGAAGCTGCTTTGAGACAATGACCATTGTTAAAAGCGCTATAGAAATAAAATTGAATTGAATTCAAAATGGAATACACTTACCGTTTAGTCACATGGTACAGTCACATGGTCCAGCGCACGTGTGTATGTGGCCATGTGTGTGCTGAATGTTGTAGCTCTTGTGATGATTTGCTGAATTTTTTTTTTTTTAACTTACAACATTTGCTGAATAAAGCTCTGACTCTGACTTTACTGTCAGCCTTTTAATGATGTTTCTGACTCTGACTTAAATTCTGAATGTAAATTAAAATTTAACACTGACTCTGATATACTGTAACTTAACTGATAACTCTAACTTTGACACTGTCTCTGATTCTAATGATATCTGATTCTGACTCTAATCCTACTGTAAGTCTTCTTATGAATTTGCTTCTGACCAAACAGCAATTGTGTTTGACTCTGACTCTTACTCTGATCCTACTGTGCTTACTTATGAATTTTATTCTGACTCTGATTTCCGAACTCTGATTCTTTTTTCTTTCTTCCCCGCAGATTTTCTCCCTAATTTAGTCGTGTCCAATTCCTCCCTGTCACTAGGGGGCTCCATATTAAGGCTACTACTACCACAAGACTATCACGAGTTTCCTCCGGACCACGTGACGCCAGCCGGCCGCATCGTTGGGGGCGGAGTCACACACTGGGAGGGCGGCGCTATCGGCTCCTTCCGCTCACGTGAGCTCACAGACGCCCCTGACTGGCTGTAGAGTTGTTGTGATTAATGTGGGAGGAGCACTGAGTACCTCTCGTCCCTCCCCTCTGAGAGAGCTCGGCCAATCAGCTCTCCCTAGACCTCCGGCTGCGAGAGGTTACAGCACCACCCGGGAATCGTGATAGGACGAGAACTTCACCACTGCGCCACTCGGAGGCCTCCAAACTCTGATTCTGGCCCTTCTGTGGTTTTTTATGAATGTGATTTTTATTCTGACTCTGATTTTATCCCTACCTCTGTTTCTGACTCTAATTCTGATTGTGACTTGAGTCATCGTTCGTATCCTTGTGCGATTCATTTAATGGAATCGATTCTGACTCTGACTCTGACTGGCACATGCTTATGCTGAACGTTCTTACAACATTTGGGGAATAAAGATAATCTGATTCTGACTCGGAACCGACTGTGACTCTTTAATGATTTTGATTCTATCCCTGACTATAACTGTAATGATTGAAAATCTAAATTTGACACGGCCTCTGATTCTGACTGCGGTTCCCTTCATGGATTTGATCAGACTGTGTTTCAAACAGTGTTTCTTGTTATAGATTTTATTCTGATTTTCACTCTGATTCTGAATCAGAATCCTGAGCTTAATCTCTCGCCCAAGTCTCATAACAGAGAGCTATCCTCACGTCTTTCTTCACCGTACCTGTGTGTGTGTGTTTGTGTGTGTATGATCAGATAAGTCAGCGCCATCACAGTTCCCATGCTGTTCGGTTCTCCTTTTCACGGTGATAACGATCTCAGAAATCTCAGCGCTACGAGATAACAGGTGAGAGTGACAAAACGAGGCTTCTTACTCTGTTGACTCACGGCGGCCGGCTGTGAAAGACACGAACACAGAGACTCGCAGCTTCCTTATCACCGTGTTCAATCCAAGCGTCCCCTATACACTGATCTCAGAGCAGTCCGTGAGAGGCACGGCGCGGCCCCGTGTGTGTGACAGGAGCGGGTGTGAGCAGACCCGGGGTCAGCAGTCGGGGGACAGAACGGCGTGCAGACGAGGTGATGGAAGGCGTGCAGTCTCTGGAGAGATGGATACAGGTGAGTGCACAAGAAAAGGGCGCGGACGGGCGAGAAGACGGAACCGAAACACTGATGCGGCCGCATTCCGAGAGGTTCATGATGTGAAACCGCAAAGCAGCAGGAAACAATGATCGCATTCATCACGCGTCATTTTCCTGCTCTTTTTATCTACAGGGTTTTTTTTTTTTTAACTTTCACCTCAGCCAGAAGTAATACCTCAATCCTGACCTCATTTTAGCAAATAGGGCCTAGAGAGTGATTATACACAGGATACCACACACACACACACACACACACACACACACACACACACACACACACACACACACACACACAGGGAATATACTACACACACCTGGAAAGTCTGTGTTGTGTACTTTGCGTATTAAAGGTATAATTTATACAGAGCAGAAACAATGTTAATTCTGTATGTCAGTAAAATGCAACAAGATTAAAGGTGTATTTCAGTGTTTTTCCCCTTTAATCTTTATCCCCTGTATCTGTAATATATTTCAGTGTGTGTGAGTGTGTGTGAGTGTGTGTGGGCGTTATAATGGTGAGTAATTTATTAAAGTTTATAATTGTACCGAGAAAACTTGTCTAAGGGCAGATGTTGAACACTGACATTAAATAAACAGTTCAGAAACACAACTATAAAATTCTCATGTGAAGCTGCAAATGTTTGCAAAGTGATTTTTATCTGTCCAGATTTCCAACAAGGAAAGAAATTGCTCTGGTCATTTCACACTTTCCTGAAATTCTTATGGTTTCCACACACCACCGCACTACATGACCACACTGCTCATTTACAGTTTTGATTTTAAAAAATGTTAAAAAATTTAAGGAATTAAATTAGAGTCAGAATTAGAGAATTAGATTTTTTTTCCTGCAAGAGTACACATTTTACATGAACATTTAATGATGGGGGTGAACATTTGCCCTTAGACTTAGATCACACACACACACACACACACACACACACACACACACACACACACACACACACACACGCACGCACACGCACACACACACACACGCACCACACACACACACACACACACACACACACAACACATGATACATACAGAAAAGCCACGAAGGACAAAAGATCTTATATAAAATTTATAATAATAATAATAATAATAATAATAATAATAATAGCTTATAACCTGAAAGCTACAGTTTATTGTAACTAACAGCAGCCTTTCCAGTTAATTCCCGTTTCCCACTGTTTTTAATTTAAAAAATATTTTTTATCTTTAATTTGCGGGAAAACTAAACACTTTAGATTTTTTTTTATTATTATTTTAACTAAAATTCAAAAATAAAAAGGAAAGAAATATGGAGAAAAAGCTGCATATAAGTGCACCGCCCCCTGCTGTTAGCTACAACACATTGTTTGTAAAAATTTTGACAAAACAAAAATCTAAAATTTCAGCATAAAAAAAAAACACATAATTTAATTCAAATCTAAATGTTTATTAATTGTACAATTTATCTTTTTACAGTTTTGCAATGTTTATTTTAAATATAATACGCAGATTAAGGATGAAAGGATCTTCAGACGTCCTTCTAAAGGAACCTGTCAATGTTCTACATGAGCCGCTCTGCAGCTGAGAGTTTCTCACTCATGAAGCCTGATTTATTCACTGATCCAGTAAGGAACGCCTGAAGAACTCTTTCCTCCTGTATCTAATCAGATATTTTTTTTTCATGCGAGATGATGTGAGTCACATGTGCGTAAGTGAAAATGAAAAATGAAAGTGTATTTCATCATGACATGCCCTGGAATTCAGGATGAATTCAAACAAACACTTGAGTGACGTGATTGCGTTTGACAAATAAAGCCACGTGCTGTAAGTGTGAACCGAACCGTGTGATCAGTCACGTATGATGAAATGTAATCAGGGGTCAGGGGTGATTTATTATAAATTATTTATTATTATTATTATTATTATTATTATTTAAACTCAGACAGCCATGTGCTGCTTTCTGACTCATATGAAATCTCCTCACCTCACCTTTAATCTGCTTTCCTTCACATAATGAGGACGAACTATAAAAATAAACCACACAATGCTGATCACATCATCGCCTCACGCCTATAAACATCAAAAACATGGAAGGTCCCCATTACGAGATACTTCTCACTAAACGCTCTGTCTGCTCTTCTCTTATCACAGGAAGAAGAACGCATCAAAGCCGTCACGTGTCAGAGCTTCTCTAAAGACGTCGCTCTGGGGTAAACACAAACAAACAAACCCACCGTCTGCCTCCTGTACGGGCCAGAGATCTGTCTTTTTTGGGAAGACAACACAGGATATTCCTGCAGAGCCTGAGGGAGAACAAGGGGGTGGTGGGAAGAAGTAAAAAAAAAAAAAACGAAAGAAAAAAAGGAGAAAAATAAAGAAAAGAAGAAAGTGATAGTTAGACTGCGGTCACTGAGGTATGCAGACGTCCATGAAAGACCTGCGTGCCTGTTACGTCTTGCAAAATTCACTTTCTTAAACTCGACTTTCACCTCAAACGATCATTCAGAGCATGAGCGTCGTTTACTAGCTCACTGAGAGAGAGTGAGAGAGAGAGAGAGAGATTAATGAGTCAGGGTGTAAGCTCACAGGTGCTGATCTGAGGATCTGAGGCTCTTTGAGAATGTGAACGTAATTAAATAAGACATTATGAAGGTGAACGTGTGTGATGTTGGATGGGGAACAGGGGTGCCAATACTTACCAATAAAATGTCGAGCTTTGTGTCAAAACCTTAGATAGTTAAATGAACTGATTTATATCATTTTTAATAAAACATATTTGATAAAATAATCGCTTTAATCTGGTATAATTCATTCCATAACCTCGTACTCCAGTACATGTAAATACACACTCCTGTCTAGTGCTGCTGATATCCTCAACGGCAGCTACGCTAATTCTTTTTCACCTCTTCTTCCTTTCTCATCCCGAGGCACCTGGAGATCGTGCCAGCTTCAGCAGACAGAGGCCGACCCTGCGAGGATCCTGAGGCATCCAGAGAAGGACCAGCTCCAGGTGGATTCTGCTCCATGATGGTTTGGAGCTACACATGCTGCTCCTGAGCTCCCAGTGATCCAGACCCCCATCTGCCCTCTGCACCTGCTGACTCGTCCCTGTGCTGAACTGGACTTGATAACTTAGACAACTTCTGTTATACTGAACTTCCAGCAGCCTAACACACATGTGATGTCGTTATATAATCCCTGCTCTCCGTTATCACCCAGATGAGGATGGGTTCCCTGTTGAGTCTGGTTCCTCTCAAGGTTTCTTCCTGTTACCATCTCAATGAGTTTTTCCCTCAGTACCGTCGCCCTCGGCTCGTTGATCAGGGACCATCTCATTATCTAGACACATTTTTCTCACACATACACACTTCCATAAATTTTCTTTTCATTTTGTGAAGCTGCTTTGAGACCGTTGTTAAAAGTGCTATAGAAATAAAACTGGATCGAATGGAATATTAAATCCAAATAAATAAATCAGTAATAATTTAAATAAAATTAAAATGGCAATTTAAATAAATTATACTCTAAGTTTAAAAGTGTCCACATTGAAATAGGTGATTATTCTGTACAGTGGAAACTCGGATTGCAAGTAACGTGGTTTGCGAGTGTTCCACAAGACGAGCAAAGACTTCTAACCAATTTTGACTTGAAAAACGAGCAAGTCTTGGTTTACGAGTACCAAGTATCATGTATCATCATTGTTATGATGCCGAGCGTCACATCTGAGCCAACGTTTTTTCTCTCTCTTGCGCTGCGGAATTGTAGGTAATCGTCTCCACGCTGCTGGGGCTTAGTGCTCGTCTCTCACTGGTATAATCAACATCCGTCTGTGTACTGTTTACTATAACACTGTGACCACGTGTGTGTGTGTAAAACATATTTTATTTTATATTTTTATTTTGTGTTTGTAAGCGTGTGTACAGTGCTTGTGTACTGTTTATTATTACACATGTGTGTGCACTTGTAAAGCAAAAGAAAGTCTCATTAGAGAGGTTAAAGATCCATTTTCTCTCTCTGTATCAGCCTGCATTGATTCCGTTATGTGTGTGTGTGCATCATCGGACACCATGTCCCTAGACACACCCCTCCTCCTGTCGCCTTCACATACATACATACACACACACACACACACACACACACACACACACACACACACACACACACACTCTAATGGAGACTCTGCTCTGTAGTGATTCTTTTCAAAGGTAAAGTGCAGGTTAATTTGTTTTATTTTTACTTTACAGCAGTGAGTCTGTTAGTCTGCGCTCAGTCGAGTGTCAGAGATCTTTCTTGTCAATTTTCCCGATGTGGCAATGTTTCCATTAGTGTGTGTGTGTGTGTGTGTGCGTGCGTGCGTGCGTGCGTGCGTGCGTGCGTGTGTGTGTGTGTGAGGGTGTGTGTGTGTGTGTGTGTGTGTGTGAAAGTTGTCCTGCACAGTAGTTCCTTCTACCTTTCAAATAATAGAGGAGGAAGGGTTACGGTGTAAGGCGAGAAGAGGGAGAGGGTGTCGCACACACACACACACACACACACACAAACACACACACACACACACACACACACACACACACACACACACACACACACACACAAAATCCAAGGTTCCACTGTACATTATTATATATGGTATATTATTATATATAAATTTGATAAAATTTATTAATACATTACCATAATCACTGATTTTACTATGATCACATTCTAATCAGAACTATATGTTAATAAGTGTCAATTGATTATTTGTTAGCATACATTAATACCAAATCATTATTATTATTATTATTATTATTATTATATGGGATGAATGTGGGGCGGAGTTAGTCCCTGTTCATACCTCTTGTTAACTTTTCCCAAATTTCTCTTATTGAGTTCTATGTGGGACACGGTACTCATTTGGGGAACAATTTAACCTATTGTAAAGCATTATGGGGTCTCATGAGGATATTTATAGTACTTTTAAAGTATTAAACTCACAATGAGGCACAAACTCCAGTAACCCGGCACGTGAAAAAGGATTTACATTCTTGAGCTTGTCAATAAAAAGCCAGAAAATCGATACAGAGCTTCAGTTTGGAGATTTTCCAGAAAAAAGAAAAGAAAAACTTGAAACAAGAGCGCACAAACTTTTGCACTTAAGCCTTGGGATTATTTTAATTTCTCATCATATTAGTACGCTCTGACTCATTTTCAAACGGCAAATATTTAGTTTCAGTTTTAAATATAATCACAAAACTTTTTGTAGGAGATTTATCAACAACTCTACCTTTTGATCTGCTTTTATTTATCAATTTATCAAACATTTGGGGCTTTAATTATATAAAATGAAACCATTTAAATATTCGAGTGCAGGTTCATGGATCCAAGGTTAAAGGTCACATTTAGTAACCGCCTGTGGTTGAACTCTGCACATTGGATGATGTTTTATTGACGTACAGACGAAATTATATCAACCCAGCCTCTCATGATCGCAGCAGTCTGAACTGATTAAAGCTCCGTGATCGCGTCTGTGAGCTCAGAATCCTGCAGCAGGAGGAAAACACACAGGGAGTCTTATTTCACCGCCATCTTTACACATCACACCCAACAAAGCTCTCGGGCAAATTCCTCTGCGGTCTCTCTCTCTCTCTCTCTCGCTTCGAGGCCGGAGCTCAAAGACACACCTAATTTCTTAGAGGAAATGTTTGTGGTTAAGGAAATTAAACCGAGTCGTTAGAGTCACTTTGACTTTGCTGTGAGTGTGTAATTCAGCTCCAGTTATTCCTGGTGTATGATGTGCTCTCATATCACATGTGATTACAGGCCGCAGCACGCGTGTCTAAGTGTGTAGCGTGAAGGACAAAACGTACGTTAGTTAAAACAGATATCTCTCTTTGAGTCCATTCAATGTGTTTTTGTGTAGCGGATCTCATTATTAGTCAAATACAACCTCAGACCAACACAGCACCTGATTTTTTTTCACCGTGCCTTATTTTACCTTACAAAAAACCAACATGATGTGGGCAATACTAAGTACCCCCTCACTGCCTCCACAGGGTTTAGGAGAGCAGGTTGCAGCCGGGTTCTGCTAGTCATCAGCCCTTGATTAACTGATCATCAGCAGCTGAGCAGATCTCTATTAAAGCTGGAGTTTTGGCAGTTTACTGGTCTGGAGCTTTCAGGTGTGTGTGAACACAACGGCAACAAAAAACAGACATAAGCACTGGTCTTAGAGAAGCAATTACTGCTGCGGATCAATGTGGAAAGGGTTATAAAACCATTTTAAAACAATTTGGAGTTCAGTGTTGTACAGTGAGAAAGATTATTCACAAGTGGAAGGCATTCGAGACAGTTTCCAATCTTCACCCGAGTGGACGTCCAGCACATTCACCCCAAAGTCAGAGAGCTTAACAAGCACCAAGATCACTCGATCTGATCTTCTCCCAGTACTGGTGGCAAAAATTACAGCAGTTTACTCCATAAAAAAAAAAAAGAAAGGCACCAAAATTACACTAACTGTCATTTTTAAAGCAGCAGTGTGTCATGTTTAACGCCCTCTGCTGGCTGTTAATTTAAGTACTTTTGTAATAAACACATTAACAAACCTTTTCATCTGACAAACCGTCTCCTCTTCCTCGCTGATGAAACTACATACATGGGTTGGCTTTCGAGGAAAAGAAAAGGGGGCGGGGCTGAGTGACTCAGACTCCACTGGGGGAGGTGCTAATTTCAAAGACAGAAAAATTTAAATAAAGGCTTAAAATATAAAAATAAACAAGATAAAGAACCAGTTATGTACAGTGTCAATGCTGTGAGTCATTGTAAGTTATTAAGGGTCGGGGCAAGCGTCAAGTTTCCAGAGAACATAGTGGGCGTGGCTAGCTATTATTATTGCAGTAATAATATTACAACATTGTGACTAAAAAAATTTATTGTTGAAATAACACAGTGCTCTCTCTTACGGCTTTCGGATAACACATTTATTAATTATTATAGGAAAACATCCAAAACACATTTAAAAAAAATGTTTTTACTTTTTATTTAGTTTTTAGTTTTAAAATCAGCACAATAAAAAAAAAAAAGGTTTAAAACCACATGGAAGTAAAAGGTTGCAGTATTTATTTAATGGCACATGAACAATTACATTTCTGTTTATTCAAGCTGTCTTTTGATTAGGGCTTTTAAAGAATAAGACAGCGAATACAGTTCTGTTACGATATTATAACAGCTGCTAGATGCTGCGCTCTGATTGGTCAGAAGGTGTTGATTAATTCTCTGTTACAGCAGCAGGTTTATACAAGTGCGCTCATTCTGAAATGTTATCGTTTCCATAGCAACAGCTCGTGTACAGCAGACGCTCCACTCATAATAAACAGATTAAAAATCTGAAATATGGTGAAGGAGTGTGTGTGTGTGTGTGTGTGTGTGTGTGTGTGTGTGTGTGTGTGTGTGTGTGTGTGTGTGACATAAGCGGAAGGAGTCTCCAGTCTCCACAATGCTGTGTGGTTTCTCAGTCACATGACCGACTGAAAGATTTATTTTGCCTTGTTGACGTTAAGAGAGAGAATAAAGAGAGACTGGCGAGTTGTTTCTTGGACATTTCATGACACTAAAGGTAATTATAAACAGATATTAGATGTCAGATGTGTGATTTTAGAATAAATTAAAACCTCGTCAGCGCTGGATCTTCGTCGTGGTGTAAGCAGAGCAGTGTGCAGCAGTTCATTAAGTAGCAGAAGTTATAACAATCAAATCCAAGTTATTATTATAATAATAATAATAATAAACCCTTGGACTAGGTGTGAATAGTGAACGTCAGGCGAGTGAGCAGCGTACGATTCCAGCGTTAGCCGATGACGTTAGCCGTGATGAAGACGTAGATCCGGGCGAGGAAGGTGGTGAAGGTGCCCTGCCTCCACAGCTTCATCTCTACATCGAGCAGGACGTCGCGCGGCTGCGGTAGCTGGCGCTGCAGGTAGATGGCGCCGGTGTAGGCGTTGAGCTTCCTGGGGCTGAAGTAGCCGTCCTCGTTGCCGTTTCTGATGCTGATGATGACGTTGTCGCCGGAGAAGGCGGGAGACGGACCCATGCGGAAGACGAGCGCCGGGACGATGATGTTGGTCTGGAAGCTGAGCTGGTAGTACGTGATCCTCAGGGGAAGGTTCTGGCACTCCACCATGTTCGTGCAGCTGATTCGCTCACAGCGTCTGCGCGAGAGAGAAAGCAGCGAAAGGTCTTAAGATTTATTTAAGAATCGGACATTGTCCTTGTTAAGCAGTTACAAGTAGGAAGTTACGGTTAATGTTGGCACGGGTTCGGGTTCGGTCCTAGCAGCTACGCACAGGCGTTCCCTCACCAGACTCTCTTTATTCTCTCTCAAAGTTAACAAGAGATAAAAATAAAAACTTTCAGCTTGTCATGTTACCAAAAAAACCACAGAGAAGTGTGTAAAATCCTGAATCCTGATGTCAGAAAACTGGTAATTAACCTGTCCTCTCCATTGTGTGTGTGTGTGTGTGTGTGTGTGTGTGTGTGTGTGTGTGTGTGTGTGTGTCTTACGTGTCAGATACTCGGCGGTAGTTTGTTGGACAGGTGAAGGACAGACAGCGGAATCCCCCGTGAATGTTGTAGCATGTTTGCTCTGCTGTACAGTTATGAGCTCCGACCGTACACTCGTCTATGTCTGAGACACACGCACACACACACAAACCCGGCTTTAAACTCAGAATCAGCAGCAAAAGTTAAGATGAACATAGATTAAAATATTATTATTGAATATGAATTAACCACAAATAAACATTTTTGTTATACGTTTCAATTATTTTTACTCAAAGAGTCGGTGCAGGTCAGCATGCTTCACTTTAAACACGAGTCCATGAGTTCCATCTGATTCAGTTTAGACCTGATTCAGTCCAACATGATTCAATTTCAGTCCTGAATCAATTCAGTCTGGTCCACAAGTCCAGCATGATTCATTTTAAATCTGATTCAGTCCCTAGTGCTTGAGAACAGACGTGACTCAGCTGAGCCTAAATGCCCTCTGAGATGATAACCTCAGTCTGAACACTTTCCTTTCTCTATAAAGAACCCGGTACCGTGGCAGGAGCGCCGGTTCTGAGACATGCTGTATCCGTGTTCGGGACAGGCGCAGTCGTAACTCCCCGGGGTGTTCACACACTTGTAGGCGCAGAGATGACCGATGCTCTGAGAACATTCATCAATATCTGTAGAGCAGTGGAATGTGGAGGAAAAGCAGAGTCAGACACTTACAGCACGTCACTTATTCTCATCCTGCAGCTGAGAGGATTAGAGCAACACAGTGAGGAGGAAACGTTAGCAAACCTCAGGAAAGATAAACAGAACAAGAGTTTTAAGATAACGGATCTTTACTTCTTTAGAAACAATAATGAAAATAAAGTTTGGTATAATATTGATATTGGGTGAAAAGTATTGGTTTAAAAATCCCCCTTTACTGACTGTAAGATCAATACTCTGCCTGACCAAAAAAGAAAAAGGCACACAGGCTAATATTTCTTGGCACCAACTTTTGCTTCGATAACGGCCGTGGCATCGTTTCAATAAGTTTATGCAACGTCACAACATTTACTACAGTCCAGAGTCGCATCCAATCTTGTACTGATGATGTGAGAGTCGAACCGGTGCATAAAGCCTTCTCTAACGCGTCCCAGAGATTCTCAGCGGGGTTAAGGTCTGGACTCTGTGGTGGCCGGTGTCTCATTCTCCCTGAACCGCTCACACACACTACGAGTCTGATGAATCCTGGCACCGGCATCTTGGAATGTGTCAGTTAGGGTTAAATAACTTGTTGAAGCTGAACCATGCTAATCACTGCAGTTATTATTCAGTGGAAGCCTCTTAATTATTTGCTTAGTTAAATCCATTTGCTGCCTTTTTTATTTCTTTTTTCCCAGGCAATGTACTGTATATTCCAAACAACATACTTGTCTGCATCTTGTCTTTATTTCTAAACATCATATAATTTATTGTAGTTTAATTTCAGCCTGATTCAGTTCAGTCTATTTTTTTTTCAGTTTAAACAGTGATGAGATTTAATCTGATTTAGTTTTGATTCAGTAGAATTAATTTCAGCCTGAACTGGTTTAGATCTGATTCAGTTCAGTTCACATTCAGAGCACAGAACATAGCCACTTAAGTCATATTTTGAAATGCATTCTTTTTGTTGCAAGTGGCACTTTATCACAAACATGCATTCCAGCCACAACATTACGACCACTGACAGATGACCTGAACATCACTGATTATCAGTTATACCCCGATAAACTGGCGACAGGGCACCTGAGGCTCACCCATGCCCAGGGGGATCAAAGGCCCACCCGTCCTGTCTGATCCCACAGAAATTCCAATGCAGCACTGAAAAAAGTCAACTGGCTGTGATAGACGGGCACCAGAACACCCAGTGTACCACAAACCACCGCGCACGGGGCACAGCAGGCAAAGAGCCCAAGGCCCCCGACCCCGACTCCAAACTCACCAGATCCCAATCCAGTCAAGTCCAATGGCATGCACTGTGCAAACAAGACTGATCCACAGAGGCCCCACCCACCAACCCAGGTAAAAAAACTTTCAAACTAGTATATGCTATTATACTCAGTGGAACCTCGGACGAGCAAAGATTTTATAAATTTTTACTTGAAAAACGAACAAGTCTTGGTTTACGAGTATCATGTATCACGCATGCGCTTCTTGTTTTGACACCGAGCGTCACATGATCACAACTGAGCCATTGATTTTTCTCTCTCTTGCACTGTGGAATTGTGGGTAATCATCGCCCCTGCTTGGTCTTAGTGCTCGTCTCTTACTGGTATAATCAACATCCATGCGCACGTGTACTGTAACACTATATAACTATAACACTGTGACCACATGTGTGCGCGTAAAACATATCTTATTGTGTGTTTGTATGTTTGTGTGTACGGCGTGCGTGTACTGTTTATTATAACACACGTGTGTGCGCGGGTGTAAAGCAAAAGAAAGTCTCATTAGAGAGATTAAAGATCCATCTTTTCTATCTCAGTGACACCGTGCACTTACACACACACACGCACACACACACACACACAAACACACACAAACACACACAAACACACACGCACACCCTCTGCTCTATACAGAAACACTGCTCTGTAGTGATTCTTTTCAAAGGTAAAGTGCAGGTTAATTTGTTTTATTTTTACTTAATAGCAATGATTCCGCTCAGTCGAGTGTCATTAGAGAGATTTCCTTTTTTTTTCTGCAAAAATGATGTTTCCGTACTGCAGGCTGATACAGACAAGGGGAGGTGTTTACTGTGTAAGATGTGGAAAGGGGAGGGGCTTATCACACACACACACACACACACACAAACACACACATACCCAGTGTCTGCGCACACAAACGGAAACACTTATGTGTCAGGATTTATTGTTACTTTTTTTTACAGATAAAGTTTGGGTTAATTAGTTTTATTTTTACTTTATATTTTATAACAATTATGTATTATTATAATAATGTATTTATTTTTTGGGGCTGTGAATGAATAATTGGAGTTTCCATTATTTCTTATGGGAAAATATGATTTGGTTTACAAGTGTTTTGATATACGAACACATTTCCAGAACGAATTACGCTCATAATCCAAGGTTCCACTGTACATAAATATACAAGCAATGAGGCTCTGAAATATGATGATTTGTGGAAAAAATGCGACTTTTGTGCGTGTGTTACCTTCACAGGTGTGTGCGTCCTCACGGATGTAGTAGCCCGGTCTGCAGTAACACTGGTACGAGCCGTAGATGTTAACACAAAGGTGACTGCATGGACTGCTCAAACACTCGTTCACATCTGCACCATAACACACACCAGTCAGGAAGTGTTAACTGAAATCGGGGATCACCAGTAATCCACCCTCCATGTTGGAGAGAAATATCACTCACTATTCCTCCATGCTAATTCCCTGTGATGTGTTTTTCCATGTTAGTTTATTCACCGCGATCTGATCCTCGTCAACATCTGATAGCAAACCTGACTAACACCGGGCTGCCAACTTGAGATCCTGAAAATAAGGGCATTGGGTCTGCGCGTACACGCACACGACGCCCCACTGCGCATGCCCGGCCACTGTGACTAACACTAACCACACACCTTACCCTACATGCCTCATGCCTCAGTGTTAAAATGAAACAAATATTCACCCAAAAAATTTAATATGGCTTGTCTTACTCACCAGCCAAACCACCTACATGCTCTCCAGCAGCTCCATGTAGGGCATCATTGCGCCCCCCCCCCCTTCCTTTCTTTATCCATATCTCTTCATTTTCCTTCCTGACTTAAATGGGCTCTCATGTCAATGGGGCCCTAGATAGTCAGTCCCACCCCCACCCCCCAACTATGATGCCCCTCAGCGCAGTAATATTATTTACATACAAGACAGAGAAAATTACAACATTTGCATTGAGTTTAATCATACACAACACACTGTATCACTATTTATATTCATAAGAACACTCAGGAGATAACACACCTGATTAAGACAGAATACAACAAAACACACGCAATATTATGTGAAATGCAGCCGTCATGCAGGAGTCTCGGAACAAAGAGTGTGTATGAGGGCAGCAAGGAAACCTTGGCCATGCAGAAACAGATAAAAAAGAAGAAAATCAAGATATAAATCGTAGGATAGAAAAGTGTGTGTGTGCGCGTGTGTGTGTGAGGGAGACAGAACGAGAGAGAGTTAAAGATTCAAAGAGTGCTTTACTCGCATGACAAATATGGACATTCATATTCCCAAAGGTCAATTAAATAAAAACAGAACTAGATATATATATATATATATAGGCTAACTGCCCTGGACACAATACAGCTGTGTGTTTATCGCTGACACGTCAGAAAGAGGCTGGAGATCAGCGATGTTGTGTGATTCTTACAGAGACAATAGTTTTGATTATGAAAGTGTATGTGTGACGTGAGAGCGTGTGAAGATGAGCGATGATACGCATGAGTTTCATATGTGTTATGCTAACTAGCCTTATTGTTTTTATCTAATATTAGCGGGGGTATTTGAGATCTTGAAACTATTGAACGCCACAACACTTTAAGCATGGCTAGCTAGTACGGGCTACCTGACTAGCCTAGCTTGTTCTACCTTATCAGTAATGCAGGTGATATAAAGACTGGTGTAAGTTTGCGGAGGCAGAAAATTAGCTGGCTGTATGTTGCATGCTTGTTTTACTCGGACGTTTCCGGAGCTGTGACCTGATTGGTCAGGAGATTTAAAGAAGAAAAATATGATATCACTGTATTTAGTTCTATAAGTTCAAATTGTGAATGCGTCCTATCAGAGAATCCGTCGTGACACTATTGCATTTTTTTTGTTAAAAATAAAAACGCTAGACTCAGCAGTAGTGTTTTTCCCTTGATGGTGTTTTTTTTTTTTTCCACGTTTCCCGGCACACATCGTCTCCTTATCTGTTTGTACCTTCACAGTTCTTGCCATCACTGGATAAAGTGAATCCTGAGGTGCAGGAGCAGCGATACGAGCCTGGAGTGTTCTCACACGTCTGAGCACACAGCCTGCCCGAGTAACGCCAGCATTCATTCACATCTAGAGCAAAAAGAGAAAGCAGAGTGAGAGAGAGAGAGAGAGAGAGAGAGTCGGAGGAGATGTTCTTCACGCTAGTCTAAACACTGAGCCGAAGCCTAACGCTGAGCCACAACAGTGTGAATCAGCGGCTGAGATAAGCCTGAAGAAATGCCCGTGGTTCTGCTCCTGATAACAATGTAAACACACACATCAAGCATGACATCATCTGAAGAACCCGACACAGAACATGAACAATCATGTAGTGTTATAATAAAGTGTAAAAGATTGCTGAGGAACATCATTACTCCTTCTCCCTCAGAACTCACACCAGGGTTTATGAATACATCATTAATATGCAACATTTTGCAACACCCTCATTTCCTCCAGCCCGTTTGCTAATAGCCTAATATCGCTAACAGTGCGCGTCTTACTGGTTAGCTAAGTGCTAGATAACAAGCTTATTTTAGTCACAGTACAGCCAAATATTCAAATCAGCACTACTATGACAACTAAATGTTAGCTTTGTCGCTAGATTGGAGCACATGTCTAGCTTTCTTAGAAACTTTCACGTAGCTAAAGGATTCTGGGTAATACATCATCATCACCATCATCGTCAGGAAATGTCCCCACTGTGGGACCAATAAAGTTATATCTTATCTTATCATCATCACCACCATTCTTAAATTATTATATTTAGCGACATAATCCGAGTTTGTACGCTGCTCAGTCTCCAAATCAGTTTAGTCTACAGGAAAGATAAAACACGTTCATGTTTGTAAATTTTAGCTATCTGGAGAGATAATGTAAAGCATAAACTTACAGAAAGTAACGAAATGTAGAGTATTAGCAAATGCACACTGGCTATGTGTAACTAGCCGGCTAGTTAGCCTTAACGTTAGCCTCTTATTGAGCTGCTAAGCATTCTAGCTCATGACGGGACCGGCTAGGATTGTCACCAGAAGATTTAGAGCATAGCCTGTATAGTACTTTATAAAATACTTGTACAAAATACAAAATTATGATGGCAGCATGTGAGTTTGACTATAATGGCATGTAAGGTCAGACATGATGTTTATGCTAAGGCAGGCTATGCTAATAGCTTTGTTTGCTTTTGCAAGTCATACTGTAGAAATATATTCTTGTTTTAAAAGTGAAGAAACACCATAAAGAACTAATTCATGTCTGAGACTTCACTGCGACAAATGCTGCTACATGTGCTCTAGTGGCACGTTAGCATGTCTCACCTACACACATCCTCCTGTAGGTGTCGTACTGGTAACCGAGGCGACAATCACAGCGGTATGTTCCCGGGAGATTATGACAAACCTGACCTTCTCCACAGCGATGGACTCCGGTTTCACACTCGTCAGTATCTGTAACCCATGGACAGATAAATTCACATATGGCTAACTCATGCTAATCTCGCTAACAATTAATGTAAGTGAATGATAGTGTGATCTTATGCTATTCTATTTTTTTTTTATATTATTACTAGCAATGTTTTGGGTCAAACTACTGTAATGAAAGGTTTACATTTCCACACCTGACAGATGCCACTGATCAAAAGTTTGTACACCCGCATTCATTTAATATCTTCTTTTGAATATAGGTTTAATAGTTTATAATAATAAATATATCTATTGTGTGAATTCACAAATATAAAATCATACAGATGAAGAATTATTTTCACTTTTAAAAATTTTTTTCATTATACCAGACAGGAAAATATTTTTAGAGACTGTAAAAAAAAAAAAAGATTTTCTATACATTTATCACATATAAACAAAAACACTTACATCTACACTGATTAATATTGTTTATAAACAGATTTCATTGTTTTAAAACAATTGATTAGAGACAGACATATTGCTGCTTTAGTTCACTGAATCTGAATTCCACTGGGTCAAAAGTTTACATACCCCAAGCTGACTGTCTCTTAAAACAGAAACTTTCAGAAAAGGATTCCAGAACTGATTTAGAAGTTTCTAACATAAGTCATAAGTTGTAAGTCCCGATTCGGAGTTAATTAGGAGTGCAATTGTGTCTTTCTGACCTTGGTGCCACAGGAACATCCAAACAACTCAACCAAGAACTTAGAATATCTCCAATCCACTGAAGGTACCAGAACCAGGTACTGAATGTTTCTGATGTACCTGGTACCACTGAAGGTACCAGGTACATCAGAAACACCTGGGAGCACACAGACTTGCAATATAAGAACTGCCAGGAATGATGGAACAACAACATAGTGAAGACATGGTGAAGGAGTTGGAGGTGCAGAGCTGCTAAAGATTTTCTGGATTTCTGTGTAAATTTGACCTGAAATGTGATCAGATCTTCTAGATAAAAAGTTAAAGAAAATTATAGTACATTTAAGGTAAAAAAGAAGTTCCCCCCCAAAAACATAAATAAATACAGAAATAAATCCACAAATAAATAAATAAAAAGTAAATAATAATATTATATATAAATATTGCATCTATTATAATATATATATATATATATATACACACACATGATAAATTAATTATTATAATAGAAATATTCCATAAATATTCTTTTTTATTGTACATTAAAAGAGATGTCAAAGTAGGTTACAATTACTTTGATTTACTTTGAAAATTACTTTGTTTAAAAATATATATTTTTTAAAATTTTTATATTTTATATATTTTAATATATAAAATTCTATATTCAAGTGAAAGTGCTACTGATTTGCTCTCATTTATTTAAAATAATTAGAAATTAGATTCTGGGGCATAATCATTTGTGTGTGTGTGTGTGTGTGTGTGTGTGTGTTATTTATGACACTGCTTGTGGGCGTTTCTTTTCTTTATGCTTATTCTCTTCTCTAATCCACCTGGTCCTGTGTATGAGCTCATTCTGAGGTTTTTTTTATTTAGGTGTGTGTGAGAGCATGAAAACCACAGGTATGTAACATGCACAGGGTGTGTAGGAGTGAGAGTGATACACACTCGAGGCTCTCAGTGGTGTGTGTGTGTTTGGGTGCAGGTGTGTATTACCGATACACCTGGTGCCGTCAGGACTGGAGTGGTAGCCTCTGCCACACAGGATGATCTTGCGCTGGCAGGTGTACGAGCCGATGGTGTTGATGCAGTTAAACCCGGGACTGCAGGGCTGTGTTATTGTCCTGCACTCATCGATGTCTGTACACACACACACACACACACACACACACACACACACACAAACAATGCAGAGATACTGTTAGCATCCTGAAGCTGTTCATTTTCCTATAACACAAGGGTTTATTTCTCTTATCCAAATGTGCATGTTATGCAGAGGGTGGCACAGTGGCGTAGTGGTTAGCACTGTGACCTCCAGGGTCGAGGGTTTGATCCCAGCCTCGGCTCTGTGTACATGGAGTTGGCATGTTCTCCTTGTTCTTGGTGGGTTTCCTCTGGGCAGCGACATTAAAGCGTGAGTGAGTTCTGATTTAATGTTGATCTGCTTCCACAGTTGTGTGTTGCTTTATAACACTGAAATCTGTGCTCCATCATTCTGTAGCATTGTTACTACAGTATGTACAACAATCAACAATCAACAACAACATGATGGTTGAATAGTTTTGCAAGCTGCATTTTCTATTTTATCTAATACTGGTGTTTATATAATAAGATAATAACGACTTAATTACTATTAATAGTCAGGTATAAATATCAAGACACTTCATGTTCCATTCTCATCAGGGGCTGAGCGCCCCCTAAAGGTCTGGTCCTTGAATACCCCTGGTGTGTATCCTCACTGTTTGGAGCTTCATTTGTGTGTGTGTGTGTGTGTGTGTGTGTGTGTGTGTGTGTGTGTGTATCCTCACTGTGTGTGTATCCTTATTGTGTGTGTATCTTCACTGTGTGTATACAGCTGGTAGACATCACCAGAAAACCTTCAGGAGATTATTTTCAGCTGAGGTTTTTACAGCGCTCAAGGATTTGGGTTTTTATTTCATTTCTTCAGAGCAGATCTTAGGCTCGCTGCCTCGACATGTCTCACTGTTCCTGTCCCTGCGGGCTCATTCCAGCAGTTTACAGAAAAATAAAGAGAGAGAGAGAGATACACAGACTGAAAGAAGGAAAAGACAGACAGACAGAAAGAGAAGGAGAAAGAAAGAGAGAGAGTTAGAGACACAAAGAGTGAAAGAGGGCCAGACATAGAGAGAGAGAGAGAGAGAGAGAGAGAGAGAGAGAGAGAGATACACAGACTGAAAGAAGGAAAAGACAGACAGACAGGGAACATACTGAAAGATTCTGTTCAGACATCAGTTCACTAATTAATGAATGAACTTGCTAACTTATTTTTCTTCCTGTTGATTAACAATTGAATCATTTTTAACAAGCTCCACCTCCAGACTTTAGGTCCCGCCTCCTGTCTGTCTCTCACAGACACACACACACACACACACACACACACACACACACACACACACAGTGCTAAACTGAGCATCCATTAGCCTTTAACTGAGTGTCTCGAGCGGTCGTGTGAGTGTCAGCTCTGACCTGCGCACTGGCCCTGGGAGTCGTGAGTAAACCCTGCAGCACACCTCAGTCTGGCTCTGCAGCCGAACGAGCCGACCGTGTTGATGCAGTCGAACCCCGGGCCGCAGCTCTCGGCTCCCGCTGCGCACTCGTTTATATCTGAGAGGAAGCAGTTATTTTAGTCTGGAGTGGCACTCTGACCCAGAACACATGCACAACACTGTAACTCACGGTCATAACACATCTGACCACCAGGTGGCACTGTGACTCAAAGAGAAAACTCATCTACTGTACACTACACTACTGCGCAGGTGTACAGTCAGATCTTTAGTCATTTTCATCTAAACATCTGTAAACGATCATCAGTCCAGGTCTAGGGAGGGAATGAGTGAGACAGACCGGGAGATACAGACAGACAGGTAGAAGGATGGGCGGATAGGCAGACAGACACACAAACAGGTGAACCAAAAGACAGTGTGAATGACATCATGTATAGCTAGACATCTAGACAGCTGAATAAAAGATAAACAGACAGATAGAGTCAAAGAAATGTTTATCCACAAACAGACAGACAGGTACACAGAGAGTCAGACAGACAGGCATACAAATAGTCTAATTCAGAGTCTAATACATGTACGCAGACAGTCAGACACACCATAACGACATATAAACAGACAGCTAGACACATATAGGTATATACACAGAGAAAATGACAGACAGACAGTCAGACAGACAGACACAGAGATAGACAGCCAGTCAGACAGACAGGTGGATAATAAATTGAATTGAAAAATAAACAGACAGAGTGACCATGAGACAGACGGCTGTGTATTTCTGTGTTTTTATTAAAGGTGTCTGGTGTTTTTGAGTGATGAAGTTTAACAATAAAACGGCTATAAAACTTTTTCTTGCCTGAAGTTTTCTCAATAAAAACACAAACATTAATGATGTAAAAGTTAAACATTTCAACACCATACACACCTGTGTGTGTGTGTGTGTGTGTGTGTGTGTGTGTGTGTGTGTGTGTGTGTGTGTGTGTGTGTGTGTGTGTGTGCACGTGTGTGCATGTGATGTGTGTGTGTGTGTGTGTGTGTGTGTGTGTGTGTATATGTGTGTGTGTGTGTGTGTGTGTGTGTGTGTGCATTGAGGACATTGACAGGTTGAATGGCGTCTCTTTTGTCTGCAGAAACACTGGCCAGTTTTTGTAAATGCTGTGCATCTATTTAAATGTTAGTCTTTTTTTAAACACACCTGTGTGTGTGTGTGTGTGTGTGTGTGTGTGTGTGTGTGTGTGTGTGTGTGTGTGTGTGTGTGTGTGTGTGTGTGTGTGTGTGTGCACGTGCGTGTGTTCCTTGTGCCTGGCTGTTTCCTTTAGAATAAAACACACTCCAGGGCTTGAGCTTTCAAACATTCATGCAAAACACAAAGAAGAATCAACATATAGTATGTCAAGCTTCATGTTCTTTTCAGCAGTGAGGTTATAACCTCCTATAGAGCACATATGAACAGCTCATACCCCCTACACACTCACATTTCACCACAGAAACACTAATGATGCGTTTAGATCCGTTTGAAACACACGAGTCATATAGAATGATACAGTGAGTCATATCGTATATCGTATCGTTACCACCGAATTTTTCTTTAACATAATACAGATTGCTAAAAGATAATTAAAATGGATTCATTTAAAGTTCAATTGTTCACCCAGAATCTTTCACAAATTATTCAAATTATTCATGTATAGATCAGTTCATCATGTCTAAAGAAAAAATATATAACTAAAGGAGTCGTTTATATACCTTTCAAGTTTAAATGATTCATAGACAGTATATATAAATCTTACAAATGATTCACACAAATCTATCAGTATCTTGTCTTCCATCTATAGATTATTTCACAGCTCGTACAGATGGGTATGTGGTTAAATATGCTATTTTAATAATAATAATAATAATAATAATACATCTTGCTATAAAAATCCGAATGATTCATGTTTGTTATTTGGCTCACACATGACACTGGGAGGTCTCATTTGTAAAAACACAAATGACTCACTTGGATCAGTTTGTAACTCTTGCTAAAATGTATAGAGATTATATTTAATAAACTAAACAGATTCGTATAAAATAATATATGATTCGTGTCACACAGTGTATCAGTATTAAACTCCTTAAACGATTCATGTAGTGATTCATATAAGGAGATAGAATTGATGTGAATCAATTCGTATTGAATCATATGAAATCAATATGAAATAATCAGATGAACATGAAATAAGGCCTGCTGTGTGTGTGTGTGTGTGTGTGTGTGTGTGTGTGTGTGTGTGTGTGTGTGCGCATACCTTCACATGAGTGTCCATCAGGCATCAGAGAGAATCCTGACGAACAAGAGCATTGTGCTCGACCCTCCACCGGGTGGCAGTGCTGAGCGCAGTGTCCGTTTCCTGCAGAAAGACTTTTGTCATTAATGGAGAAACTGCAGCATCCTGTAGGGCGTACGAACGAGTGATTAACAGTCACACGTCTCCTGTTTCCCCTCCGACCTTCAGCCTCATACAGCATCTGTCTGACGTCAAGGCATTAAAGTGACATGGAGACGCGCGAGAGACAGAGAGCCACAGAGACAGACAGAGAGAGAGAGAGACAAGGATGAGGCATAGCATAGAGAGAGAGGCTAAGAGACTGATACACAAAGAGAGGGAAGGTGACAGAGACATGGCCATAACGAGAGAGATTAACACAGAGACATAAACTCTTATTTTATTTATGTCACCCGGTCCTTCACTGGAAATGAGTCCAGGCTAATTATAGACATTAAAGGAGTAATGAAGGAGTGAAGAATAACACCGAGTGTCATCTTATCAGAAGAGAATGACAGGATGGTGTGATGCGGCCCGGTGTGAGGTGGAGCCATGGAAGACGTTGGTACCTTCACAGGGATCTGGCAGGTCAGGGGGTGAGGCGTTGGTCGTCTCCGCTGGTCTCAGGCTCGCACCAGCTGTGTCATCTTCTCTCAGTCCGCTTTCATCCTCAGCCACCACTGTACAGGAACAAACAGAGAACACACACACATACAGTATATTATAGAGAGAGAGAGAGGGAATAGAAACCTGCACTACTGTCAGAGCTTCTGAGATAATAATCATTCTGTTTTAAGGTTCATCAGTGAAAATGATGTGCCATCAGGGAAGCAGAAACCCTCCGTAGATGTGATGTGCTGGTGATTCAGTACACTCAGGCGGTCATGTGACTTCATTTTATCTCCACATAACGTTGCCGAGTCTCGACCTGAGCGACCGAAGCGACACCAGATCATAACACTGTCTCCAGAGGCTCGTCCAGTGGACGCTATGCATGATGGGAGCATCGCTTCATTACAGCGCTTCCCTTCTCACCCTGACACGCCCATCACTCTGGAACAGACTCAGGCTGGACTCATCAGGTTACATGACCTTTCTCCATCACTCCAAAGTCTAATCTTCATGCTCCCTAATAAACTGAAGACTTTTATTCCTGATGAGTCTCAATAACAAGTTGTTTTATTATGGACACACAGCTGTTTAGTCCCAGTCCTGTGCATGTGTGTGCGTGTGTGTGTGCGTGTGTGTGTGCGTGTGTGTGTGAGTGTGTGGCAAATGTTTTCATGAGTCCTTGTCCTTGAACAGACTGAAAACTTCAGTAAGCTCTTTAGGTTTCGGTTCTCATTCACTTGAGAAGAAGAGAGGCTCAAAACACAAAACCATTGAGGAGTGTCACGCTGTCTGGAGCGTGTGCGTGTGCGTGTGTGCGTGTGTGTGTGTGTGTGTGCAGCGTCCTCGTTCCCATCACTCACTAACACGTTTTTAGGAAAACGCATAAACTACTGTAGCAGGAACGCAGGATTCCTGAGCACACACTCTCAATAAAGCAACAGAAAATAGTATTATAGGAGAAAACAGTGGTGTGAAGTGCTGTACAAAGCGAGAAACGATGTGTGTGTGTGTGTGTGTGTGTGTGTGTGTGTGTGTGTGTGTGTGTGTGTGTGTGTGTGCGCGCAACAGGAAAGACTGTTAAACCTGCTTTGCTTTTCCAGTATTTGGAACGTCTCTATAATTTCCTGAGAAGGTGTTTTTCCTTTCTCTCGTGTTCGGACTCGCCCAGTTAGAGTCACTGCGCTACAGAGACGGCGGGGACGTCCAGTGTGGACCGTGTCTCAGCAGTGCAGAAGAAAACGTTTTCCTGGCAAACATTTATGTACAATAGTTTCGCTTTAAGTCAAAGTGTTACTAATAAACTCTACAAAGCCGAGCTGATAGAGAGCGGGTGAAGTGAAAAAAAAACTGATGATCAATCACAACTGAGACCTTAGGGCACTTATCACAAACACACACACACACACACACACACACACACACACGCACACAAAGAGCGGGGGTGAGATTCAAACACCAACCCTGGTGGTGTGAAAAAGAGCTGATTTATCACTCAGGAAGTGTTCCAAGCTTTTAAAGCATCAGGAAGTGTGTTATTTTGAGTGAAGACGATCTGGAAGAAAAACTGTAGTCAAAATAAACCATGAAATGAAGACAAACATCACACAGAGGCTCTCTCTGTCTCTCTCTCTCTCTCTCTCTCTGTCTCTCTCTCTCTCTCTCTCTGTCTCTCTCTCTCACTCTGTGTCTCTCTCTCACTCTGTCTCTCTCTCTCTCTCTGTCTCTCTCTCTGTCTCTCTCTCTCTCTCTCTGTCTCTCTCTGTCTCTCTCTCTCACTCTGTGTCTCTCTCTCACTCTGTCTCTCTCTCTCTCTCTGTCTCTCTCTCTCTGTCTCTCTCTCTCTCTCTGTCTCTCTCTCTCACTCTGTGTCTCTCTCTCTCTCACTCTGTCTCTCTGTCTCTCTCTCTCTCTCTCTGTCTCTCTCTCTCTCTCTGTCTCTCTCTCT